>CM021100.1:653559584-653693207 GCA_007115665.2 Sequoiadendron giganteum
CCCTCAACCCTCAACCCTCAAAATCCTTAAACCCTAAACCCTCTACCCCTTACATTGGACCCTGAACCTAATCCTTCAACCATATACCCTCAAACCTATACCCTAAACCCTCTACCCTCAACAAAGAAAACCCTTAACCCTAAACCCTCAACCCCAAACCCTTCAACCCTAAATAATTAAACCTTAAACCTTCTACTCTATACCCTCAACCAAATACCCTCTACCATCAAACCTATTCCATCAACCCTCAAATCTTAAACCCTAATACCCTAGAAACCATCAACCCTATAGGTCCTCCACCCTAATCCCTCAACCCTATACCCTCAACCCTATCACTTTCTCTCTATCTATACATCTCACCTCTCCCTCCTTCCCTCTCTCCCACCCTCTCTAATTGTCTCTATCTACCATCTCCCTCTTTTTGTGTACCTCTCATTCAATCAATCCCTACCACCCTCTCTTACTCCCTCAATCCATCTCTCTTTATGTCCCTCCCACTCCATCCCACTCTCTCCCACTACCTCTCTCTCCCTCTCTCTCATGTCTCTTCCTCCCACCCCCTCTCTCTCTAAGGTCTCTCCCTCTAGCAACCTACCTAGGTAACTCTCTCTTTGTCTCTCTCCCCTCTCTCTATCTATCCCTCCAACCCCACCTAGATAAGTCCCTCTCTCTCCACCTCCCTCTTTCTCTACCTCTATTAGGTCACTCCCTCTCACACCCTCTCCCTCTCTCAAGTCTCTCACTCACACTCCCTCTCTCTCCCACTCCCTCTCTCTCACACTCCCTCTCACTACCTATCTCTCAAGTCTCTCCCTCTCACCCCCCTCACACTCTCAAGTCTCTCCCTCTCACACTCTCAAGTCTCTCCCTTTCGCACCCTACCTACATAACCCTCTCTTTCTCTTTGTCTCTCTCTCTCTCCCTCTCCCTCAATTCTCTCTCTCCCACCCCCCTCTCTCTCTCTCCCTCTCCCTCAATTCTCTCTCTCCGACCCCCCTCTCTCTCTCTCCCTCCCTCTATCCCTCCCACCCTACCTAGCTAAGTCCCCCTCAATCCAACCCCTTCTCTCCCACTCCCTCTCTCTTAAACTCTCACTTCGACCCCCTCTCCATCTCTCTAGACTCTCTCTAAATTCTCCCTTCGTCTAAAGACATACATAAATGCATACATACAAGCATAATACATTTGTACATATAATCTTACATCCATACAAGCATACATACATACATGTACATAAAAATATATCAGCATACATTAATATATTAGCATTAAACATAAAGTAAGAAATAATGCGAGCGCATTATAAGGCGCTCGCGTTATGTGCTAGTAGACATGTTCCCCACAGAAGCAAAAACCATGTCAAAAGCAAGATATAATGCGAGCACAATATAGCACGCTCTCGCTATAACGGCTCACATTACATCTTGCTTTGAGAATTACCAAACTTTAAGTTTGGTATTGCCTTGGAATTCCAACCCAAAAGGCTTGGAGGGCATTCCCAACAACCAGAGATGTGTTTTTAAAAAATCCACCATATTTATCATAATCGAGTTCATGCTCACTATCAGGATTGCACGTGGTTCAATATCTAAAAAATCGAGCACATGGGTAATGTTGGGTTATCTCTTAGCTATCCAATGATGTCATTTTTTTCACTTTCTGAAAATGTTAAGTCTTTCATCCATAATTTATTTTATCTGTATGTCTTTTTTTTGCCAAAAAGCAGTGTTTGGTATTTTTTTCGTTATAAATTAACCGTTCATCAATTTTTCAAATAAATTACATTTTTAGAAACTAGACTCCATTCTACAAAATCAAAAAATTAAAAAAAAAACAAATCAATTAGTTTCCAAAATTTGTAGGGGTAGCACGGCCAAAATTCTATTTTCAAGATATGTCCACTTCGCAAATTAGTAAAAAATAAAATATTCATTAAAAAATTATCAGAAAAATCGTGCATCAACTACATACTATTAGCTAACTTCTGACCATTGTGATTTTGAAAATACTAAAAAAAAGTTCACCATACGAGGGTCATACAAGAGTTGCTATGTTATATTTTTTTGATAAAAACAACACCAATTTGTGTACATCCCTCATTTGAACCCCTTAATCTCAATCATTTTCAAAATAAATTAGTAGTTTAGAAAGTAGACTCAAAGCACTTGAATCCTTGTTTTTGTTCCATCTCAAAATTTTGAGTCTAAGTATCCTCAATTTCACATCCGAGGTCAGTATTTCCTTATTTCAGAAAAAAGTTGTCCACTTAAGTCCCCTTTTTGGGAACCATCTTGGTGCACTTACCCGGGTAAGAGATCAATTTTGAGAGATGAAGGAGAAAAGGAGAAATTTTGGAGAACATTCAAGAAAGAAAAGTTTAAGTCTTGGAGTAGCATTTTGTGTGTATTTGTAGGTCTTCAAGCTCATTTTTTCAAAGATTTGATCAAGCATTGATTATGGTTTGAAGGTTGATGCCTATAATGGATCATGATTGGTATTAGATTTGGTAAATGCATTTGACCATTTTCCCTAACCTAATTACTTTTTTATTAAGTGATTCCATCTTCTATCTTCATTCTACTAGCTACCTAAAGCAAGGTATTGTCATATTGTAGATTTCATTGGGTGTATGGACTTCTTCCCAATTGAATCTTTATCATTTGTCATTATAGGGATCATGCCCTAATTCACTTGAGTAGGGTTTCTTTGCATGTTAGATCTTAACAACCTTATATGCACTTAAGGTTAGGGATTGCATGCACTATCATTTATCATATTTGCATCATTTTATCAAGTTTTAAGTACCAAACTTGAGGTTTGACCAAGGCAAACCCCTATAAACCCAAAAACAACATTTTCTCTTGCATATTTGTCATAGGTCTAGATCTAGGAGTGAACGTTAACAGGCATAGGAATAAAGTGCAGGCAAAAAGATACAAATCCAAATTCTGAAGTTTTAGAAAGGGCTACTAGGACCCATTCTCCCTAGGGAAAATGTTTCATGATTCAAGCTACAAAACATGGTTTTTGGATCAAGTGCACATTATTTTACCCTTCTTGAATTTGCTAGAATTTTTTTGTTTCTACTTGTGTTATCCTTTAAATCTTCATTTCAAGTTTTACATTGCATAATTGAGTTTATTAAGTATTTTATTTTCATCTCCCAAAAGTGTATTTCAGTCATATTTGTCATTTTTTGTCATAAAGGAAACAATGGATCACCTAATAGGGTTAACTCACCTAAGGTTTGAAAGTCAATCCTACCTTTGGGAGATCTCTTTTCCTAATGAAATCAGGGAAATATGAGGGTTTCATAGATCTTCACTCCATTTTGGTTATCCACATCCTCATCCACTTTTCCTTCATTTAAGTAAATTTTCATATTTTTCATATTTATACAAATAAATATTGAGATTAAAAAGTGCACTTTCGATGTGGCTTGCTTATGGTGTGTGTCATAACATGTGAGTGGTAAATTAATACATCTTCCCTCTCATATGAGAAAAAAACTCAATATCTTACTATTTTCAAAGTACTTTATCACTTTTTCAAGAAGCAAGCTCTCATTATAATATTCTTGGGGAAACTCTACCAAAACATTTGTAGCGATTATAGCTATCTATTATAGTGCTATGATATTTTATCATTGGTTCATTTTCCTTAGCAACTTAGCTTCTCAAGGAGATGCATTTATTTTTATATTTATCACCTCCATTTGGGATAGTTTATTTTGTTGGTGACTTTACTATCTTGCTCATTTTTTCTCATTTTTTCTCTTTAATGTGAGAAAATCTTTGATATAAAATTTAGCAAATCTAATTTTACTATTTTGTTTTCATGCAATGGTGGTTCTCCCCATAGACTAGTTTTAGCACCATTATCACTTCATGTTGTCATTTCTTTTAATCCTTAATGCATTTATGATTCAAAAGTATTTACTTTTATCAATAGTATTTATTGTTAGTTGTTTGTGGAGATCGAAAGATCAAATTCGGGTTTTGACTAAGGTAAACCCCTAAACAATTCCAAGTTTTTTCTCATTTTATGATATTTGCAAATTAAAGTGATTATAGAACTTGAGTCATATATTTGGGAAATTTTTGGGGTGACTAGTGGTGATGTGAGGATGTTTGCATGATATGCTAGTGTCTTGATAGAGAGCTTTGAATTTTGTCTCTAGGTTCCTTTCAATTTTTATTTTCATTTCCTAACACAATTAAATTTTAGTATCCTATTTATCAATCAATTTTGTTAGAATTTATTTAAGGCTTATAGTATAAAAGTGTCATATAATTTTAGTTTAAAGAATATTTTATGTTTTAATTTGATAAATATTTTATTTTTGCAAGTAAATATAAATATTTTAGTTTATTTTAAGTACAATAAGAGCTTGGTTATTATAATAAGTTATTTGAATTAAACAAATTTTTTATTTCTTTATAAGTATTAGTATCATATAACTTGTAGACTAATTTAGTTGGGTAGAAAATATTCCAATAGATCATTTATAGTCCTATTATCAAAGGGACAAAAAAAATAATGAAGATACTTTCTAAAATGAAGCAGCTCAATATGGCAGTGAACATACAATTAACACAAATAAGTAGTCTTATATTGGAAGCAAAGGGAATATCACAAAGTCATTAAGAGCCTTCCACTCTTTTAAATGCAAATAAATAATGTAATGCTCTTTGGAATGGGGGAAAAGGTGAGACCCTAGGATTTGACTCTAAAGTTTAGGAATCTTTCCTTGTTTCATTTAGAGGGGTTTGAGGTAGCAAGGGTTTTGATGAATTTGGATTAGGTATAATACTGACATGCAACCTGAAAGGTGAGTCAAGTTTCCCTTGGCTAGATCTAGAAAGAAATTGCAAATGACTAGGTCAATGATGCAATTAACTACTCTGATACAAATATAGAAAACACAAAAAGTCACAAACTCAAACTATAGAAATAGATTGAGTAGAGTACTATGTACTTGACATATGAATCTAGGGATGAAAATTGAGGACCAAATCACCTAGGGTGACTATGTCCTTGTAGAGGGATTTTAGATCTAATTTCATAGGCCTCTAATGCCAGATCTGAGCCTTCTATTTCCATTTGTTGCACTATCAAATCACTATTGAATATTATTGTAACTAAGTTTTCATTTGTTTTCAAGGTGTATAGTTTGAATATAACAATGAACAATTGACCTTCAAGCTTCTCCCAATCTTCTTCAGATCTGAAACCTACACATTCAAAGAGAGAAGGAAGGTTGTGCCATTTAGGAGCATGCCTTAGTCTAACCCCATGTTAGTGTAGCTCCATGGTTGTGCCATTTTTGTGTATTCTCTCCCCTCGCAACTCCTAATAATGATCTTAGGGATCAAAATCAACACTATTTTTATTTATTTCAAAGTAGGAGACTTGCTTGGTGGCCTCATCACCTCAAGTTATGATCTTAAGCATGTTTCCCAGTGGGCTATATAAAGGGAGAGAATAAAATTTGTATCCTAAGGAGTGGCTCACATCCTTCAAGCCAAGCCCCATGATCCCTTTTCCACCAAGATAGGGAGGTGATGAGTAGAGAGGATACCCCTCTCAACTTAGGCATATCAGACAAGCTCTCTATTCATGGCATATTCCTACTATGAATTTGAAAATCTAGAAGCCTAAGATTCATTTATAAACCATTAGCTTAAAGTGGTGCAACGTACATGTATCAATGTTTAAAATTACTCACTATGTACTAATCTTTATTGACAAAAAAAGTATTCCTTGTTAGGATCTTTTCCTTTCAAGGTGAGAGTTATCAAGGTGGTACATGACCTTGGCATACTTTAAGCACCCATTCATTGGATGGTATTCTATGAGCAGGCCTACTCTAATTTGATAACCTTGATCTACCACTAATTTAGGGTGTGTATCTATGGTGTATCTTTATTGTAAATCTACCTGTGATACCAATTAGTTTGGTCTTGTTGAATAAGACATGCAAAAATCTTCCAAACATCCAATTGAGTTAATCCTACATACTATTTTTATTGTTTTCTATCACTTGCCAAAAAAACTAAACACAAATAAAACTTTAAAATTTCAAAAAACCTAGGTCAAACTTGCAAAAATTTAACCTTTGAGAAAAAGCATCACTTTTAACTATCACAATGTGATGCCTTTGTATGAAAATTTATGCTTTTATTTCTATCAAAACGATACCTTTGTTTGTATCTTGACACTTTTTCACATCTCGACACCTTTATTTTAGAGTAAAATAAGAATTCTACATCTTGATGCCTTTAATTCAATAGTTTTAGGCTTTTGTTGTATCTAGGCACCTTTGCGAGTATTTTTACACCTTTGTAGAAAATAGTTCAATGCCTTTGACTATATCTTAGTGCCTTTGATTTTCAACAAAAACATAAAACCCTAGTTATTTTCAAATCTTGAATTTTGACCAATAAAAATTATAAAACATAAGATTCATGGAGAATAAACTTATGGTTATCCTAATCATTCAAAACAATAGAAAACTCCACATTTCCATCTCCATCTCACTACACTAGCTTCACATTGAACTAGTCTAAACATCTTTAGTCATCATTGGATCAATTCAACCCCATTACAAATAGCAAATCAATCCATTCAAAACAAACAACCTAGAAATTGATATAGCTCACTTTTGGTTCAAATCTCTACCATCATCTCCTAATTTAGTGTTTTACTTGAAAAATTGTATTCTTTCAAGTGCTTAGTTGAATTAGTGTCAAAAAATTGTGAGTTGACTTGCTTTGGAGTCATTATTCTACTCCCAAAGTTTATGAATATCATTATCATCCTCCTTAGTGTGAACTTATTTGTCTAGTACAAGCAAGGATCATCCCCAAAACACATCTTAAACAAAAGATTTGATCCAAACCAAACTTTATCTAAAAATTCATGGTTTCACTCAATCCATTCATCTAAACAACATGTATCATTGGTCCAAATAAGCTTAAGGTATCTTTTCTAGCTCGATTTGAGGTAACTCAGATATCCAAACAAAAAAATCTCCATACACTTTAAAAATCCATATCTCCTAGGACAACTACAAGTTTTATGGTCACAACTAGATCTCAAAAGAAAATGAAGAAGAATCCTAGTTCCAAAACTCCCCCCACTCCCACAAGTACTAGTGATTAACTATATGGAATTCCTAAACCTAATCCTAAAGGGTATGAATTCCTTTGCTAACTAAAACACAACCCAACCACATTGAAGTTGAAACAGTTCATATAGTGGACAAAAAATACTTTAGCCTCACTCCCAAATAGATATTAAAGATTCAACAAGACCCATCTCTTTCTAAGGAAGTGGATTCTATGATATGTATTGATCCAAACGTATGCATGTGAAGACTTGCACAAGCTTGTGCAAAACTCTTCACATATTTTAAAATTAATCAACTTAGGGAACAACCAATTTTTTAAAATTTTAGAGAAAGAAACCGTCCACAAGGAAGTGACCCCTTAGTGAATCATATCATTAAACAAATACCTAATCCTTCTTCAACAAATATACCAAGTAAGCCCACGATTACGTTACAAGGACCATATCAAATAAACTTTTCAAATCAATATAACAATCCACTATATATCACTCAAGGTATAGCGAATCCAACCAACCTAAGCTTATAAAATATAAACAATCCACCATCATACACCAACCAACCAAATCTAAACATACCAAATCCATGTCAGTAGTTATTTTCATTGATGTCAACAATAATGGTTGTGCTTTTGTCATTGATTTCAACACTGATGGTTATCATTGATGGATATTATTGGCAGTTGTCCTTGGCATTGGTTATCTTTGTTACATTCAATTTGGGCTAACATTGGTTGGATGTAATGCCTTATCAAAGAAGAGAAGAGTTAAATAATTTCATAGTTAAATGTTATTCCTTATCAAATAAGAAGTGAATTTCATGGCTGGATAGTATGCCTTATCAAAGAAGTGATGAAGTTCATGATGGGATGGCATTCCTTGTCAAAGAAGTATTGTTGATGTTCATATAATACATTATTACTAACAATAGAGTTGCTTTCATGATAATATATTAATATTAGAATTAGAAGCATGACTAATGTTGGAGAGATGATCTACAATCTATCTCATGCTCTTTCTTGATAATATATGTGTTGCTAAAAGGAAGTTCCGGTGTCTGCAAGTTACTCAAATGTTTATGTTTTGGGAAGCTCCATTGAAGTCTATCCAAGAGAATTCTCTGCACTCCTCTGTTTGTAGTTATTGTCTTGTGGTTTGGTATTCAATGGAAATGATTTGTGTGAATTTCACTCCTATTTTTTTGTCATTTGTGTTTCTTAGGAGGTTCCTATGAATTGAAGAAGGTTGGAAGTGTTACTAGTTGTCTAGATTGGTCTAGTAAATGCTCTGCATTTTTGCACATTCATGTATTTGATCTTGTAGCTTAGTGAATGTGTTCAAAAAATCTATGTAATGTCTCAGTTCTAATCTCATATGCTAAAGTGGTCCACAAGTTGTTCTACAAATGTAACATCATCCTATTATGTATTATGTGTTTCCTTAATAGAGTGTTAGAACCTACTTGGTTTGTGGTGGTTATTGATGAAATTAAAACATTAAAGAAGTGTGTGGAAGTGATGTTGGATGTTCAAGGAACATCTCTATGTGATATGCATGTTTCTAATTGGCTACTTTGGTGTTGCATTGTATCTTGAGTTGGCTTTCTGGGTTATTTATGGATATTTGGCTAATACAGCTTGTTCCTTTCCTTGGGTCATGTGCTTGGGGGATTTTTCTAAGAATGGAAGATGTTTCATGATATATTTGGGTCTCGACCTATCATGTTTAGGAATGATTCAAATAAATTCAATTGAAGACTATTTATGGGCCGACTAGTTATGTGCTTCAATGCCTCGTCCACACGTTTCCTTGTTGTTGACTTAGGTTGATGTGCACCTACATGTAAATCATTTTGGATCACATTCAAAGAAGTTTTAAGATTTTTTTTGGTCCTCTCTATCCTTGAGATAGGACTGCATCATGCTTTGGTGGTTGACTAGTTAAATTCATTATTTATTCTCTTCCTAGCCAACCTAATTAATGAATTAAAGTGTTGTGGTGGATACCAATGCAAGATTTGTTACAAGTATGAGTATATTACTACTGCCATTGATGTCAAAATGTTTTTGTTTTCATTGATGAGTAAATTTTTTTTGAAAGAGTGTGTTAGTGTTATCCATGCTTTGATTAGTTGCATTATGTTTTCATTAGTAAGCTATTGATGCCAACCTCTAGTGTTTCTTTGATAAGATTTTTCTATGAATATATGGTTGAGGTTTTATGTTGTAATTAGCTAGGTGGTGATGAGGAAATACTAAAGGTAATGAGGATGTGTCTTTGATTCTTGGTTTTCAAGTTCTTTTAAGAAAATTTGATAAAAAGTGGAAACAATGTGTTGTAGTGTTGTTTTAGGTTGCAGAGTAGTGATTTGGTGTTGCTCTGCATTTATTCTAGGTTGAAGATATACCTATGTTTTTTGGATATGTTGAGTAGAGGTGTTCATATGTGTTGTATTCAAAATTTCATTTGGTAGATTTTTGTGTAGAGGTTATGGTCACCAGTGTGTGAACGGTGTATTGCAAAGGTGTTTGGGAGAAAAAAAATTCTCTGCATTTCTTTGCAATTTGGTTTTAGGTCTTGTAGATCTAAAGGGGTGTTGACAGTTTGTTAGAAGTTGAAGCTTGTATCAAATGGTTTTCATTAATGTCAATAGGTTTTCATTGATTTTAACATAGTACTGAATGTATGAGTTGTTTACTGAAAGTTATTTCCTACCGAAGATGACCGTTATAGGTGGTCTGGTGTGTTGGTTTTGTTGGTGTTTCTTTTCCAACTAAACCTAGGAATTATCTAAAGGGATGTTAGCCCTTATGTTCAAGAAATTCATAGGCTAGTGGCCAACACAACAAGAAAAGATTCTTGATATCCCTACTCTTGCACTACAGGCTTTCTGGGACCTAGGAGGGTGTTTCCTTCTTGTTTTCACTTTGATTTATCAAAATGAAGAACACACATCTATAGATAGGTTCCTATAACTTGCAAATGAAAAAAATCTATAAAGATTTCGATGGTCTTTAGGAAAATAGCTATTCACTCACTAGGAACATGGGTGTATATGAGACTCGCATCCCAAAATTGATAGAATTTGGATAAGTATTATTCTTATTTTGAGTCTATGGCTAGGAATTTCACTAATTCACTAGATTAATTGATAAATAGGCTAGTGTCTCATCAATTAGGTAAATGGATTCAAATATGAAATACTTAATAATACACAAATTTGTTTAACCCTGAAATAGGTGGACTATTTTCATAATTCCTTACATTACAAAAACTCACAGTACTTAAAATATTACTTCTTACCAAATCCTTTACAAATTCTCATAGACCTATGACTCACTTCAAGTATTTAATTAACTCTTTGAGTTAAAACATGGAATAGAATCATACACTCAATTAAACCATTGAAGATAAACGAAAAGATACTTGATATTTTCATTCATAATTTGCAACAACTGTACATGGAAGAGTACATACTTTAATTTTGTAGATTTATTTTGATATCAATCATTCATGTAAAACTATTTAAGACCATTACATACAAAATTCATACCCAAGACAATTAGCTAGTAGATTCATCAGGAAGTCTTCATTATATTTGTTCACTATACTTGCATCCTACCTAGACCATTCTGGACTCAAAAATCTGACCTCTATAATGAGCCTTTAAATCCATTTTATAGACTAAGGGAGCAACAAGCATCAATCTCATTATATTTACATTTCAGAAATATTTCATTTCAAAACAAAATTTTACCTACATTTCAAAATTCCTAGACAATTAGATGTAACAATTTATCGAGCAAGGGAATCAAAATTTGTAATAACAACCAAAACCATTTGACACCACCAAAACCATGAAAAATGTCGTTGAGGCTTTGTTATCCTTGTTCACCAATGCAATTCCCAGGTACATGGAAATTTGAGTATCATTCTTCATAATTACAAGGAAATAGCTCTTCGCATGCACAAAGATTAAATTGATATCCCCTAAAGAGAATACACCATTAATGCTCATTCGTTGCGGAGCCCAAATGGCCATCACATGGCTAATTCTATTCTTTGAATGTAAGTCATTGATTTATTGATGAGGTGGTCCTTTAGATGACTCAGATCGAGTCAAAGATGTTTGAAAACTCCACGTTGTCGCACGCCAAATCCATTGGCCAATGATGCACATCCCAATAAAAAAACATGTCAACCACCCCTGGACCCCACCCAACCTCATCATGCCACCAACAAAGTCCACATGTCACCATCACATGGACCACACAAAGCATTAGGTAGCAATAATTAAGACCATGTGTGGCACGTGCACTATGGACCAGATTCAGATCAAGTGGTATGTTAGAGTCGTCAATTTACTACATCAAAAGATCAAGCCCGATAGTGGGGATTGGGTCCCACATAAGATAGAAGACGTGTGGCATGATCAGGCATGTTGCATGACCCTTCATAAATGAATTTTTTATTACTGTGTGGTGTGCGTGCAAAGCTAGGAACTCGGTACATTCATCTGATAGCGTGGATTTCTATACATGTAGACACCATTAGTTATATAAAAAAGGTGCTTGACTAGGATGACAGAGTCACGACCCTTTAGAACAAATAATTTAAAGACTTAAGATTTAAGTCTATAAAAAAGTGAAATATTTTGGCCCAACTTTGGAATATTAAAGTTTTTGAGAGACACGCGATGACCAGTGGGCTTAGGCATAGGGGTCGGTAAAGACAATGAGCACCATGACGTAGGTTGTAATTGGGATAACTAGAAACCTAGTAAAGAAGGTCAATGAAAAAATATAACACAAGGTTTTAAGGCTCGAGAAAATTAAAACAAGGGTATTAGACTTTAAAACCCTTGGTCAAACCTATTAAGCATAGAAGAAAAAGACCACTTTAAGCATGGAACCAGCTTGAATATATGCAATTTTTAAAATCTCTACCAGTGGCTCCAGCTCGGGGATGCATACCCCTAGCGGATATGGTGAGAATTCAAATATCAGGTAGAAGCAGACCAGCATAGAAATACAAAACACTAAGAGCTTGTCCGGGCAAGACAAGTAGACACAATATAAAGGCAACACACCAAACCTATATACAAAATTTACATTACTATACAAAACTTTCCCCCGTTAGGAAATCTCACCCAATTCCACTAGCCTTAATTTTTAAGCTTGGTTTTTAAATATTTTCCAAGCTTTGGAGCCAAATATTTTCTTTGTCAAATACTCTCCTTCACATACCTACATTGGATGAATACTCATACTAGGCAATTTCCAATAGTCAACATCATTATGATGGATACCATTGATCCCACATGCCTCAGAATTTCCCTACTTATAAACTTCATAATTGTTATATTGGAGTGGAAAAAGGAAACATCCATACTCCACTTGATCAAATTCAATCCTTATATCAAAATGAAAACCTTCAAAAGAACTGTGCAACAAACTAGACCAATAATCTCCTGAAGCATCAGAAAATAATGAAATAGATTCAAGAAGGTCTTCACCATGCTTCCCATAAATTCCATCCTCATTAAGTGGAATCAAATCCATAATAATTCCCAAGAGGCGAGGAGCATCAGCAAAAAACTCAACCGCATATTCATGCTGGCTAATATCATATCCATCATCATTGAGCTTCCCTATATATGAGATAAATTGCCATTCACCATTGGTGAGCCTTAATGCCAATCCACAATATGGATGTGCATCAAAACACATAGCTCGATCGCTAAATGCTAAAACTCTTCCCTTATTAATGCACACATCATCCTCCAAGAATTTTCCATTAGACTCAACACTTACACACTTAGCAATGACACTTTTGTCCTTATACCCCTCATCGCTTTCAAACTCAAAGTGCTCTCCCTCATGTAGTTGAAAAATTTGTAGGTCACTTTCATGGAGGTAATCATATTCTTGGGAGAAACACTCAAGGAGTTTGATCTCCCCTTGATCCTTAGTCTCATCCTCCAAAGTAGTACAAAATGTGAAAAATTGCTAGTGCAACATTCTGCCAGCTCATAATCATACCCTGACCATACATTCAAGGCACCATCAGAGTCCTCAAAGATTGGATTATCCTTGCACCAATAATGTGATTCATCTTTGTAAACTGATATGGATAAAGGTTCACCAAAAAGGGGATTATCCATTACACTCATCTATGCCTAGGAATCTTCTACTCCCTTTATATGAAGATGCAAACCTTGTAGCCCATCATCATAATCAAAATGCTTGGAGATTCTTGAGAAAAGGTCTACCTTCATTTGGTAGGGGTAATCATGTTCAACAAAATAAATGAACGACTATGTATCATCATAACTACCACAACAAGAGAATCTATCAATAGTAAGATTGCATTCAGACCCCTCAGACTAAATGTCATAGTTTTGGCTATCAATATCTTGATCATTGGAAAGTGACTGAGCATCATCAACAATAGAATCATAGCTATTGATCAAACCCATTAATGGGGAAATCATTCATATTTCATCCAGCTCTTCACCCCTCAATACCTCCCAAGAATTTGAGTTAGACACATAATACCTTCCATGACAACGCAGGTCATCATCTTCATGACTCTTGTAATAATTTTCCCATGTATCACTAGTGAGTTGATTTCAATCATTATATTCTCGTACACAATGAGATAAATACTCAAATTCAGATTCATCTTCTTCATCTCTTTGTATTATTTCTTGCTCTACCTCATCAAGACTATGACCATCATTATTCAGGGGGATCTAATGTTATGCATGGTTAATCCCAATTCCTTCTAATTTTATCCAGTCAACTATTTGGCTTAGACTTTCAGTATTCAATTCCTTTGGCAACATACTCATCCCTAATCAGTATATTTCACAAAACAAGTCAATGCACATTGATTCTTTAGGCTTGATATTTTCTAGTATTTCCAAAAAAACCTCCACAAACCTATGGAACAGGTCATGGGATAATTCATCTTGACTTCTTTTTATTTCATATAATCTATTAGCATAAGAGACATGATCAAATTTATTTGGATCTTATGGGTACTTAACTTGGGGTTCACTATGATATGCATACTATGGTGATGGGGAACATGGGACAATAGGAGCCTCATCTTCTCAACATGATCCTTTACTTGGTTGATTCATTGATTAAATTTGCACAACATGCACCAGAATGACTAGCATTAGTAGCTAAGCCTCCTTTCATTATTGGATACTTCAGATTGTTTTCAATGTCCATAGCAATTTGGTATGCTTAGCATAATGTTGTGGGCTCTTTGTCTCTTAACAAATAGCTCATCTTTCTATAAAATGAGATTTAAAGGGACCAACTCGTCCTCTTTTCTATGGATTTCCATAAAACGTTTTCTTACCACACTTGGGCTAACTCTCTCACCAAATTGTTCCATGAATGCTAGCTTAAAATCATACCAAGAATATATAGAATATTTTGGTTGAAAGGAGAACTAGTCCCTTGAATCTCCTTTTAGAGATTGAAGAAACAACTTTATGACATCTTCAAAATTCAATTCATAATCTCCCATCATATCAACAAACTCTTGTAGGTGCCTGCTTGCTGATTCATCCATTACACCATAATACTTAGGTACCTTTTTATTTTATTTTAGGTGGTATATCGTTTGGATAACCATGAACATTACTAAAATCTATAGCACTTTATCTTTCAGTACTAAAATTCCCTTGATGTGGCAAAGGATATTCATTATTTTCTATTGCACTCATATTTATATCAGGGTATACAATTTGATAAGGTACTTTTACCTTTCCTTTGCAATCCTTACTAGATTTTTTCAAAGATTAGTTCAAATTCTCTTCATACCTAAGCTCTCAAACCTTTACAGTGTAACTTTATGTCTATTTTGCTTAGGATTTAAACACAACATGCCTCTTTATTACAATTCATGAATTTCACATTACATCCTAGTAACATGAAAAACTCTATTAGAATTTCCCTTTATCAGTGCTTCTTCACTTAATTGGGAACCAATTACATTTATATTCTTGAAGACTTCTCATAAACTATTTTTTTAATCATGAAATATGTCTATGAGAATACCTGGAAATTTACAACAGCTACTGAACTCTTTTGTGATTGCAAACTTTGCAGATTTGGAACTTCTACATGTTCTTCATTAGGTTCTAAAGCCGGAGTCGCTACCTCCTTCACAGAGGATTGAAATTCAAATAAATATGAAGTCCTTTCAAAATTAAATCTCATTTTGGGTTGTCTCCACCAACGGAGTCATTCATAAATTCTTTGGATTTTGGGTTCTCCCCTAGTAGAGTCTCCATTTCTATCAGTATTTATTTTCGAAGTAAACCTAGGAATGCTCTAAAGGGATGTCAGTCCTTATGTTCAAGAAATTCATAGGCTAGTGGCCAATACAACAAGCAAAGATTATTGATATCCCTACTCTGGCACTTAAGGCTTTATAGGACCTAGGAGGGTGTTTCCTTCTTGTGTTCACTTTGATTTATCAAAATGAAGAACACTCTTGCATAGATAGGTTCCTATAACTTGCAAATGAACAACATCTGCAAATATTTGGCTGGTCTTTAGGAAAATATCAATTTACTCACCAAGAACATGAGTATATATGAGACTAATGTCCCATAATTGATAGAATTTGGATAAGTATTGTTCTTACTTTGAGTCTATGGCTAGGAATTTCACTAATTCATCAGATTACTTGAAAAATAGTCCAATGCTTCATCAATTGGGTAATTGGAGTCAAATATGAAATACTCAATAATACAAAAAGATTTCTAACCCTAAAATAGGTGGACTATTTTCATAATGCCTTATATTACAAAAACTCATAGTACTTAAAATATTACTTCTTATCAAATCCTTTGCAAATTCTCACAAATCTATGACTCACTTCAATTATTTAATTAACTCTTTGAGTTAAAACATAGAACATAATCATACATTCAATTAAACCATTGAAGATAAACTAAAAGGTACTTGATATTTTTGTTCATAATCTGCAACAACTATACACAGGAGAGTACATACTTTAATTTTTTATATTTGTTTTGATATTAGTCATTTGTGTAAAACTATTTAAGACCATTACATACAAAACCCATACCCAAGACAATTAGCTAGCAGATTCATCAGGAATTCTGCATTATATTTGATCATTGTACTTGCATCCTACCTAGACCATTCTTTACTCAAAAATTTGACCTCTATAATGAGCCTTGAAGTACCTTTTATAGACTAAGGGAGCAACAAGCATCATTACAATTACATTTCAGAAATATTTCATTTCAAAATAAAATTTCACTTGCATTTCAAAATTCTCAGATGGTTAGATGTAATCATTAATCAAATAGGGGAATCAAAATTTGTAACAACCACCAAAACCAGTCCACACCACCATAACCGTACAAAATGTCATTGAGGATTTTTTATCCTCATTCACTAGTGCAATTCCCAGGTACATGGAAATCTATGTATCATTCTTCATAATTGCAAGGAAATAGCTCTTCACACACACGAAGATCAAATTAATATCCCTTGAAGTGCATACACCATTAATGCTCGCTCGTTGTAGAGCCCAAATGGCCATCACATGGCTGATTTTTTTCTTTGAATGTAATCCATTGATTTATTGATGAGGTGGTCCTTTGGATGACTTAGATCGAGTCAAAGATGTTTGAGAAATCCATGCTTTCACATGCCAAATTCATTGGCCAATGATGCCCACCTAGTGAGAAAACACGTCCACCACCCATAGGCTCCACCCTGCCTCATCACAATACCAATAAAGTCCATGTGTCATAATCACACGGACCGCAGAGAGAATTAGGTAGAAAGATTTAAGACCATGTGTGGCACATGTGCTTCAACCCAGATTAAGAACGGGTAGTACATCAAATTCGTCGATTCACTGCCTTAGGAGATCAAGCCCGATGATGGGGATTGGGTCCCACATAAGATAGAAGATGCGTGGCGTGATTGTGCATGTTACGCGACCCTCCAAAAATTAATTTTTTTATTGTTGCACGATGTGCACGAAAAAGTCGGGAACTTAGTCCTTTCGTCCAATGGTGTAGATTTCTTCATGTGCAAAGACCGTTAATTATAAAACAAGGGCCTTGACTAGTGTGACAAATTCATGCCTTTTAAAACAAATAATTTAAATACTTAATATTTAAGTCTTGAAAAAGTGAAATATTTTGGCCCAACTTTGGAATATTAAAATTTTTAGGAGACACCCAATGATCAATGGGCTTAGGCAAAGGGGATGATAAAGACAATGAGCACCATGGCATAGGATGTAACTAGGACAACTGGAAACCTAGTAAAGTAGTTCAATGCACAAATATAACACAAGGTCTTAAGGCTCGAGAAAATTGAAATGAGGGTATTAGACTTTAAAACCCTAGGCCAAACCTGTTAAGAATAGAAGCAAAAAACCACTTTAAGAATGGAACCAGCTTGGATATATGCAATTTTTAAAAGATCTACCAAGTTCTTAGGTACAATCTCTACCATGAAGACAAGCTAAGATTTGGATATTTGAATATCTTGGCTGACTTAGGGTGTGCAATATTTTATATGGACTAATTATGTCTTATGGGTGTTTTGACCAACATAAGAAATGTGTTAAACTTATATACACACATATATATGATACTCTCTAAAAAAAATAAAAGAAGTATATAGAGACTCTCCAAAAATAAAAGAGAGACAAACATAGAGATAGAAAAGGAGCATGATAGTAAGAAAGAGAAAGAGAGAATACAATAGAACAGAGTAAACGAAATGGGCGAATACAATAAAGTGTATGATCATAATAGAATTATTGAGCGTTTACTAAAATGCAATACATGTTATTCTAAACTTCATTCATAACTAAACTCTACATAAGAAAGGTGTATCCTATCAGTTCAATATTTTGGTAGGGAGCCACTATCATTTATCTTGGTAGTTGGCCATTCTTTGTATCTATGTGGCAGTGAGCCCTTCGAGTTGTAGCCCTATTAGACAAAGAGTCCTTATTGTAGGAAATGAACCTTATCTCAAGCAGTGAGCCTTTTGTAATCAGTTGTTATATTCTATATAGTGCGAGTTAGTCCTCACCGTGGTTTTTCCCTCATTGGGTTTTCCACATAAATTTGGTGTTATTGTGTGTGTGCATTGGATTTGAGTTTCTACATTGGCATTTGATGTCTAATCATTAAGCAGTTTATGTATTAGTTTTGGTAATTGAATTGAAGGTTATAATCTATGACAATTGATTCACTCCCCCTCTTAGTTGTCCTATTCAACAATAGGTATTAGAGCTTGATCCTTTGGAATAAGTTTAACAGCTTGAGGGTGATCTTGGCAGGTTGAACTAAATGATGAAGAGATCTGACTTAGATGAAGAATTAAGAATAGAGACTTCAAAGTCTAAAAAAGAAGAATCTAAAAGAAAATATCAAGCAAGCAGGTGAATGCATTCAGAAACTAAGAACTCAAATCTGGAAGTTCAAGTTGAAACATAAATAAGTTTACCAGGAACTAAAGGAAGCAAAAGAGACTATTGAAAATCTAAGGATGAAACTTGAAGAAAGAAAAAGAATAGAAGAGAATCTGAAATTGCAAGTTGAACATAGCAAGAAAGAGGAAGGATGTCTAAACGAAATTATCAATCAAAAGAGAAAAATTTGATAAGCTTGAACAAGAAGTAGTAACCCTTAAAGCCAATTTGGAAAAGGTGAAATCTCATGAAGAAAGGTTCAATACAAGCTCTATAATGCTTGATGAATTAATTTTATCTCAAAAGCCTGCAAAGGATAAAGGTCATCTAGGACTTGAAGAAGAAAAATTCTCAAAGACTAAATCAGTTTTGAACAAAGTGGAAAATCAAATGAAATTTCAAGGAAGTAATTATAAAGGCAAGAATTGAAGGATCAATACTAACAGAATAATCATCCAACAACCTAATTGTCAAAGGTACCCATATTTTAATGGCTTTTGTTTCTCATGCAATAGATTTGGTCATAGAGCAACAAAATATAGAAGTAGGATGAAATAGAATAAAATCAGTCAAAATGTTGGATTCCTTACTAGAAAATATTATAGTTGCAACAAGTTTAGATAAAGAGCTACCAAATTTAGAAACCATATGATGATAAATAGATTTGATAGAAGAATTCAATCTTTTCAAGGCTACTATTACATATGCAATATCTTTGGACACAAGGCTAATCAGTGCAGGATAAATAAAAAACAAATTCTTTTGATATTGGATATGTTATGTACTACACTTGCAACAAATCAAAATATATCTCAAAGTTTTGTAGAAGCAAAGTTGGGAAGAAACTGAATCCAAAATAAAAGAAAAATCCTATGAACAAGGTAGATCTAGAGGAAGGAGAGAAATACAAAAAAATAGAGAAAGAAGAAAGAACCTAAGAACAAGGATGAATCAAATAACCCTATATCTACATTTGGTGCAGATGCCTCTTTTAAGGACTAAACCTAGTAATGGTTTCAGGGGGAGCATTCACAAAAAAAATTAGAAAACCCTCTATATATGAGGTGTCATGTGAAGACACATGGATATGTGATGTAAATATCTATTTTGAAGATGTTGAAGAAAAATAGGAAAGTTGTGGAGCCCCTCTTGGGTCACAGTGTTTCTCAAAGATAGTTGTCAATTTAAAAATTAAAAAAGAAATAAATGTAAAATTGATCAGATAGCTTTGGCAGAAGAAGGTACTGATAAAATAAAGTATAGATGATGGTGTCACAAACAATAAATTATCTTTTATGTTCAAACCCTAAAAGTGACAAGTTAAACAAGGGAGATTGAGTAGTCATTTTTATTATGAAGTGAATGAGCTAAACAACAACTGAGAAATAAAGAGTTAGGGTTATTGGCAACCAAAAGTATGAAGAAAAAGGTTGAAAGAATGGAGTCGAAGGCAATGGTGGTATTTAATTTGTGTAGTAAGGAATCATAGTAATTGAGTAAGTTATAGGTTGATGAATTTGATCATGAAAATATTCAAAACTTTGAGAGTTCTCTTTTAGTTGAGACAATGAAAATGATCAAGAATTTAGGGCACAAGGGTTTAGACATTTGGAGAAAATTTACATACTTTTTGAATGTGGACATTATTCAATTTATCTTAAGTAGATTCAAGGTGATCAGATGATCTTCGAAAAACCTTATGAGATCACGAAGGAAGCAATAGAAATGATAATAGGATTATGAAATAATGAAACCATTCTAGTCAAGAAGTCAGTAAAGAAAAAGGAAGTCAAAGCCCTAATTCGGGTAACAAGAGATCAAAGGGAAATTATAATTCATACTATAATCGACTCGGTGATAAGGTATGCAACATATGGCATTTCATATAAGACATATTTCAGAAATAGGGAAGGCTCTACTTCGGTGATTGTCATTTATGTTGTGCATCAAATGGTTGAGAAGCAAGAGGATTTTGATTTGTGTGAGTTACTTTGGAATCAATTAATGGAGAATATAACTATGATGAAGAATGAAAATTACCCTTTTTATTTTGGATCTCTGGTTATATGTTTAATGATGTATTTTCTGAAGTTGTAGACATTGAAAGAGAATGTTGTGTGGAAGTCAGTTATATGAGTTGAGAAGAAAGTCTACTGATATTTGGAATGTCTAGGAGAAAAAGAAAAGGTTTGTAAATAATACTTTGAAAACAAGATAAATATACGGAGTTCAAGCATGATTTCCAGTCTGATTGGGATGTCTAAAGCAATATCCTTCTCGAAAAAGAGGAAAGAAAGAAGAATTATCTCAAGTTCTCCTCTAGAAATAAAGAAGTTGGGGTCAGAAGAAAAGGAAGAAGAAAAAGAAGAAAATATTACAAAATCAATTGATTTGGCATCAATTGATGATGGAGAATATTTTACTAAGGAAAAGGTGTTGAAGATTCTTGAGCAATCTGGTGGACTGAAGAAGATTGGAGATGAATGTTTGTTATGACCATAATATGAATAGTAAGAGATTATATATGCTTTGGATACTTACATAATTAATAATGATATTGACCTAAGTGATGTGACAAGTGCTTTACCATAAGTATTGATTGAGCAAATTGAAGAAAGAATAATGGCACAGTCACCTAGTGAAACAACAAAAAAAGAAGAAATTCAATTAGCCATGGAAGAAAGATGTCGAAATGAACATAAAAAATTGATTAAGAGAATAAATGAATTGAAAACCTACATCAAGAGTGTAAACAATGTGTATAGGTATTGTCTTCAGTGGCCTACTACTATTGGAAATTACAAACCAAAAATCAATGCTATTGAGCTTGAATTGAATTCTATTAGAAAAACATATAATATCCTTAATGAAAAGGATGGACCTATTGGAAAAATAAGAAGATACAACTGAGAGATGGGGTGAATCAGTTGTAACATAATCAAAAAATTTAATCAAACTATTAACCTTTAATTCTAGATTTGATGAATGATAATGAAAGCAAGAATTACACAACACATCAGAAACACATAACACCAATATTTTTGCATGGAAACCTTGTTAAGGGAGAAAACCATGGTGGAGGTTAATCGACAATTATACCCTATTAAAATTATAATGAAAAATGAATAAGGAATGCACTTGCATTCAGGAACACTACCTAGAGCACACTGCTCAAAAGGGAAGGCTCACTACCTTACATACAGTAATCAAATTAAAACCATCTGAGTGAAATAAACTGAGAAAGTAGCTTCTTCAAAAGCTTGATGAAAATTCTGGTTAGGCACATATACTCTGCTCAATATTCTTTCATATTCTTCTCTACTCTTGAATGATTTGACCTTTGTTAGCACTTGTACATCACTTGTACACTAGAGCACACACCACCCACACACATTCATACCACAAAAAAACCTTTCTTATATATCCGCTACATGGATTTACATCAACAACTTTGTCGGCCATAAATAATAATGAATTATAACTATCAACCTCAATACATGAATAAATATTTATGTGCACCAACACAAGTCAGCCAAAATAAAGATAGATCCCAAAAAAACATCTTTGAACATGCCAAACAACAATAAATTAATCCATAAGGATCCGCAACATGCTACCATCATCATGTTAGCCAAGACCATGAAAACCTGAACATACATCAGAAAAATCTTCAACCACGGTCACACCAAATAGCATAGACATGCAACAAAGATAGAACATGATCTAGAATCATCCACGAACATCACAGGAACATACGCAACAACTGGAATTACCATAATTCCAACTTCCTCTTCCAAGAACAACTGCTACAGTGCCAAAATGACTATAGAAACACCAGAACACTTTACTTGCACAAATCTTGATGCGTATCACTGAGACTTCCAGACATCATACTAGATAAGTTCATAAACAAACCCATTAGTGTGCAACACCTGAATATCAACATACATAATATTTCACCTTTCTGACCTTCTTGGCTTCACTAGCTGCCTGAACTATGTTTTTAATAATTTTCTCAATCTCCTCGACATATACAACCATAAGCATATTAGAATGATAATAGTTTTGACATCAATGACAATCACATATCAGAAACACAACCACAATGTCCAAAAATCTCACCCTTTGGCGTTTATGGAAACACGTGATGTGAAAAATAATACCATCAACCCAAACTAACTCTTCCATCTTCTCCCTTGCACTTCTCCCCCTTTGTTCCACAAAGGTTCTTCATTTTACAGTTCTCTCCTATTTTCACTTTTTTACATTGTAATTCTCTCCCCCTTTGACATCAATGGCAAAGGTTCACATGCTCTAAACCACATATTTTAAAACATCTGACTACTCCCCCTGAGTAGCAGGCACAACATCAATCCAGAATAAGACATAGCTATGAATTAAAGAACTGATGCAAACACCTACATCATCAGTTTTGACCAAGAGGGGAAATCATCCCTAACTTTCCTCTGAGGTACTCAAAATTATCTTTAGGCAATGGTTTAGTGAAAATATTTGTAACTTGCTCTTTAGTAGGTACATATTCTAGTTTGACTTCTTTCTCACTCACTTTATCTTTCAAGAAGTGATACTTGATGAAGATATGCTTTGTCTTCGAATGAATCACTAGATTCTTGGAGATGTTTATGTCACTTGAGTTATCACATAATATGGTAATAGGCTCTCCATACTTGATCTTGACATCACTTAGCATCCACTTCATCCACATTACTTGAGTATAGTCGCTAGCAGCAGCAATGTATTTTGCTTCAGCAATAGATAAGGAAATTAAGTTCTTCTTTTTGCTCAACCAAGACACCAACTTCTTCCCTAGGAAGAATGCACCACCACTTGTACTTTTCCTATAATTAGTGTCACCTACCCAATTCGCATCAGTATAAGCATTCAGAATAAGATCATCATCCTTTGGATACCATAATCCAAAATCAACTGTTCCTTTCAGATATTTGAAAATTCTTTTTACAACAACTACATGTGATTCCTTTGAATCTACCTAAAATTTAGCAACCATGCATACAACATTCATTATATCTGGCCTTGTCTGGGTTAAATATAGTAAAACACCAATCATTGATATGTATCTTGTTTGATTTGTTTTATGAGTCTCATCCTTCTATGTGAGTTTGCATCTGGTCACCATAGGTGTGCCAACTGGCTTTGATTCTTCCATCCCAAACTTTCTCAACAACTCCTTGACATATTTGGACTGAGATATAAAGATTCCATCTTCCAACTAAGTGATTTACAATCCCAAAAAGAATTTTAGTTCACCTATCATTCACATCTCAAATTCACTTTTCATTTCATCAAAAAATTTCATACACAAATCATCATCACCTTCAAAAATAATCTCATCAACAAAAAAATTCAATTATCAGCTCTTTATCCTAATCCAATTTGAAATATAGATTATTATCAACAGTACCCGTATTGAATCCAAGCTTCAACAAGTATTTGTCCAATCTAGCATACCAAGCTCTAGGGGCTTGCTTAAGTCCATACAAAGATTTCTTCAATTGGTATACCATATCCTTTTCATCAGTCAATTGAAATCCATTTAGTTTTTCAACATAAACTTATTCTTCTAGTTCACCATTCATAAATGCTGACTTTACATCCATCTGATAAACTTTGTAATTCTTGAAAGTACAATATGCAAGAAATAATCTCTCATCTTCTATTCTAGCAATAGGGGAAAAATTTTCATCAAAATATATACCTTCCATTTGTGAATACCCTTTGCAAACCAATCTTTCTTTATTTCTGACCACTTCACCTTGTTCATTCAGTTTATTCTGGAACACCCATTTGGTTCCAATCACATTTTTGTCTTTAGGTCTAGGAACAAGTTCCCATGTCTCATTTTTCTGTATCTACAATATTTTTTCTTTCATGGCTTCCATCCAATATTCATATTTGCATGCTTCATTGATATTGTTAGGCTCAACTTCAAAAATCAAACAATATTCTTCTAAAATTCTCCTTCTAGTTTGTACACCTTTTATTTTGTCTCCTATGATCTGACTATCAGAATGATTTCTTCTTACATACTTAGGAGTTTTCAATTTTTCTCTTACCTCTTGTTCTTGTGTTCTTTCTTCTACATTTTTGCTTGCTTGTGCTTCTTGATTTCCTTGGTTCACAGGAACAATTTGCAGTTGACTTTGTGACTGAACATTTTGTCCATTGTTAGAATTATCATGATCACCATCTGAATCATGTTCATTACATCTAGATGGTCTGTCAATATCTTCATCAACTTTGACATTATCACTTTCAACCATTTTCTTCAACCTTTTATTTAAACACTGGTAAGCTTTACTCTTAGTAGAGTAACCTAGGAAGATTCCTTCATCACTTCTAGCATCAAACTTGCCTATATCATCATCTCTCTTGATGTAGCATTTGCTTCCAATTTTTTTGAAATATTTTACAGTAGGCTTATAACCAAACCATAGCTCAAAAGGAGTCTTACCAGAATTACTGTTGACATTTACCTGGTTGATAGTGTACACAACAGTGCTTATTGCTTCTCTCTAGTAGAAATGAGGAACATTTTCTTCCAACATCACGGTTCTAGTAGTGTCTAGAACTGTTTTTTTCTTTCTTTCAACAACTCCATTCTATTGAGGGGTCCGAGGAGTAGATAACTATCTTTGAAATCCATTATCTTCACAGAAAGTATTGAATTCTCTAGAAGTGAATTCTCCACCTTTGTCTAATCTCAAACATTTAGTCTTCAGACTTGTCTCATTCTTTGCATTAAATTTGATTTTTTTGAACTTTTCTAATGCTTCATGTTTTTCTCTTAAGAAGGCTACCCATATCATTCTTGAGTAATCATCAATAAGCAACATAAAATACCTTTCACCTTGTAGACTTTTGATTCTGGAGGTACCACATAGATCAGTATGTACCATTTCCAATACTCCATTAGAGTTGTACTATTTACTCTAGAAGGAATTTCTAGTTTGCTTCCCCATCTAACATTCCTTGCACACTATGTTAGTAGGCTTCACTATCTTAGGAAGATCTTTAACCGCTTGAGAAGAACTTATCTTTACAATATTATCAAATTTCACATGACACAATCTCCTATGCCATAACCAACTTACATCAATTTCAGCAATCAAGCAACTTCCATTAGCAGTACTCAACTGAAATATCTTACCTTTTTTCTTTGTACCTGAGGCAATTAATTTCTTGTATTTCCCAGTATCTTGCACTTACCATCCTTGAATTGAAGATTGTATCCCTTGTATACCATCTATCCAACACTCAACAAGTTATTATTTAGGCCTTCTACATAAAGAACATCATCAGTATTATGCTTACCACCAAAAGAAATAGTGCCTCTGCCACAAATCACACCAAAAGTGTTGTCTCCAAATCTTACAATGCCACCATCATAGTTCTCAAAATTACCAAACTTATTCTTATCACCAGTCATATGATGTGACCATCCACTGTCAATCACCCATTCATCCTTTTCTTCAACTTTGGCTGCAAGAGCTTTTTCAACATTCACATTACTAGCAGATTCAATGGACACTTGAACATTTTCTTTGATAGAAATAAATACCCAGTCATCTTCTTTTCCATTGTCTTTATCAGATTCATCATCAGTTATACCTTCTTCAGCATAACAACACTTTCTTTGAAATCTAGTGTCTTCAGGTTTGTACTTAGAAACTCTTTCAAGACACCTTGAGGAAAAATGACCTATTTTACTACAAGAAAAACATTTAATAGGTAGCTTTCCTTTGTACTTACCACGGCCTTTGGATTCTCTTCTTACAATTAGTGCTTCCAATTCTTCTAGATCTCTTTCTTTTTCTTCAATCTTTCTCATCTCATCTTCATACCTAAATGTCTTCTTGGAACTTTCTCTTGTATCATATTTCTTTTTCCTAGATACAATGGCTTTGAATGCAAATTCTACTTTAGGAGTAGATTCACTGAATTCACTCAACTCAAAGGCTGCATGTTTTCCAATTAGCATGTCTCTTTTTAATTTAATCACTGACTTGAGTTCATCAATAGCATGAGCTTTCCCTTTGTAGGAAGTAGGCACATATCTGAGTATCTTAGAAATAATTTCTTCTTCATCTAGGACACCACAGACACATCTGATGCTTGTCATCATTTCATTTATCATCTGAGAGAAAGAGTGGATGTTCTCATATTTTCTCATCTTCATGTCCTCCCATTTTCCTTTTAGACTTTGTAGCTTAGTAAATTTCACAAGTGGATCTCCTTCATACAATAAATCTAGCTTTGTCCAAATCTCATGTGTAGTCTTCAGACCCATCACATTTGACATTTTAGAATCTATCAAGGCACTCACCAATGCTTCAATAGCTCTGGTATTAATTTTAAGCTTCTTTGATCTCATCAGCATTAGAGGGACCATTCTGAGGAATAGTTACTGTATCTTTTGTAATCTTCCAAAAGGCTTCACCAATGCACTTTAAATGATATTCCATTTTGACTTTCCACATGGGGTAGTTTGTACCATTGAATCTTAGACTATTCTTCTTGTAAGATGCCATCTTAGATCACCTCAAGCTGTTAAGCTTCACCTTCAGAGGAACTAGATCTAATACCAATTGTTGGAAAGACAAGAAGATACAACTAAGAGGAGGGGTGAATCAGTTGTAACAGAATCAAAAAATTTAATCAAACTATTAACCTTTAATTCCAGATCCGATGAATGATAGTGAAAGCGAGAATTACACAACACATCAGAAACACATACCACCAATATTTTTGCATGGAAACCCTGTTAAGGGAGAAAACCATGGTGGAGGTTAATCCACAATTATACCCTATTAAAATTATAATGAACAATGAATAAGGAATGCACTTGCATTCAGGAACACTACCTAGAGCACACTGCTCAAAAGGAAAGGCTCATTGCCTTACATACAGTAATAAGATTAAAACCATCAGAGTGAAATGAAATGATAAAGTAGCTTCTTCAAAAGCTTGATGACAGTTCCGGTTAGGCACATATACTTTGCTCAATCTTCTTTCATATTTTGCTCTACTCTTGAATGATTTGACCTTTGTTAGCACTTTTACATCACTTGTACACTAGAGAACACACCACCCACACACATTCATACCACAAAACAACCTTGCTTATATATTCACTACATGGATTTACATCAACAACTTTGTCGGCCACAAATAATAGATGAATTATAACTATTAGCCTCAATACATGAATAAATATTTATGCACAGCAACACAAGTTGGCCACAACAAAGATAGATCCCAATAAAACATCTTCAAACATGCCAAACAACAATAAATTAATCCATAAGGATCTGCAACATGTTACCATCATCATGTCAGCCAAGAACATGAAAAATTGAACATAAATAGGAAAAATATTCAACCACGATCACACCGAATAGCGCAGACATGCAACACATATATAACATGATCTAGAATCATCCACAAACATCACATGAACATACACAACAACTGTAATTACCATAATTCCAACTTCCCCTTCCAAGAACAATTGCTACAGTGCTAGAATAACTATAGAAACACCAGAACACTTTACTTGCACAAATATTGATGCATATCATTGAGACTTCCAAAAATCATACTAGATAAGTTCAGCAACAAACCCATTAGTGTGCAACACCTCAATATCAACATACATAATATTTCACCTTTCTAACCTTCTTGGCTTCACTGGCAGCCTGAACTATGTTTTTAATAATTTTCTCAATCTCCTTGACATATAAAGCCTTACGCAGATTAGAATGCTAATAGTATTGACATCAATGATAACCACATATCAACAACACAACCACAACGTCTAACAAGAAAAAAGAAAAGAAAAGGAGAAATTCCTTACAATCTGAACTTCTAGTCATTATGGTACAAAGGGATGGTATTATGAAGACCTTTTGGAAAGAAAGAAATAATTGAGTTGAGATTGGAACAATTTTTCGATCTCCTGGTGGAAGCTGAGAATAATGCACAAAATATTTTTATTCCAAATACTCTTCTAGAAAATATTGATTCAATAACAAATAACAAAAGTATTTGTTTAATCAAGTTTGCAGTGGATTCGTGAAAGACATGTCTTCCAAAATTGAAATAAAAATACAAGGAGATATTCTAAGGGAGAAGGATTGATGTAAAGAACCATTTTTTTATTTTTTATTTTGAAGACTGTTTTTGTAAAAGAATTTGAAGTAAGGGGGAGATAGATCTTTTTTTTTCATTGATTTCAAAGGGGTAGAGGAATCACGTGAAAATAATAAAAAATATTTCATCTCATCAAAAGAAATACAAAAAGTTGTTGGATTTTCACATCTTTTGTTGCCGTCAATGACAAAGGGGGAGATTGTTGGAAGTTGATGCTTGCATCAAATGGTTGTTATTAATGTTAATAGGTTGTCATTGATGTCAACATAGTACTGAATGTATCAGTTGTTTACCAGAAGTTATTTTCTATTGAAGATTACTATTATAGGTGGTCTAGTGTGTTGGTTTTTAAGTATGGTCTCTACCATGAAGACAAGCTATGATTCAGATATTCAAAGATCTTGGCTAACTCAACATGTGCAATATTTTATGTGGACTAATTATATCTTATAGTTGTTTTGGATGACATAAGAAATGCGTAAAACTTATATACACACATATATATGAGACTCTCCTAAAAGAAAAAATAAGAAGTATATAGATAGTCTCTAAACAAAAAAGAGAATGGACATAGAGATAAAAAAGGAGTGTGATAGTAAGAAAGAGAAAGAAAGAATACAACAGAATAGAGTAAGCAAATAGATGAAGACAATAAAGTGTCTGATCATAACAAAATATTGAGCGAATACTAAAATGTAGTACTTGTTAATCTGAGCTTCATCAAGAACTAAAGTCTACACTAGAAAGTTGTATCCTATCAATTCAATCTTTTGGTGGTTAGCCATTATTTGTATCTCTATGGCACTAATCCCTTTGGGTTGTAGCCCTATTGTACAATGAGTGCTTATTGTAGGCAATGAGCCTTATCTAGAGTAGTGAGCCTTATCTCAGGTAGTGAGCCTTTTTGTAATCGGTTTTGATATTCTATGTAGTGTGAGTTAATCCTCACCATGGTTTTTCCCTCATTGGTTTTTCCATGTAAACTTGGTGTTATTTTGTTTGTGCATTGGATTTGAGTTTTTGTATTGGAATTTGATGTTTGATCATTAATTAGTTTATCTATTAGTTTCAGTAATTAAATTGAAGGTTATAATATCTGAAAACTGATTCAGCCCCCCCCCCTCTTAGTTCTTGTATTCAATGAAGTTTTGGTGTCTTTCTTTAGTCAAGGTTGTTTGAGATTTTATGCTTCAGAAGTTAGTTTCTTAAGTTGCAGTCTATGGTAGAATTGTTGGAGTGTACTAGGTGTGTACATTTCAATAACAAATAACAAAAGTATTTGTTTAATTAAGTTTGCAGTGGATTCGTGAAAGACATGTCTTCCAAAATTGAAATAAAAATACAAGGAGATATTCTAAGGGAGAAGGATTGATGTAAAGAACCATTTTTTTATTTTTTATTTTGAAGACTGTTTTTGTAAAGAATTTGAAGTAAGGGGGAGATAGATCTTTTTTTTTCATTGATTTCAAAGGGGTAGAGGAATCACGTGAAAATAATAAAAAATATTTCATCTCATCAAAAGAATACAAAAGTTGCTGGATTTTCACATCTTTTGTTGCCATCAATGACAAAGGTGGAGATTGTTGGAAGTTGATGCTTGCATCAAATGGTTGTTATTAATGTTAATAGGTTGTCATTGATGTCAAAATAGTACTGAATGTATCAGTTGTTTACCAGAAGTTATTTTCTATTGAAGATTACTATTATAGGTGGTCTGGTGTGTTGGTTTTTAAGTCTGGTCTCTACCGTGAAGACAAGCTATGATTCAGATATTCAAAGATCTTGGCTAACTCAACATGTGCAATATTTTATGTGGACTAATTATATCTTATAGTTGTTTTGGATGACATAAGAAATGCGTAAAACTTATATACACATATATATATGAGACTCTCCTAGAAGAAAAAATAAGAAGTATATAGATAGTCTCTAAACAGAAAAGAGAATGGACATAGAGATAAAAAAGGAGTGTGATAGTAAGAAAGAGAAAGAAAGAATACAACAGAATAGAGTAAGCAAATAGATGAAGACAATAAAGTGTCTGATCATAACAAAATATTGAGCGAATACTAAAATGTAGTACTTGTTAATCTGAGCTTCATCAAGAACTAAAGTCTACACTAGAAAGTTGTATCCTATCAATTCAATCTTTTGGTGGTTAGCCATTATTTGTATCTCTATGGCACTGATCCCTTTTGGTTGTAGCCCTATTGGAAAATGAGTGCTTATTGTTGGCAATGAGCCTTATCTAGAGTAGTGAGCCTTATCTCAGGTAGTGAGCCTTTTTGTAATTGGTTTTGATATTCTATGTAGTGTGAGTTAATCCACACCATGGTTTTTCCCTCATTGGTTTTTCCATGTAAACTTGGTGTTATTTTGTTTGTGCATTGGATTTGAGTTTCTGTATTGGAATTTGATGTTTGATCATTAATTAGTTTATCTATTAGTTTTAGTGATTAAATTGAAGGTTATAATATCTGAAAACTGATTCAGCCCCCCCCCTCTTAGTTCTTGTATTCAATGAAGTTTTGGTGTCTTTCTTTAGTCAAGGTTGTTTGAGATTTTATGCTTCAGAAGTTAGTTTCTTAAGTTGCAGTCTATGGTAGAATTGTTGGAGTGTACTAGGTGTGTACATTTCAATAACAAATAACAAAAGTATTTGTTTAATCAAGTTTGCAGTGGATTCGTGAAAGACATGTCTTCCAAAATTGAAATAAAAATACAAAGAGATATTCTAAGGGAGAAGGATTGATGTAAAGAACCATTTTTTTATTTTTTATTTTGAAGACTGTTTTTGTAAAAAAATTTGAAGTAAGGGGGAGATAGATCTTTTTTTTTCATTGATTTCAAAGGGGTAGAGGAATCACGTGAAAATAATAAAAAATATTTCATCTCATCAAAAGAATACAAAAGTTGCTGGATTTTCACATCTTTTGTTGCCATCAATGACAAAGGGGGAGATTGTTGGAAGTTGATGCTTGCATCAAATGGTTGTTATTAATGTTAATAGGCTGTCATTGATGTCAACATAGTACTGAATGTATCAGTTGTTTACCAGAAGTTATTTTCTATTGAAGATTACTATTATAGGTGGTCTAGTGTGTTGGTTTTTAAGTATGGTCTCTACCATGAAGACAAGCTATGATTCAGATATTCAAAGATCTTGGCTAACTCAACATGTGCAATATTTTATGTGGACTAATTATATCTTATAGTTGTTTTGGATGACATAAGAAATGCGTAAAACTTATATACACACATATATATGAGACTCTCCTAAAAGAAAAAATAAGAAGTATATAGATAGTCTCTAAACAAAAAAGAGAATGGACATAGAGATAAAAAAGGAGTGTGATAGTAAGAAAGAGAAAGAAAGAATACAACAGAATAGAGTAAGCAAATAGATGAAGACAATAAAGTGTCTGATCATAACAAAATATTGAGCGAATACTAAAATGTAGTACTTGTTAATCTGAGCTTCATCAAGAACTAAAGTCTACACTAGAAAGTTGTATCCTATCAATTCAATCTTTTGGTGGTTAGCCATTATTTGTATCTCTATGGCACTAATCCCTTTGGGTTGTAGCCCTATTGTACAATGAGTGCTTATTGTAGGCAATGAGCCTTATCTAGAGTAGTGAGCCTTATCTCAGGTAGTGAGCCTTTTTGTAATCGGTTTTGATATTCTATGTAGTGTGAGTTAATCCTCACCATGGTTTTTCCCTCATTGGTTTTTCCATGTAAACTTGGTGTTATTTTGTTTGTGCATTGGATTTGAGTTTTTGTATTGGAATTTGATGTTTGATCATTAATTAGTTTATCTATTAGTTTCAGTAATTAAATTGAAGGTTATAATATCTGAAAACTGATTCAGCCCCCCCCCCTCTTAGTTCTTGTATTCAATGAAGTTTTGGTGTCTTTCTTTAGTCAAGGTTGTTTGAGATTTTATGCTTCAGAAGTTAGTTTCTTAAGTTGCAGTCTATGGTAGAATTGTTGGAGTGTACTAGGTGTGTACATTTCTCTGGTTAAAGTTGTTGTGAAAGATTTTGTTAGATTTTAGAGATTTTGTGGAATATTCTAGATTGTGTTCAAGTGACATTTTTTGTTTGTGATTTGTTGTTGGATCAAAGGAAGCATGTACTTAAAATTTTAATCTTGTTTACATGGGTAACAATTGACCTTGGTGTTTACATTGATTATGTTGGATATTTATTATTTGTAGAAGCGTGTTGTAGCGTGGTGTTATAGATTTGGGTCTTAGATAAGGAATGGTATGGTACTCCTTCACTTCTATCTGCCACATAAGTTTTTTGGTCCCAACCTACTTCAAAATAGCATGATTGATGTACATAGCCAACCTTGGAGAATATTTTAAGGTTGAAGATGGTATAAATAAGAGTTATTTTGTTGAGGTATGATGAGATAGATAATAGAGATACAAATGATTCAAATTACAAAGTGTTAGAGTGTGAATTTGAGAAGTACAATGTGAGATTTCATGTGTTAGATTATTAGATGAAATTAGTAGAAGGTGTCTATAATTCTTTATTTATACTGCAAAGGTTTTGGTGATATTGTGGTGAATTTTTTTGTTGCTTTGAGATATATTTCTTTGTGTAACATTATTCTATATCTTCTTCTCTATTTTGGCAATGAGCCTTTAACAATGATCCTTTCTTTCTTTGGGCAGTAAGCCCTCCATTAGTGAGCCCTATTATATTTGGTGTTGATATTACTTTATATTGTGATATAATCCTCATCGTGGTTTTCCCCATTTTGGGTTTTCCACATAAATATAGTGTTATCTTGTGCATTGTGTTGATTTTTTTAAGTTTTTGCTGTTTTCATTTTATACTAAATCATCATAACAGACTAATGGTTAATTGGTTTAATGTGGATATGAATGTTTGTGAGGGTTCTGAATTTTTAACATACAACTAATTCGCCTCCCTCTCATTTTTCTTGTGCATTCAATAATTGGTATCAAAGAAAGCTTCCTTGGAAGAAAAATTATCCACTTGAGGTAGATCTAGGATGGCACACAATAAAGAGATCCCTATATTTGATGGAATGGATTATACATTTTGGAAGACAAGGATGGAAGGATTTTTGGTTTATCTTAGATATAATATTGTGATCCCATAATACCAGTTTACAATTTTTGGCCAAACTAGACATTGAATTGAACTTTTTTAACTAAATCTTCACTTTCAGGCACCTATAGCGGCTAAACCATGAGGAATTTGAAGATGATGCAAACTAGTGATTTGTGAAATTTTGTCTATAGATTCTAAACATTTTTTCAAAAAAATTGGAATCAGATTGCACTTCTTTTTCCATCTCCTTTGAAAACTAGTTTTTAATAGTAAACACCATTTTTAAAGAGTAGCGTTACTGGCTAACACAACTTTTTTTCTATGAAGGATCAAATTCTAATTTTCAAATTTAGATTTGTAACTAGGATATCTAGTCCATGGAATTGGTTTTATAGCATTTTAGTAAATAATTTTTTAAAATTAAGTTTGAAAGTCAAACCAATTACAATTTAGACATGATTTATTGGCTTAAAAATAACTTATTTTATATGTATCAAAATTCAATTTTTTTTGTTGGATCAAGGACATCAATATCTAGTGCACTGATATTTTTCAATTTTTTTTGATAATCTACTATTTTCCCACATGTGTAGAACAAAGTGCTTAATTTTTGGTGAAAAACCTATGTTTAATCAAAATTTAAAAAATACATAATAAAACCAAAACATATTAAAATTATATTCGATGGATAGCTCGTTCTGAGGAATACCATCATCCAGTTGGGTCTGTGAAGTCTCCTCCATTTTCATCATCAACCTAAGCTTCGAAAGGAAATTTTTTGTAGATATTTGGTAGAAAAGGAGGGGAAGGGGGAAAAAGGGGGTTTCGTATGGACCCCCCCTTTTTTAAACTTTCCTTTATCTTCATTTTTAAAAATGTGCCAAAAAGTGGGTCCCATCATTAAAGAGGTTTCACTCAAAGGGGGATCCATATGAACCCGTTTTTGGGTCCATACAGACACCTTAGTTTGTGTGAACCCCTAAAAACCAAAAAAAAAATCATGGGAATATTTTTGTAATTTTCCTTCCTCAACGGAATTGTAAACTAGTATTGTGTGATCACCCGATTTTTGGAAGTCTATCAAGATTGGATATATTGAACGTACAAATTGTCCAAGTACTGTTGATGACATCAAATCTTATGAAAGAAATGGTAAAGAAAGGTATGCTACCTTAAATAGTCTTACAAATTCTGAATTAGTGAAAGTTATGAGTTTGAAAATTGCTAAACAAATTTGGGAAAATTTAGAAAGCATCTATGAAGGATATGATAAGGTCAAAGAAGCTAAGATGCAAAATCTGAAAATCATGTTTGAGAACTTGTAGATGTCTAAAGAAGAAAATTTTACAAGCTATATTGAAAGGGTAGATGAAGTTGTTAGCTCCATTAGAGGTTTTGGTGGTGAACTCAAAGAACTAAAAGTGGAAAATAAAATTATTAGAACTCTTCCTAAATCCTATAGTCATAAAGTTTATTCTATTGAGGAATTTGAAAATCTAAATCAATATACCAAAGATTAGTTGCATGGCTCTTTAATTGCTTTTAAAATGAGACAATTTGAAACAAATAGTGGTGCAAAAGATGAGATTGCTTTTAAGGTTGGGAAATCAGAGGAGATCAAGGAATTAGATCAGGAGGATCTTGATGATATAAAAGCTAACTTTATAAGGAGAATGAAGAAGGGTATTGGTAAGTATAGTGGTAAGTTTCCTTTCCAATGTTTCAATTGTGGAAAGATAGGTCACTATTCTTCAAGATGTCCAAATAGAGATTTGAATTAAAAAAAGGAGAACAAAGGTAAGATGATTAAGAAAATTAATATGTTAGAGAGGATGCAAGTATTTTTTATGATGAATTCTTGTTCATGGCTTTAAAATATGAATATGTTTGTACTAACTTTGAGAGATGTGTAAAGGAAAAACCTCTAGAGACAATGGATAAGACTGAAGGTACTTTGGTATTTTCTTTTCATGCTATACAGGAGAACTATTGGATCATTGATAGTGGATGCTCTAATCACATGATCGATGACAAGAGTAATTTTATTAGGGGTAATCATGATCAAAACTCCTAGAGATTCCTGAGAAAAGGTCTACCTTCATTTGGTAGGGGTAATCATGTTCAAAAAAAGAAAGACAACTTTGTTTCATCATAACTACCACATCGTGACAATCCATCAATAGTAAGACTACATTCAGACCCCTCAGACTAAATGTCATAGTTTTGGCTATCAATATCTTGATCATTGGCAAGTGACTAACCATCATCAACATTAGAATCATAGCTATTGATCAAATTCCTTAATGGGGAAATCATTCGTATTTCATCCAACTCTTCACCCCTCAATACCTTTGAAGAATTTGAGTTAGACACATCGTACCTTCCATGACAACGTGAGTCATCATCTTCATGACTATTGTAATAATTTTCCCATGTATCACTGGTGAGTTGATTGCAATCATTATATTCACCTACACAATAGGATAAAATGCTCAAATTTTGATTCATCTTCTTCATCTCTTTGCATTATTTCTTGCTCTACCTTAGCAAGACTATGACCATAATTATTCAATGACATCTGATGTTATGCATGGTTACTCCCAATTCCTTCTACTATTTTTATCCAGTCAATTATTTGGCTTAGAATTTCAGGCTTCAATTCCTTTGGCAACATACTCATCCCTAATTGGTATATTTCACAAAACAAATCAATGTACATTGATTATTTAGGCTTGATATTTTCTAGTATTTCCAACAAAACATCCACAAACCTACGGAACAGGTCATGGGATAATTCATCTTGACTTCATTTTATTTCATATAATTTGTTAGTATAAGAGACATGATCAACTTTATTTGGATCTTGTGGATACTTCACCTAGGGCTCACTATGATCTGCATACTATGGTGATGGGGAACATGGGACAATAGGAGCCTCACCTTCTCAGCAAGATCCTTTACTCATTGATTCATTGATTACATTTGCACAAGATTCCCTAGAATGACCAGTATTAGCAACTAAGCCTCCTTTCATTATTGAATACTTCAGATTATTTTCAATTTCCATAGAAATTTGGTATGATTGGTGTAATGTTGTGGGCTCTTTGTCTCTTAAGAGATAGCTCATCTTTCTATAAAATGCACCTAAATACACAACCAAACACTCAATATCATTTGGTCATATATTCTCAAGGATTTCCCTTATGATCTTTGAAAATCTGAGATTAAAAGGGACCAACTCGTCCTCTTTTTGGTGGATTTCCATATAAATTTTCCTTACCACACTTGGGTTGACTCTCACCAAATTTTTCCATGAATGCTAGCTTAAAATCATACCAAGAATGTATAGAAGATGTTGGTAGAAAGGAGAACCGGTCCCTTTTATCTCCTTTTAGAGATTGAACAAACAACTTTATGACATCTTCAAAATTCAATTCACAATCTCCCATCATATCAACAAAGTCTTGTAGGTGCTTTCTTTCTAATTCATCTGTTGCACCATAATACTTAGGTACCTTTTCTCTTATTTTAGGTGGTATATCATTTGGATAACTATGAATATTACTAAAATTTATAACACTTTATCTTTCAGTTCTAAAGTTCCCTTGATGTGGCAAAGGATATTCATTATTTTCTATTGCACTCATATTTATATCAGGGTATACAATTTGATAAGGTAAATTTACCTTGCCTTTGCAAGCCTTACCAGATTTTGTCAAAGAGTAGTTCAAATTCTCTTTGTACCTTAGCTCTCAAACCTTTACAGTGCAACTTTATGTCTATTTTGCTTCGGATTTAAACATAACATGCCTCTTTATTACAATTCATGAATTTCACATTACATTCTAAAAACGTACAAAACTCTATTAGAATTTCCCTATATTATTGCTTCTTCACTTAATTGGGAACCAATTACATTTTTATTCTTTAGGACTTCTCATAAAATGTTTTCTTAATCATGAAATATGTCTACAACAATACCTAGAAATTTACAACAGTTACTGAACTCTTTTGTGACCGCAAACTTTGCAAATTTGGAATTTCTACATGTTCTTCATTAGGTTCTTAAGCCAGAGTCACCACCTCCTTCACAGAGGATTGAACTTCAAATAAATATGAATCCCTTTCAAAAGTAAGTCTCGTTTTGGGTTGCCTCCACCAGCAGAGTCATTCATAAATTCTTTGGAATTTGTTGCATGACCAAAATCTTTCTAGGTTTAGAAACTTTTCAATATCTGAACAAAATGTTCAGATCCATCAAATGATTGACTCTATGATGTTATGATCTACAACAGGGATCATTTCTCTATAAATTTATCAAGGTTCTCCCCAGTAGAGTCGACATTTTTGTTGGTGTATCTTTTTGAACTAAACCTAGGAATGCTCTAAAGGGATGCCAATCCTTATGTTCAAGAAAGTCATAGGATAGTGGCCAACACAATGAGCAAAGATTATTGATATCCCTACTGCACTTTCGGCTCTATGGGACCTAGGAGGGTGTTTCCTTCTTGTGTTCACTTTTATTTATCGAAATGAAGAACACTCTTGCACAGATAGGTTCCTATAACTTGCAAATGAACAACATCTACAAATATTTGGCTGGTCTTTAGGAAAAAATCTATTTACTCACTAGGAACATGAGTGTATATGAGACTAGCATCCTAGAATTGATATAATTTGGATAATTATTGTTCTTATTTTGAGTCTATGGCTAGGCATTTCACTAATTCATCAAATTACTTGACAAATAATCTAGTGCCTCATCAATTGGGTAAATGGAGTCAAATATGAAATACTCAATAATAAAATAATTTGTTTAACCCTAAAATAGGTGGAATATTTTCATAATGCCTTACATTACAAAAAATCACAATACTTAAAATATTACTTCTTATTGAATCCTTTGCAAATTCTCACAGATCTATGACTCACTTCAAGTATTTAATTAACTCTTTGAGTTAAAACATAGAACAAAATCATACATTCAATTAAACCATTGAAGATAAATGAAAAGGTCCTTGATATTTTCATTCATAATCTACAACAACTATACACAAGAGAGTACATACTTTGATTTTGTAGATTTTTTTCGATATCAATCATTCGTGTAAAAGTATTTGAGACCATTACATAAAAACCCATACCCAAGATAATTAGCTAGCATATTCATCTAGAAGTCTGCATTATTTTTGTTCACTATACTTGCATCCTACCTAGACCATTCTCGACTCAAAAATATGACCTCTATAATGAGCCTTGAAATACAATTATAGACTAAGGGAGCAACAAGCATCAGGCTTATTACAATTACATTTTAGAAATATTTCATTTCAAAACAAAATTTCACCTGCATTTCAAAATTCTCGGACAGTTAGATGTAATCATATACCGAGTAGGGGAATCAAAATTTGTAACAACCACCAAAACCATACAAAATTTCTTTGAGGATTTTTTATCCTTGTTCACTAGCGCAATTCCTAGGTACATGGAAATATGTGTATCTTTCTTCATAATTGCAAGGAAATAGCTCTTCACATGCATGAAGATCAAATTGGTATCCCCTAAAGAGCATACGCCATTAATTCTCACTCGTTGTAGACCCCAAATGACCATCACATGGCCGATTCTATTCTTTGAATGTAATAAAATTATTTATTGATGAGGTGGTCCTTTGGATTACTTAGATTGAGTCAAAGATGTTTGAAAACTTCATGCTATCACCTACTAAATTCATTGGCTATTGATGCCCACCTAGTCAGAAAACATATCCACCACCTGTGGGCCCCACCCAACCTCATCATGCCACCACCAGATTCCATGTGTTGCCATTGCACGAATCATGTAAAGAATTAGGTAGAAAGAATTAAGACCATGCATGACACATGTGCTACAAACCAGGTTAAGATTGGGTAGTACGTCAGAGCCTTCGATTCACTACCTTAGGAGATCAAGACCAATAGTGGAGATTGGATCCCACATAAGATAGAAGATGTGTGGCATGATCGTGCACATTACACGACCCTTCATAAATGCATTTTTTGTTGTTGCTCGGTGTGCGTGTAAAGTTGAGAACTCGATCCTTTCATCCGATGACGTAAATTTCTACATGTGCAGACAGCATTAGTTATAAAAAAGGGGGCTTGACTAGGGTGATGGAGTCATGATTCTTTAGAACAAATAATTTAAAGACTTAATATTTAAGTCTTTAAAAAGTGAAATATTTTGGCCCAACTTTGGAATATTAAAAAATTTGTGAGACACCCAATGATTGGTAGGCTTAGGCAAAGGGGCCGATAAAGACAATGGGAACCATGAGATAGGTTGTAACTAGGACAACTGACAACCTAGTAAAGCAAGTCAATGCAAAAATATAACAGAAGGTTTTGAGGCTCGAGAAAATTGAAATGAGGGTATTAGACTTTAAAACTCTAGGCCAAACCTATTAAGAATAGAAACAAAAGACCAATTTAAGCATGGAACCAACTTGGATATATGAAATTTTTAAAAGATCTACCAGGTTTTTAGGTCCAATCTCTACCGTGAAGACAAGCTAAGATTTGGATATTCAAAGATCTTGGCCAACTCAATGTGTGCAATATTTTATATGGACTAATTGTCTTATGGGTGTTTTTTCCAACATAAGAAATGCGTTAAACTTATATACACACATATATATGATACTCTTTGAAAATAAAAATAAGAATTATATAGAGACCCTTCGAAAATACAAGAGAGACAAACATAGAGATAGAAAAGGAGCGTGATAGTAAGAAAGAGAAAGAGAGAATACAACAAAATAGAGTAAGTGAAATGGGTGAAGACAATAAAGTGTATGATCATAATAGAATTATTGAGCGGTTACTAAAATGAAATACTTGTTACTTTGAACTTCATTTAGAACTAAACTCTACGTAAGAAAGGTGTATCCTATTGGTTCAATCTTTTGGCAGTGAGCCACTATCATTTATCTTGGCAGATATCCATTCTTTGTATCTTTGTGGTAGTGAGCCCTTTAATTTGTAGCCCTATTGGACAGTGAGTCCTTATTGTAGGAAATGAGCCTTATCTCAAGCAATGAGCCTTTTGTAATCTATTTTCATATTCTATATAGTGTGAGTTAATCCTCACTGTGGTTTTTCCCTCATTGGGTTTTCCACATAAATATGGTGTTATTGTGTTTATGAATTGGATTTGAGTTTCTACATGGAATCTGATGTTTAATCATTAAGTGTTTTATGTATTAGTTCTGGTAATTGAATTGAAGGTTACAATCTATGACAAATAATTCACCCCCCCTCTCAGTTGTCCTATTCAACAATTGGTAATAAAGATCAATCCTTTGGAATAAGTTTAAAAACTTGAGGGAGATCTTGGTAGGTTGAACTAAATGATGAAGGGATCTGAGTTAGATGAATAATTGATGAGGGTGCAACCCGAGACACAGAAAATAACACACACAACCAGAGATTATTATTAATATTCTAAGTGTGAAAATATTACATGCAGAGGATCTCAAATCCTCAAGTTCTACAATACATGCAAAATTACAAAAACTACCAAAATCCCCCTTCTCTCACTGTGCGCTCTTCCCCAAAAAGCTACTCCCAAAACAAATTAGAAACTCCCCCAAAATAAAACCCCCACCTCATTGGAGCCAAAAACCACCTTTGAATAATGATTTTTTAGTAGTTTGGCACCCAAAGTTACAATTTGAAATTCAAAAAATTGAGTCATAATTCGAAAATTGGCAATTTTCCAAAAATTGACCAACTTTCGACAGCCATAACTTTTCATCCGGGACTCCGTTTTTCAAACCATTTGAACCGTTGGAAAGGTATCGAGGTGAAGAACGCATTGAGAATTGCTCTGCTAGTTTGGACAATTTTTGGGCCTATACGAGACCGTTTAGTACCTCAAACAAGGCTCAAAAGAGTTTTCCGGGCAAAAAGCAAAAATTGGAACTCAAATAACTTTCAAACCAGGAATGATCTTGACCAGATTCTTTCACCAAAGTGCTTATTTTTCTGTCTTGAAGCTTCCCTAAAATTTATACCTTCGCACGCCTTCAAATTCACACCTGCTAAAAATAGCAGTTGAGCAAAAAAAACAGAAAAGCAGTTCCAAAAGTTGGGAATTCATCTTCAACGAAAAGGGTATCTAGAAATGCAAAAACATCTACAAAAATCAAAATGAAAGCAAAGATATTTTTGGGTGATGTAGGATTGCCCTTACACCACTAGATGCTCCTGCATCAGACACCCAGGGTAATTTGAGAAGTGACCCCATCACGTCTCAGATGGTTGAGGAAAACCCAAACAGTCAACCTCTGCCTTAGACAACCAGGATGAATCTTCCATGGGCCTTCCTCTCCACTTCACCATATATTCTTCATGTTGCCGGTTTCTGGTGCTCCTTCCCACACGACTATCCAAGATTTCTTCAATCTCCTCCTTCTCTGAAGTAGGTGCTGGAATGCCACACTGTTCTATGGCTAGTACTTCCCCTACACCACCATCATGATACTCTATCAAATCTGCAATGTTGAACACAGGGGAAATGTTGAATCCATTTGGCAGCTCTACCTCATATGTGTTTCCTGAATCATGCCTCTTCAAAATTTTATAGGGACTGAACTTCTTCATCTTCAACTTGTTATAGGTTCCCACTGGAAACCTTTCTTTCCTCAAGTGGACCATCACTTCATCACCAATCTGAAACTCCTTATACCTCCTCTTTTGATCTACCTTAGCCTTATACTGCATATTCATCTTGTTAATATGTTCTTTTATCTTCTCATGCATATTCTTGATGTGCTCTGCAAAATCTTCGGCTTCAACACTTGTCTTCTTCTCTTGGTCCATCTTTCTCAGTTCTGGAGTAGTCTTAGGACTACCTCCATACACAATCTGGAATGGTGATCTACCAGTGCTTCTATTGAAAAAATTGTTTTAAGCAAATTTTTCCTAGGGTAAGATCAAGTCCCATCCATTGGGTTTATCTCCTACCAAGCATCTAGGTAGGTTACCCAAACTTCTATTCACAACCTCAATCTTCCCATCAGTCTGTGGATGGTGTGCAAAACTGAACTTCAACTCTGTTTTCAACTTCTTCCACAAGTTCCTCCAAAAGTATCCAATGAATTTGGTGTCACGATCTGAGACTATACTCTTTGGTAGACCATGTAGCCTCACCACCTCTCTGAAGAACAAGTCAGCAATGTGGACTGCATCATGGGTCTTCTAGCATGGGATGAAATGTACCATCTTTGAAAACCTATCAACTACCACAAATACTGAATCATTCCCTCTCTGCATCCTTGGCAAACCAAGAACAAAGTCCATACTTATATCCTCCCATGGCCTCTCTAGTACTGGTAAGGGCTGATACAACCTTGTATTCTGGCTCACTCCTTTAGCCATTTGACATACCCTACAACTCTGCACAAACTTCTTCACATCCTATGATAACTAAGGCCAATAATAATGCTCATTGATAATGGAAATGGTCTTATCTTGGCCAAAATATCCTACCATTCCTCCACTGTGCTTCTCCTTTATCAGGTTCTCCCTCATGGAACTCCTCGGAATACACAATTGACTTCCCTCAAACAACATGCCTTCCTAAATTATGAAATCCAGCCACTTCGTCCTGTCAACTATAATAGGCTCCTTGCAAGTTTTCCAAGCCTCTCCAAAATCAGGATCTTCTGGATACAATGTCTTGAGTTCACCAAACCCAACTACCTCAATCTGCATTTCTGTCAACAATGTATGCCTCCTACTTAAGGCATCTGCAACCCGATTTGACTTCCCACTCCTATGCTTTAAAACAAAGGTATAACTTTACAAAAATTCTATCCATTTCATATGCCTCTAATTTAATTTTCCTTGACTACTTAGGTACTATAATGCTTGATGATCAATATACAAAACAAATTCCTTCGCTAACAAATAATGTCTCCATTTCTTTAATGCTTGAACTATTGCATAAAATTCTTGATCATATATAGAGTACTTTCTCTTTGCATCATTTAACTTTTCACTGAAATAGGCAATGGGCTTAACTTGGCTTAACACTGCTCCAATAGCACAACCACTGGCATCACAGTCCACTTGAAATACCTTATTGAAATCTGGGAGGGCCAAAATAGGTTGTTTGGTCACCTTCTACTTCAATAGATCAAAAATATTTGTTGCTCCAATGCTCCACTTGAACTCTTTTATATCCCCTCTCATTGTTACAGTCAGGGGTGCACAAATACTACTGAAGTTCCTAATAAACTTTCTGTAAAAACTAGCCAAACCATGAAAAGATCTCACCTCAGTAGTAGTTCTTGGGGTAGGCCATTCCAAAATAGCCTTCACCTTCTCTGGGTCCATCTTGAGACCCTCTATCAAGACAACAAACCCCAAGTACACTAACTCCTTCACAAAACTACACTTCTTCAGATTAATCAACAATTTCACTTCTCTTAACTTCTCAAAGACTCTACCAATATGCATTACATGCTCATCCAGTGACTAACTAAATATCAAAATATCATCTAAATACACAATAACAAAACTTCCTAGGAACTCTTTCAATACCTCATTCATGAGCCGCATGAATGTGCTCGGTGCATTGGTTAGACCAAAAGGCATCACTAACCACTCGTACAGGACCTCTTTGGTCTTGAAGGTGGTCTTCCATTCATCTCCCTCTCGAATCCGGATCTGGTGATATCCACTCTTTAGATCAATCTTTGTGAAGTATTGAGCTCCACTCAAATAGTCCATCAGTTCATCCATCCTTGGTAGGGGAAATCTATACTTGATCGTTATCTTGTTTATGGCTCGGGAGTCTATATACATCCTCCACTCCCCATCTTTCTTTGGTGCTAGTACTGCAGGTACTGCACATGGACTGAGACTCTCTCGAATCAAAACCTTTCTCAACAACTTCTCAACTTGTCTATTCAACTCCTCATTTTCTGTAGGAGTCATTCTATGCACTGCCTTATTCGGCAAACTAGCTCCTGGGATCAAGTCAATTTGATGACTGATCTTCCTCACTAGTGGTAAACCCTCAGGTACATTATCAGAAATGATATCGTGAAACTCATTCAATAACCCAGAAACTTCTACTGGCACCTTCACACTATCCTCCTTATCCATTCTAGGAATCAATGCATAACACGCATGCTCATGCTTCATGCCTTCTAAAAAATTTCTTCCATCAACATAGCAAATTGTAGCACTACTGCATACCTTTTCTTCGGCCTTCTTCAAGGGTTTCAACTTATGGCGGACTCCATCCTTCATCAAGGAATAGGTGTTTTCATGGCCATCATGTATAGCTCACCTGTCAAATTGCCATGGCCTCCCCAACAACATGTGACATGCATCCATAGGGATGATATCACAGAGTACCTCACCAAGATAGCTTCCAATCTTGAACTTCACCAAGCACTATTCATTAACCAGAACTTTATGGTCTTTCTGCAACTAGGCAATCTGATATGGATATGGATGCCTTTCCCTCTTTAGCTTCAACTTCATAACCATCTCTTATGACACCAGATTATTGGTGCTCCCACTGTCAATAATGACATCACAACATTTTTCTTCACACTTGCACCTTGTACGGAATAGATTCTTCCTCTATTTTGGCTCCTTCACTTCAGCCACTAGGGCTCTTCTAACCACTAGGGCTTCTCCCCTTTTAGCATCATCTAAATGCTTGAATTGAGCCTCCTCATCTACATGTGCAACCCTTTCAAGACCTTCTAGCCTTTTTTTTGTCCTTTCTTGGTGTTGTGGACATTCATAGGCTCAATGCCCTTCTTCACCAAACCGGAAACAAGTTCCTCTGAAACCACCTCTTCTAGGTCCTTGCCCAAATCTTCCTTATCCTCTACCTCTTTGATCACCATTGTTTTGATCATGAGGGCGGTAGAAGTTATCATTCCTTTGACTTCGACTGGTACCCACATCTTCATTTTTCTTCTCATCCTCATTTCGGCTTCCAGAATATCTTCCACTTTGACCTCCTCGTCCTTTTTGCTTGCTGTCAAATCTTCTATTTAGCTTCTCCTCGACTCTCAGAGAAAATTGGTACGCATCCTTAATGGTGGTCATTCTGACCAGGCTTAGCTCCTCTTGAATGCTCGGCCATAACCCATTAAGATAACAAGATACCTTCTCCTTGTTGGCCTCTGCATGTCCCATTTTGATGATCATCTTGTGAAAGTCTTCTGTGTATTCTTTCACATATCCACTTCCTTGCTTCAACCCTTGCAATTTCTTCAATAGATCTAATTCATAGTCCATTGCTATGAAATGCTTCTTCAATTTCTCCACCATGCGATCCCATCTGGTGATCTTTCCTTTTCCTCTCTTATTTCTTTCTAGTTGGACCTCTTTCCACTAGATATTGGCATGGCCCTTCATCTTTGTTTTTTCAAACTTAACCCGATCCGGGTCCTCTACTTCTTCATACTCGAAATACTCTTCCAACTCATTGATCCAGTCGATCAACTCTTCTAGGTTCAGACTTCCAGAAAAATTGGGAACTTCTACTTTGGGTCTTTTTCTGATCTTCGAAATGGCCCTTATCAGGCACATTTGATCTTGATCAATTTCTTCTTATTCCTCTTCTACATCTGAATCTTCCACCTCTTCTTCATCCTCACTCTCTTCTCTCCTTCTCGGGTTTACCCCTCTTCTCAACTCTCCCTGCAATGCATCAATTTGTCTCTAGAGGGCTTTGAAACCCTCGACCGCCAATGGATCTCTTCCACCAACATTTCTGGCACCTTCGGTACCACCTCACCTACCACACACCACTCTTGGAGGCATCTTGAATATCTCAAACCCAAAACCACGGTCCTGGTGCGAACTGCCTCACGGTCAGCAATCTGTCCACATGCTCAAGAAAACCCACTCTGATACCACTTGATGAGGGTCCAACCCAAGACATAGAAAATAACACACACAACCAAAGATTATTATTAATATTCTGAGTGTGAAAATCTTACATGCAGAGGATCTCAAATCCTCAAGTTCTGCAATACATGCAAAATTACAAAAACTACCAAAATCCCCCTTCTCTCACTGTGCGCTCTTTCCCCAAAAAGCTACTCCCAAAACAAATCAGAAACTCCCCCAAAATAAAACCCCCCACCTCATTGGAGCCAAAAACCACCTTTGAATAATGAGTTTTTGGCGGTTTGGCACCCAAAGTTATGATTTGAAATTCAAAAAATTGAGTCATAATTCAAAAATTGGCAATTTTCCAAAAATTGACCAACTTCCGACAGCCATAACTTTTGATCCTGGACTCTGTTTTTCAAACCATTTAAACTGTTAGAAAGGTCTCGAGGTGAAGAACGCATTAAGAACCACAACTTTGACAATTTTTGGGCCTGTACGAGACCGTTTAGTGCCTCAAACAGGGCTCAAAAAAGTTTTCAGGGCAAAAAGCAGAAACTGGAACTCAAATAACTTTCAAACCAGGAATGATCTTGACCTGATTCTTTTGCCAAAGCACTTATTTTTCTGTCATGAAGCTTCCCTAAAATTTATACCTTCACACACCTTCAAATTCACACCTACTAAAAATAGCAGTTGAGCAGAAAAGCAGTTCCAAAAGTTGGGAATTCATCTTCGATGAAAAGGGTATCCAGAAATGCAAAAACATCTACAAAAATTTAAATGAAAGTAAAGATATTTTTGGGTGATGTAGGATTGCCCTTACACCACTGGATGCTCCTGCATCAATAATTAAGAATAGAGACTTCAAAGTCTAAAAAATGAAGATCTGAAAGAAAATTTCAAACAAGCAAGTGAATGCATTCAGAAACTAGGAAATCAGATCTGGAAGTTCAAGTTGAAACATAAAGAAGTTTACCAATAACTAAAGGAGGCAAAGGAGACTGTTGAAAATCTAAGGATGAAACTTGAAGAAAGAAAAAGAATAGAAGAGAATTTGAAATTGGAATTTGAACAAAGCAAGGTAGAGGAAGGATGTCTATAATAAATTATCAATCAAAAGAGAAAAAATTGATAAACTTGAACAAGAAGTAGTAATTCTTAAAGCTGATCTGGAAAAAGTGAAATCTCACGAAGAAAGGTTTAAGAGAAGCTCTACAATGCTTGATGAATTAATTTTATCTCAGAAGCCTGCAAAGGATAAAGGTGGTCTAGGACTTGAAGATGGAAAATGCTAAAATACTAAATCAGTTTTGAACAAAGTGGACAATCAAAGGAAATTTCAAGTAATTACCAAGGAAAGAATTGAACGATCAATACCAAAAGAATACTCTCCAACAACCTAATTCTCAAAGGTACCCATCTTTTAATGGATTTTATTTCTCATGCAATAGATTCAGTCATAGAGCAAAAAAATGTAGTAGGATGAAACATAATAAAATGAGTCGGAATGTTGGATTCCTTGCTGGAAAATGTTATAATTGCAACAAGTTTGGACATAGAGCTACCAAATGTAGAAACCATATGATTATAAATAGATTTGATAGAAGAATTCAATCTATTCAAGGCTAAATATTACATATGCAATATCTTTGGACACAAGGCTAATCAGTGCATGATAAATAAAAAGAAAATTATTTTGATCTTGGATATGTTATGTGCTACAATTGTAACAAATTAGGACATATCTCAAAATTTTGCAGAAGCAAAGTTGGGAAGAAACTGAATTCAAAACAAAAGAGAAATCATATGAACAAGGTAGATCCAGAAGGAGAGAAATGGAAAAAAATTGGAGAAAGAAGGAAGAACCTAAGAACAAGGATGAATCAAATAACCATGTATCTGGATTTTGTGTAGATACCTCTTTTAAGGACTAAACCCAATAATTGTTTCAAGGGGAGCATTCATAGAAAAATCTAGAAAACCCTTGATATATAAGGTGTCATATGAAGACATATGGATATGTGATGTAAATCTCTATGTTGAAGATGTTGAAGAAAATCGGGAAAGTTGTGGAGCCCCTCTTGGGTCAAAGTGTTTCTCAAAGATAGTTGTCAATTTAAAAAGTAAAAAATCAATAAATGCAAAATCGATCTGATAGCTTTGGTAGAAGAAGGTATCAATAGACTAAAGTATAGATGATGATGTCACAAGCAATAAATTATCTTTTATGATCAAACCCTAAAAGTGACAAATTAAATAAGGAATATTGAGTAGTCATTTTCATTATGAAGTGAACGAGCTAACGAGTAGCTGACAAATAAAGAGTTAGGGTTATTGGCAAGCAAAAGTATGAAGAACAAGGTTGAAACAATGGAGTCAAAGGAAATGGTGGTATTTAATCTATACAGCAACAAATCACATAAATTGAGTAAGTTCTAGGTTGATGAATTTGATGATGAAAATATTCAAAACTTTGAGAATTCTCTTTCAGTTGAGAAAATAAAAATGATCAAGAATTTAGGGCACAAGTGTTTAGACATCTGGAGAAAATTTCCATACTTTTTGAATGTGGACGTTGTTCAGTTTATCTTAAGTAGATTCAAGGTGATTAGATGATCTTCGACAAACCCTATGAGATCACAAAGGAAGCAATAGCAATGATAATAGGATTATGCAATAATAGGACCTATTCCCATCAAGAAGTCAGTAAAGAACAAGGAATTCAAAGCTCTAATTTGGGTAACAAGAGATCAAAGGGAACTTCTAATTCATACTATAATCGACTCGGTGATAAGGTATGTGACATATTGCATTTCATATAATATTTATTTCAGAAATAAGGAAGGCTCTACTTTTGTGATTGTCATTTATGTTGCACATCAAATGGTTGAGAAGAAAGAGGATTTTTATTTGTGTGAGTTACTGAGGAATCAATTAATGGAGAATATAACTATGATGAAGAATGACAATTACCCTTTTTATTTTGGATCTCTAGTTATATGTTTAATGATGTATTTTCTGAAGTTGTTACCATTTAAAGAGAATGTTGTGTGGAAGTTAGTTATACAAGTTGGGAAGCAAGTCTTGTAATACCCCTCTATTTTGCTTCTCGTTTCATGTTGTTTTATGCTTTGCTTGGATTACAGTTACTTTGATACTGGATAGATTTTTATTATGATGTTTTGATCGCTACTCTTGAGCGACAACTATTATTGTGTGATGTGATTATCTGATTTTATTTCACATGCTTTAATGAATTAATGATGTCAGTAGAATTATCATGAGATTATTTATGTGAGTATTTTTTATGACGTCAGTGTCAGTCTTTGATGAGTGTATTGGTGAAGAAGACGGATTCGTATCACTCGCTTGTGAGCGCCCTGCGAATCCGAGATTCTTCTTCACGGTGTGAATTATATGCTGGATATATTATGTTGTTTACTTGATTTTAGGTTGTAGGTACATGACATCGACTCCACCTGGTTTCACAGGTTTGAGCATGTCGATCCAACGGTTAAGTTGAACGGGAGATAGTAGCTTGGTAACATGTGTCAGGCCTACTCCCTAGCCTTAGTGTGTCGTCAATCTTGATTATTGAGTCATGTTGTATCTTATTTGATGTTAGGTAATGTTTTGAAAAGTGCTAACTTATTAAATAGTTCTTTTAGAAAATTGCATTGGTTGGAAGAGATATTTATTTTTATATTGTATTAATGTTATGCTTATTGGTTATATTTAAAATTATCATTGGAATTAAACTTAAATTATTTAATTTATTAAATTTAAATCTCAAGGGATTTAATTCAATTATTAAATAATTGTAAATAAGTTAATTAAAGTTAAATTATTTAATTTATTAAATTTAAATCTCAAGGGATTGGATTTAGTTATTAAATAATTTAATAATAATTAAGTATATTTGATTGATAAATTAAATTAAATCAAAAGGAGATTTATAAGAAATTGAAATTTTACTTTAAAGTCAAAATTAGGGCCTTCCAAAAAAAGGGGAAATGAAATTAATATCTAAATTCAATTTCCTGCATTGAATGTGAATTAGGGTTGCATTAGGTTATTTTGGAGTTTTGAGGAAATGATGTTTTATAAGATTAGGGCAGAAATGTTTGGGGACTCTTCTTACTTCTTTTTTCACAGGCATGAGATTTTTGGAGAGGGTTTGCACATGAAAGTTTTGGAATTATTTTTTGTTTGGAGAATTAAATTGAAAGGAGAGAAAATTCTGTGAAGAAGGTGGAGCTATTGGATCAAAGCTAGCTGGAAATTCATTGCATTGTTGAAAAGGAATTGTGAAGATTTCAAGGGAAGCTCTGCATCAAGAATCTTGGCTATTTCCTATGGCTTCAAATAACCAGGTTTTCTTTTATTTCTTTGATTTATTGTTCCTAGTTTAATCTATTTTCTAGATGATAAGAAATTGCAAATGAGTGATTTATTTGAAACCCTAGGTTAAACTTCAACATTTTGATATCCACTCTTCAGATTTGTTTTTCAAAATACAAACCCTTTTAGAAAATTTTGTTGATGAAACTCAAAATCAATGTATTACCTTTCCTTTGTTTATATTATTTGAAAACATGGAAGGATGGCTTCTTTTGGTATTCAGTTTATAAATCTCTTGAGCATGAGATGTCTATTGTTTGTCAATTTTATTACTGGTTTTAAATTTATTTCTTCGATTTCACCAGTAAATGTAATTCTGAAAAAAAAAATATATGTATGTAAATATACATTACATATATCATATTTTAAATATGATATAAATAATCTATATTTACATACATATAGATTTTTAATTTACTGTGTTGTTAATTTTTTTGTAAATATCGCCTGTACGGCGAATGTATGAAATTTCGTACTACGTACGAAATTGTTTCTTTGAAATTTTTGTTTGTAAAAAAAAAAGTTTATGTGTGGGGGGGGTTCGGCCCCCCATTGTTTTTTGTTTATTGTGGGTATGCAGTACCCACTGGGCAGTACGCCCACCACATGGGGGGGACGCACTGTCCCGTGGGGACTGCGACCCCCTTCCCTTCATTTACTGTCGGCCGCTGTACTTAAAGTACAGTCGGCATAGTGCGTGGGTTGTGGTCTGTGGACAGTGGGCAGGGTATGGGTATCGTCCGACCCTGCCATATGCTTTTTTGATTTTCGTTTTTTTTATTTTTTATTTTTAATTTTTTTTGTTTTTGGTTATTTAAATTCGTTTTTTAATTTTTATTTAATTTTAATTTTGTTTTAATATTTTTTTTTATATAATATTTAATTTATATATATATATTATATATATGTATTTTTTTTAATATTATATATATAAATATATATAATATTTAATATATATATATATTATGTATATAATTAATATTATATATTAAATTATTTAACTTTATTAAAGTTTCTTTTTTATATAGTTTAATTGCTGGATTAAAATGAGAATAGGAGATGTATTTAATAGCGAATATTAGTTTTTAATATATGATGTTTTCGCTTGTAGAACTTCATATTCAATACCTTGTTAAACATAGGAACATTCAACAACTTAGACAACTAATTATAGTTGAATTTATTATTGCTCATGATTTGATTAAGTTGTGGAGATTATGTATTTAATGAAAAATTGATTGTTTAATGTAAAGTCTTGAATGGAATTATTCTACTTTCCTGTGAGAAACATCAGTTAGGAACATGGTTTTAGGATAACCAAATATAGTATTTTTCATTGCCAATGCATGAGTTCATTGATGTATCTTTTAATGATTATTTTGTGAATGAGTGTTGAGTTTTGGTTTGTAAAGTCTTCCAGTAAAACGTGGGTCATTCCCTTGTTAAATTATTGTTTTGATTTTCCCTTGGGTAGTGTTACAAGTTTTTAGTTTCCTCCTAGTGTTGGAGTGGATTTCTTTGTGGTTGCCTCCTAGGATAGGAGAAAGCATGTTGGTTCAGTTCTGTAACACTTGAGTAACCCTTGGAGTTAGATTGTGTAGTGTGTTATCCAATTAGAAGAGTGGCTTTTGTTAGGGGCCGGAGCCCAAAGAGGTAAACCGGGAAACCTTCAGAAGTGATTTTAACAACTGAGAACTAAAGTAAATGTACTTAGAGGATTAGGATGTAGATCACATTAACCAAGATAAATTAACCTCACTCATAGACACAAGGGTTTGTTTAGACTTGGGGTGAGTGAGAAGGCCTGGAATGGCAAGATCACTATCTTGTCCTTATGAGAGGTAGTTGATTCCGCTTGAGCTAGTATGAGTGCCAGGATTCGGTTGAGGTCACCAGGATTTTTGGAGCCTATGAAGAATGCCTAGAGGATATCTCATGACAAACCTTGCGATGACACTCTATCTAGGATAACACTGTGTTATGTTGTGCGTATGGTTTCTTTAGCACACTTGATTATAATATGTCTGGAAGCAATGTAACCATGATTAGAGTTAGACTTATTTTGTGCATATGTGTGGTTGAGTCAGCTTGTATCAGTATGAGTCTGCCTTTGGTTTGAGGTAGTAGGTTTCTCGTCCATGTTACTTTGTTACTATCTCCTAGCATGGGGGGTGGGCCTTCGGGTACCACATGGTTGGGTGGAACATGCACCAAAACCATTGGGTCCCCTTGATCTTCAGTACTTGGTGGCGAGACATCTTGATGGACAGCTCGCAGTTCTTACTTTTAATTCTTGTACTTTGTGTTTCATATTGTAATGATATTGATTAACCCCTCTTGTGTTATGAGGTGGACCTTGTAATGATCATACTTATGTACTTTGACTCATTTCGGGAATGAGGATTGTAATAGATTTATGTAATAGAATTATGTAATGGATGCTTCATTTATATCTCGTATCTTTTTATGTTGTTGAATGTTATTACTTGAGTTATTTATTTTCAATGTAATTTAGATGTTGTATGTTAATGGGGATTTAAGTAATCTCAGTTATGTAACCCTAGGGGACGTTGTCAATTATAGTTGAACATGTGGGTTTAATTCACTTCTTTTAAAAAAAAATTAGTACGCTTGTTTAGTGAATTGAAACTTCGTCTAGGGTTGTGTGGCGGGGCATTACAAGTCTACCAATATTTGGAATGTCTAGCAGAAAAAGAAAAGGTTTGTAAAGAATAATTTGAAAACAAGATAAATGTATGGAGTTATGACATGATTTCCAGTCTGATTGGGATGTCTGAAGCAAGATCTTCCTCCAGAAAGAGGAAAGAAAAAACAATTATCTCAAGTTATCCTTCGAAAATAAAGAAGTTGGGGTCAGAAGAAAAAGAATAAAATATTACAAAAGCAATAGATTTGGCATCAACTGATGATGAAGAAGATTTTACTAAGGAAAAGGTGTTGAAGATTCTTGAGCAATTTGGTGGACTGAAGAAGATTGAAGATGAATGGTTGTTATGACCATCATATGAATAGGATGAGATTATAGATGCTTTGGATACTTACATAATTCATAATGATATTGACCTAAGTGATGTGACAAGTGCTTTACTGAAAGTATTGATTGAGCAGATTGAATAAATACTAATGGCACAATCACCTAGTGAAACAATAGAAAAAGATGAAATTCAATTAGCCATGGAAGAAAGATGTTGAAATCAACAGAAGAAATTGATTGAGAGCATAAATGAATTGAAAACCTACATCAAGAGTGTAAAAAATGTGTATAGGTATTGTCTTCAGTGGCCTACTGCTATTGTAAATTATAGAACAAAATTATTTCTATTGAGCTTGAACTGAATTTATTAGAAAAACATATGATATCCTTAATGACAAGGATGGAATGGAAAAGAAAAGGATCAATTCCTTACAATATGAACTTCCAATCATTATGGTACAGAGGGATGGTATTGTGAAGACCTTTTGGATAGTTAAAGAAATAATTGAGTTGAGATTGGAACAAATTTTTGATTTCCTGGTGCAAGCTGAGAATAATGCACAAAATATTGTTATTCCAGATACTCTTCTAGAAACAATTGATTCAATAACCAAGAAAAAAATTATTTGTTTAAACATCAAGTTGGTAGTGGATTATTGAAAGAAATGTCTTCAAAAATTGAAATAAAAATACAAGGAGATATTCTAAGGGAGAAGAATTGAGGTAAAGAACTATTTTTTATTTTTATTTTTTGAAGACTATTTTTATAAAAAAAATTGAAGGGGGAGATAGATCTTTTTTTTTCATTGATATCAAAGGGGGAGAGGAAGCATGTGAAAAGAAAAATAAATTTCATCTCATCAAAAGAATTACAAAGGTTGTTGTTTTTGTATTTTCACTTCTTTTGTTGCCATCAATGACAAAGGGGGAAATTGTTGGAAGTTGAAGCTTGCATCAAATGGTTGTTATTAATGTCAATAGGTTGTCATTGATGTCAACACAGTACTGAATGTATGAGTTGTTTACCAAAAATTATTTCCTATCGAAGATGACCATTATAGGTGGTTTGGTGTGTTGGTTTTTAGGTCTAGTCTCTACCATGAAGACAAGCTATGATTTAGATATTCAAAGATCTTGGCTGACTCAACATGTGCAATATTTTATGTGGACTAATTATGTCTTATTGGTGTTTTGGATGAAATAAGAAATGTGTTAAAATTATATACACATATATATATATGAGACTCTCTGAAAATAAAAATAGGAAGTATATAGATACTCTCTGAAAAGAAAAGAGAATGGACATAGAGACAAAAAAGGAGCGTGATAGTAAGAAAGAGAAAGAAAGAATACAACAAAATAGAGTAAGTGAAATAAATGAAGACAATAAAGTGTATGACCATAATAGAATTATTGAGAAAATACTAAAATGTATTACTTGTCAATCAGAGCTTCATCTAGAACTGAACTCTACACTAGAAAGCTATATCCTATCAATTCAATATTTTGGCAGTGAGCCACTATCATTGTATCTTGGCGGTTAGCCATTCTTTGTATCTCTATGGTAGTGATCCCTTTGGGTTGTATCCCTATTGGATAGTGAGTCCTTATTGCAAGAAATGAGCCTTATCTCAAGCAGTGAGCCTTATCCTAGGTAGTGAGCCTTTTTGTAATCGGTTTAAATATTCTCTATAGTGTGAGTTAATCCTCACCGTGATTTTTCCCTCATTGGGTTTTCCACGTAAATATGATTTTATTGTGTTTGTGCATTGGATTTGAGTTTATGTATTACAATTTTATGTTTGATCATTAATCAATTTATGTATTAGTTTCGGTAATTAAATTAAAGGCTATAATATGTGACAACTGATTCACCCCCCCTCTCAGTTGTCATATTGAATGCAGTTTTGGTATCTTTCTTTAGTCAAGTTTGTTTGATATTTTATGCTTCAGAAGTTAGTTTCTTAAGTTGCAGTGTATGGAAGAATTCTTGGAGTGTACTAGGTGTGTACATTTCTCTGGTTAAAATTGTTGTGAAATATTTTGTTAGATTTTAGAGTGTTTGTAGAATATTCTAGATTGTGTTCAAGTGACATTTGTTGTGCGCGGGTTGTTGTTGGATCAAAGGAAAATTTTAATGGTGTTTACACTAATTATGTTGGATATTTATTATTTGTAGAAGCATGTTGTTGTGTGGTGTTATAGATTTGGCTCTTAGATAAGGAATGGCATGGTCCTCCACTTCTATCTGCCACATAACTTTTTTGCTCCCGACCTACTTTGAAATAGCATGATTGATGTACATAGCCAACCTTGTAGAATATTTTGAGGTTGAAGATGGTATAAATAAGGGTTATTTTGTGTAGGTATGATGAGATAGATAATAGAGATACAAATGATTCAAATTACAAAGTGTTAGAGTGTGAATTTGAGAAGTGCAATGTGAGCTTTCATGTGTTAAATTATTAGATGTAGTGAGAAAAAGGTGTCTAGAATTCTTTATTTATACTGCAAAGGTGTTGGTGATATTGTGGTGGATGTTTTTGTTGCTTTGAGATATATTTCTCTGTGTAACATTATTGTCTATCTTCTTTTCTATTTTGGCAATGAGCCTTTAATAGTGATCCTTTCTTTCTTTGGGCAGTAAGCCCTCCGTTAGTGAGCCCTATTATATTTGGTGTTGATATTACTTTATATTGTGATCTAATCCTCATCGTGGTTTTCCCCATCTTGGGTTTTCCACATAAATATAGTGTTGTCTTGTGCATTGTGTTGATTTGTTTAAGTTTTTGTTGTTTTCATTTTAAACTAAATCATCATAACAAACTAATGGTTAATTGGTTTAATGTGGATATGAATTTTTGTGAGGGTTTTGAAGTTTTAACATACAATTGATTCACCCCTCTCTTATTTTTCTTTTGCATTCAATAATTGGTATCAAAGAAAGCTTCCTTAGGAGAAAACTTAACCACTTGAGGCAGATGTAGGATGGCACACAATAAAGAGATCCCTATATTTGATGGAATGGATTATATATTTTGGAAGACAAGGATAGAAGGATTTTTTGTTTATCTTAGATATGATTTGGTGATCCCGCATTACTATTTTACAATTTTTGGCCAAACTAGACATTGAATTGAATTTTTTTTAACTAAATCTTCAATTTCGGCATATATAGCGGCTAAACCATGAGGAATTTGAAGATGATGGAAACTAGTGATTTGTGACATTTTGTCTATAGATTCTATTTTTTTTTTCAAAATTTTTGGAATCATATTGCACTTATTTTTCCATCTCCTTTAAAAACTAGTTTTTAATAGTAAACACCATTTTTAAAGAGTGATGTTATTGGCTAACACAACTTTTTTCTATGAAGGATAAAATTCTATTTTTCAAATTTAGATTTGTAACTATGATATCTAGTGCATGGAATTGATTTTATAGCATTTAATTAAATATTTTTTTCTTAATTAAGTTTCAAAGTCAAACCAATTACAATTTAGACATGATTTACTAGCTAAAGCATAACCTTTTTTGTATGTATCAAAATTCAATTTTTTTGTTGGATCAGGGACATCAAAATCTAGTGCACTGATATTTTTCATTTTTTTTTATAATCTACTATTTTCCAATGTGTAGAACAAAGTGTTTAATTTTTGGTGAAAAACCTATGTTTAATCAAACTAAACAATATATAATAAAACCTAACATATTAAAATTATATTCAATGGATAGCTCATTCTGAGGAATACCATCATCTAGTTGGGTCTATGCAGTCTCCTCTATTTTCATCCTCAACTTGAGCTTCAAAAGGAAAAAAATTGTAGATATTTGGTAGAAGAGGAGGGGAAGGGGGAAACATGGTGGTTCGTATGGAACCCCCTTTTTTTGAACTTTCCTTTGTCTTCATTTTTAAAAATGTGCCAAAAAGTGGGACCCGTCATTAAAGAGGTTTCGCTCGAAGGGGGATCCATATCAACCCCTTTTTGGGTCCATACGAACTCCTAAAAACCAAAAAAAATCATGGGAACATTTTTGCAATTTTCCTTCCTCAATGGAATTGTAAACCAAAATTGTGTGATCACCCAATTTTTGGAAGTCTATCAAGATTAGATATACTGAATGTACAAATAGTCTAAGTACTAATGATGAGATCAAATCTTATGAAATAAATTGTAAAGAAAGGTATTCTCTCTTAAAAAGTCTTACAAATTCTGAATTAGTGAAATTTATGAGGTGGAAAACTGCTAAACAAATTTGGGAAAAGTTAGAAAGAATTTATGAAGGATATGATAAGCTCAAAGAAGCTAAGATGCATAATCTAAAAATCATGTTTGAGAACTTGTAGATTTCCGAAGAATAAAATTTTACAAGCTATATTCAAAGGGTAGATGAAGTTGTTAGCTCCATTAGAGGTCTTGGTGGTGAACTCAAAGAGCCAAAAGTGGAAAAGAAAATTCTTAGAACTCTTCCTAAATCCTATAGTCATAAATTTTATGCTATTGAGGAATTTGAAAATCTAAATCAATATACCAGAGATCAGTTGTATGGCCCTTTAATTACTTTTAAAATGAGAGAATTTGGAACAAATAGTGGTGCAAAAGCTAAGATTTCTTTTAAGGGTGGGAAATCAGAGGAGATCAAGGAATTAGATCAGGAGGATCTTGATGATATAGAAGCTAAATTTATAAGGAGAATGAAGAAGGGTTCTGGTAAGTATAGTGGTAAGTTTCCTTTCTAATGTTTCAGTTGTGGAAAGATAGGTCACTATGCTTCAAGATTTCCAAATAGAGATTTGAATTAAAAAAGGAGAACAAAGGTAAGATGATTAAGAAAATTTATTATGTTAGAGAGGATACAATTATTTCTGATATTGAATCTAATTATGGAGATTATGATGATGATGAATTCTTGTTCATGGCTTTAAAATATGAATATGTTTTTACTAAATTTGAGAGATGTGTAAAGGAAAACCCTCCAGAGACAAAGGATAAGACTGAAGTTACTTTGGTATTTTCTTTTCATGCTATACAGGAGAAGAACTATTGGATCATTGATAGTGGATGCTCTAATCACATGACCGATGACAAGAGTAAGTTCATTAAACTTGAAAAATATAATGGAGGATGTCTTAGATTTGGTGATGATATATCTGCTAAGATATGTGGAATTTTGGACTCAAGGGAACACTGAGAGGGGGGGTGAATCAGTGTTCAACAATTTTTAAACTTCATTAATCTAAAACTTGAAACCATTTCATCATTGCATTAAATAAAAGATGTATGCATGAAAATTAAAAATTCATAACACCATAACACAGATTTTTTCTTAGAAACCCTATTAGGGGAAAAACCACGATGGAGGTTAATCCACAATTTGAGTACTCAAATATAATTATTTATAAAAGGAATGCACTTGTATTCAAGTACACTACCTAGAGCTCACTGCTCAAAGAAAAAGGCTCACTGCCTCACAAAATTCAGATTAAAACCATCTAAAGTCTGAACTGAGATAGTAGGATCTACTTATGCAAGGTGGCAATTCCGGTGAAGCTCATAGATCTGATTTTGGATTGCTTTCTAATTTTGTACTTCACTCTACTCTATTCTGCTCAGTTCTACTCTTCGCATCACTTATAATCAATTTTTCACTACTGCACTTATAAATCTCACAATTCGCACTTCTACACACACACCCACTTACACTCCCATTCTAAATGATAAAACCAATCTCTTATATATATCAACAATCAAGGATTTATTCATCCATTAGTCGGCTTTATAAAATATTAAGTTACTTTTATCTTTTCGGCTAGATCCACCACTAAATCTTTATGCATATCCTCCAAAGTCAGTTAAGACAAAGAGAGGACCCAAATAACACGTAATCAAGAATGAAGACTTGTGATTAATTATATCTTATACATCTGTAATTACTATCCTTGTCAGGTCAGCCTTATTGCACAAATAATCAACAAATTAGTGCATCAGATCTTCTAGATCACGTACCAATGAGTGTGCATCAAAACCAAGATACTAGAAGAATCGACAAACCTTCCTCAGAGATCCACAACCCAAAATATCTGCCTGGTAAGATGTTTAGATCAACTTTTATGCCTGTTAACCAAATGCCCTATTTTTTATTTTGTTCTGTCAGTGGGAACCAAAATTATACTACACATTTGGCTACAAGACTTAAGTTGTGTGACTTGGGTTACCATCAATGGCAACACTTACAAGCCATATGCCAGAAACCTCCCCAGCCATATGCCAAAAATCTCCCCCTTTCGCATTGATGGCAACACTTAGTGAAAAATGACTAAGTGTCAGAATCATTATAGGTATACTGCCAAAAAAATTATTGTACTTTATCCCCCTAAGATTTATAAGGCATTCTCTCCTACTATACTACTTTCTTTTCTCCCTCTGAGAAATTTTTCACTGCATTCTCTCCCCCTTTGACATCACTAACAAAGCATGGATTCCATATGCCAAAAAGACAAAAAATGATATTTGACAAGATAGAGACAAAACATATGTTAAAAAATTTTAACACATAAATATGCCTACAGTTCTCCTCCTTTGATAAAAATTTCAAAAACTTGAAAACAATTAACTACTATCTTCAGAAGATTATCATATGGTTTTTATTCACTTTCAGAGAACTTCTTCCAACCATCTTTTGTAATTCCAATAATAATGATCAAGCTATTGTTCTTGGAAGTCTTGTTAATAATCTCAATGAGAGATCATGAATTGTAATTGCTTCTTCCAGTTTCTCACCATTCTTTAATATTTCCACCATTTTCTCCAACCTGCATTCAATTAGATCCTTTACCTTCCAAAAAGTATCCACAAGAACATTCTTGGAGAGTTGAATTTTTGTGTGTTCTAACTATAGCTCTTGAATTCTTTTCCTAATGATGTCATCTGGATCCTAAGATATGTCAAATCTTTTTCCAATGTCATTCAATTCTATTTCTATTTGATCCAAATTCTCTTTGTAATTATGTTTCAAGAAATAAATTACCAGACATATGATTAAAGTGCCAAACCTAAATGGATAACCTGATTCCTTTTTTAGTTGTACGTTCTCCATGAGTTGATCCTTTAACAACTCACATAGGTCAAAGTCCTGACCTTCAATTATCATTTTCTAAGCAATGTACACTGCACCAACTGATGTAGCTCCTCAATTTATGTAGAATATTTAATATGTTAATCCATGTGCAATGTACTTTTTAATGGGATTCTTGATTGTTGCAATCATCAAAGCTCTATGATCTTTGATTATTTTGGTTAGGGTTTCGACCTCTTTGTTTTGGATAGATTTCTTCCTGGGAACATCTCTGACTTTGCAAAATCCAGTTAGGTTCTCAATTTCCTCTTTTGAAATGATGTAAGGTTTGTCAAAAGTTAAAAAATCATCATGTAATCTATTCAATATGAATTTCATTAATTTCGCATTCTCAAAGTACGGAAACTCACTCCACATATCCAAATTTCCATGCTTAGCTTCGCTCAATTGCTTTAATTCATTAGGGAGTAAAAAATTCCTCATAGACCTAATCATTGCACTCTTATATTCATCTAAAGTGATCAAGCCTTTTATTTGTTCCATTTTTCCTTTTCATGTTTAGGGTTCACAACCACTCACTAAATTATATGAAGAATTTGAGAACAATTTGAAATACCTAATAGATTTTAAGATTTTCCAATGAATCAATTTTATTGCTTCGTAATCCACCTATTGAGTGCTCTCCTTCTTCTCTTCTTTGATGAAAAGTGAAAAATGACAGCTCCGAATTGAATTTTATAGCTTCCACATGTGCAATAAATGAATTTTCCCTAAGTTTTCCAAAGACTTCGTTTTCCCAAACGGAGATAAAAAAATCTTCTACAAACCTATGAATTATCTAAGTTCTCTTTGCTAAAGTTATTCAAAAATTTTGTACTCCATAAATGCATGTTCTTGGCTATTCTTTGTGTTCTGGTACCATCTAGGACAGGGGAGGGAGGTTTTTCTTGAAAGACTCCCCCTAGGTCAGTTGCCTGAAATCAATTATCGGAATAGTTATTGAAGGCAGGTTCCTGTACGAAACCATTTCCAGCATCAAAATCATTTTTCCTTACCCATATCTTCTTCATCTGATCTTTGATTTCATCTGTAGTTAACTTTTGTTTCCCTTTATCATTTTTCTCTATATTTTTGCCTCTGTATACTAAACCTCTTTTGTCTACATTTTTGTTTCTACAAAATCTTGTAATATGACCATACTTGTTGCAATTGTAACACAATGATTTCTTGTCCTGACCAATCATTCCAATGAATTCTTCTAGATATGCATTGATTAGCAATATGCCCAAATTTTCCACATGTATAGCATTCAACATTTCTTCTATCAATAGAGTGACTTGACATATTTTTGCATTCAATTGATTTATGACCAGGATTTTTACAATTGAAACATTGACTAGAAAATGATGAAACTTTTGACCTCAAATTCCTTCTACATTCAACAACCATATGACTGAACTCATTACAGGAAAAAAAATACCCATTAAACTTTTGTGCATTAGGTTGTCTTATCAAATACCTTCAATTTATGTTTTGTCTAAAATTCTTTTGTCCTAATTTGGAACTTTCTCCCTTTTCATATCCAATACCTCTCTTATCATTTCCACTCTTTTGTCCTTGAGTTAGCTCGTCAAGCTTTACTGAACTAATATTAAACTTTTCTTTGTATTCATTTGCAATGACAAGATCATTCCTAAGAATAGTAATCTACTTACCAACTTCTTCTTCATTGTTTTTGGTTCTTTTTAATTCACTTTCCAATTGAGTGAATTCTCCATTTATTCTACTACATTCATCAGATTTCTCTTTTAGGGTCTAAGCAAGACTTTCCTCATTTTTCTTACTTTCTTCTATCTCTTTAGTCATCTTCATCATCATAGATTCTATCTCATGTTTTAGGTTTGTATTGTCTCTTGCAAGCTTTTCACATTCTTTGGTTATCTCCTTCATGGTTTGATTCAGGTGAGCATCATCCATGTTTTCACTTTCTTTTTGTTTAATCTGATCATAGAGATATTTCCTCTTCACCCTAGATTTAACTATCTAATCCTTCAATGACTCGATGAATTTCTCAACATCTCTAAGATTTTCTTTTAATTCTTTAACTTCTTCTTTAGACTGATCAAGGTCATCAAGTGCCACCAGAAGTTGTTGTTAAAGACTACCAGAGTCCATCACATTCCAAGATCCACCTCATGCTACAAAACTTCTTCAGAGGAAATAGCTTTGATACCAATTGTTGGAGTCAAGGGAACACTAAGAGGGGGCGTGAATCAGTGTTCAAATTTTTTTAAACTTCATCAATCTAAAACTTGAAACCATTTCATCATTGCATTAAATAAAAGATGTATGCATGCAAATTAAACATTCATAACACCATAACATGTAGATTTTTTTCTTGGAAACCCTATTAGGGGAAAAACCATAGTCGAGGTTAATCCACAATTTGAGTACTCAAATATAATTATTTACAAAAGGGATGCACTTGCATTCAAGCACACTACCTAGAGCTCACTGCTCAAAGAGAAAGGCTCACTACCTCACAAAATTTAGATTAAAACCATCTAAAGAGTGAACTGAGATAGTAGGATCTACTTATGCAAGTTGAAAATTCCGGTGAAGCTCATAGATGTGATTCTAGATTGCTTTCTGATTTTGTACTTTGCTCTTCTTTCTTCTACTCTTTTCTACTCTTCGCATCACTTATAATCAAGTTTACACTACTGCACTATTGAATCTCACAATTCACACTTCTACACACACACACTTACATTCCCATTCTAAATGATAAAACCAATCTCTTACATATATCCGCAATCAAGGATTTATTCATCCATTAATCGACTTTATAAAATATTAAGTTACTTTTATCTTTTCGGCTAGATCCACCACTAAATCTTTTATGCGCATCCTCCAAAGTTGGTTAAGACAAAGAGAGGACTCAAATAACACTTAATCAAGCATGAAGACTTATGATTAAGTATATCTTATACATACACAATTACTATCCTTGTCGAGTCGGCCTTATCGCACAAATAATCAACAAATTAGTGCACCAGATCTTCTAGATCATGTACCAGTGAGTGTGCATCAAAACCAAGATACTGCAAGCATCAACAAACCTTCCTCAAAGATCCACAACCCAAAATATCTACCTGGTAAGATGTTTAGATCAACTTTTATGCCTATTAATCGAATGCCCTATTCTTTATTTTGTTTTGTTGGTGGGAACCAAAATTATACTACACATTTAGATGCAAGACTTAAGTTGCATGACTTGGGTTGCCATCAATGACAACATGTACAGGCCATATGATAGCAATCTCCCCAACCATATGCCAACAACAATATAAGATATATAATGGAGGACGTCTTAGATTTGGTTATGATATATCTGCTAAGATATGTGGAAAAGGTTCTATCAATTATGATGACAAGCATAATACTGATGATGTTTACTAAGGGTTTAATCCATAAACTCTTGAGTGCTGGAAAAATCTGTAGTAAAGGATACAATATAATATTTCATGATGATGGATGTGAGATCAAAAAAGGATCTAAAAGTGCAGTTGTTGATAAAAGAAGGATAGATAGAAATTTTTATGAGCTAAAGGGTGTTAATGGTCATTGCTCTATGAGAGATTAATAAAAGATGGTTATGGAATAGGAGGATGTGACACATCAATTTTGATAACTTAGTAAGAATTAGTTCAGTTGAAGTTGTAAGAGATCTGCAAAAGATTATAAAACCCATCAATGTTGTATGTAAAGAATATCAAATCAGAAAGAAAGCAAGAAGAAGCTTCAAATTAAAAGAACAATATACTATCAGACTGTTGGAATTGGTACATATAGATATTTGTAGCCCTATAAGAGAAAAAGGTCTTCAAGGTGATAGGTATTTCATTCTATTAATTGATGATTATTTTAGAATGACATGGGTTACTTTTCTCAAAGAAAAATTAGAATCCCTAGACAATTTTAACGCATTCAAATTTATGGGTAAAATGAAATGGATATGAAAATCAAATGTTTGAGGTTTGATAGAGGTGGAGAGTTCACCTTGAATGATTTTAACATATTTTATGAGAATCATGGCATAAAGAGGTACTTGTATGGCATAAAGAGGTACTTGTATGGAGTGGTTGAAAGAAAGAATAGGATTGTTCAAGAAGCTACAAGAACAATGATGGAAGAGGTAAATCTATCAAAATTCTACTAGAGAGAAGTAATTCATACTATTTTTATATACTTAGCAGAGTTCAAGAAAGACCAAACAACACAAAGAATCCCTATAAGCTATGATATGGAAGGATTCCTATTGCCAAGTACTTCAGAGTGTTTGGAAGCAAATGTTATCAGAAGAGATGAAGATAACTTAGGAAAGTTTGATGCAAGGTCTGATGAAGGTATCTTCCTTGGATATTCTACTAGAAGGAAAGCTTATCGATGCTACAATAAGATATTGAGAAAGATTGTTGATAGTTCAGGTGTCAAGGTTGAAGAATATTTATAGAAGAATTCAATGATAATAGATTAATATGAATCAAATGATTCTTCTTGTAGAGAAGAAGAAAAATTTGAAGAAAGAGAAATGTAGATTGAAGAAGAAGAAGCTCTGGAAAGGACTCCTAAAACTCCTAATTATGTGTAGAAGAATCATTCTAAAGATCAAATCATTGGAGATAAGAAAAAAGGTGTATTGATAAGAAGGAAACTTTTTGAAGAACAAGTAAATCTATGTTTACTTTCTGAATTTGAACCTAAAACAGTGATTAAGGCATGTAAAGATAAATATTGGACCAAGGCTATGAAAGAAGAACTATTGTAAATTGAGAAGAATCAAACTTGGGAATTTCTCCTAAGACCTACAAACAAAAATATGATTGGAACTAAGAGTGTATTAAAAAATAAACCAAATGAGAATGGAGAAGTGGTAAGGAACAAGGCAAGGTTTGTGTGTAAAGGCTACTCACAAGTTGAAGGAATAGGTTTTGAGGAGACATTTGCCTTGATGGAAAGAATGGAAGCTATCAAGATGTTTTTGGCTTTTGCAGCACATAAGGAATTCAAATTTTATCAAATGGATGTGAAGTCTACTTTCTTGAATGGGGAATTGGAAGAAGAGGTATGCATAGAACAACTGAAAGGATTTTAATTATCAGACGAACTAGATATGGTCTGTAGATTGAAGAAGAGATTTTATGGATTGAAGCAAGCTCCTAGATATTGGTATGCAAGGTTGGATAAGTATTTGATACAACGAGGATTCAATAAAGGTGCCACATATAGCAATCTTTACTTTATAGTTGAAAAATGTCAAATCTTGATTGTGGTTTAACATGTTGATGACATATATTTTTGGCAAAATGAAGCTATGTGCAAGAATTTTTTAGAAGAAATACAAAAAGATTTTGAAATTTCTATGTTTGGGGAGATGAATTTATTCCTTGGATTACAAATAAATTAGACAGATAAATGTATTTTCATTTCACAATAAAAGTATGTCAAAGAAATGTTGAAGAAGTTTGGAATGGAATATTCTAAACCGGTGTGTACCCCTATGATTATTGGCTACAAGATGAGCAATAATGATGAATCTCCTAAGGCTAATTAGAGCAAGTATATATCAATCATTGGTGGATGAATATATCTAACTACTACTAGACTAGACATCATGCATATAGTTTGTCTTGTGGCTATATTTCAAGAATATCCCAGAGAGTCACATGTTTCAACAATGAAGAGGATATTTAGATACTTGTAGGGTACTCTGAATCATGGCTTTTGGAATCCAAAGGATATTTATTTTTACTTTGAGTGCTTAAACAGATGTAGATTAGGTTGGTTACATAGATGAAAAGAAAAGTACAAGTGGTGGTGCATTTTTTCTGGGATGCAGATTAGTGTCATGGCTAAGTAAGAAACAAGATTCACTATCTTTATCTATTACAGAGGTAGAGTATAGTGTAACAATATCTTGCTACACACAAGTGTTGTGGATGAGATAAATATTGAAGGATATCATAGTAGTGTATGATGAACCAAGTTTTATCTTCTGTGATGATAAAAGTGATCAATATTTTAAATAGTTTGGCAATGCATTCAAGGAAAAAACATATCTCAATTTGATACCACTTTTGAGAGAGAAGGTTGTAGAGAATGAAGTAAAAATTGAGTATGTGTCTACAAAGGATCAAGTTGCTGATATATTCACTCATGAAGGATACATCTGAGTATCTCTAAGAGAATTTGGAGGTCATTTCCCCTCCTTTAAACTAGATGCATAAGGAGATGCATTAGTCTAGTGGATTTCAAGATCTATTCTTTTGTCTAGACCAATGTTGGTGGCTACCTCTCAAAGGAAGTAGGTAGTGACATTGTTAATTGTTGCAATCAAGGGGAGTAAGTGTAGTCATTATGCAATGGTCATTGATTGGTAAAATATGGTTTGTGCTCCTAAGGGGGAGTATGTAGAGCAGCAAAGGAAAGGAAGTTGTAGAGCAATGGTGAATAGTATGATTAATATCAAAGGGAGAATAAATGATGCAAATACTTTGTCCTTTACCATATGGCATGTAAGTGTTGTCATTGATGGCAACAATGGCAACCCTGGAAACCCTGGAAACTTAGGCAACCTTAACAACATCTGATCTGCAGTATAGTTTTGGCATCTACTGACAAAACAAAGTAAAGAACAAGGCATCCGGTTACAAGCATAAACATTGATCTGAACACCTCACCAGACAAATATTTTGGGTTGTGGATCTCTGAGGAAGGTTTATTGATGTTTGCAATATCTTGGTGAAGGTTTTTTTTTATGCACACTCATTGGTATGTGATCTAGGTGATCTGGTGTACTAATTTTCTAATTATTTGTGCTAGAAGGCCGGCCCGGTGAATATAGTAATCGTGGATGTATAAGGAGTAATTAATTAAATATCTTCATGCTTGATTATGTTTGTTTAGGTCCTCTCTTTGTCTTAACTGACTTTGGAGGATGTGCATAAAGAATGAATGATGGATCTGGCCAACAAGATGAAGGTAACCTAATATTTTATGAAGTTGACTGATGAATGAGTAAATCCTTGTTAGTGGATATATATGAGATCGGTTCTATCATTTATGGTGTGCAAGGGTATAGTATTGGAAGCGAAGAAGTGTGTAAGTAGACGAATATGTGTGTAGTGTGAGATTCAGTAGAACAATAGTATGAACTTGTCTATGTGTGATGCGAATAGAAGAAAAGAGAAGAGCAGAGTAGAGTGAAGAGAAAAATCAGTCTACAAATGTAGAATTCAATATATGAGCTTCACCAGAACTGTCACCTATCATAAATAGATGCTATCATATCAGTTCAACTTTCAGATAGTCTTAATCTAAACTTTTGAATGGCAGTGAGCCTTTTTATTTTGAGTAATGAGCTCTAGGCAATGTGCCTAAATGCAAGTGCATTCCTTTTGTAAACAATTATATTTGAGTACTCAAATTATGGATTAAACTCCACTGTGGTTTTCCCCTAATAGGGTTTCCATGCAAAAATATGTGTGTTATGGTGTCATGAATGATTACTTTGAATACATACATCTTTTCTTTAATGCAATGTTGAAATGGTTTCAAGTTTTAGATTGATGAAGTTTAAAATTTGTTGAACACTGATTCACCCCCCCCCCCCCTTTCAGTATTCCCTTGAGTCCAACAATTGGTATCAAAGCACATTTCCTCTGAAGAATTTTAGCAGCTTGAGGTGGATCTTGGAATGTAATGGACTCTAATAGTCTTCGGCAACAACTTATGGTGGCACTTGATGACCTTGATCAATCTAAAGTAGAAGTTAATGAATTGAGAGTGAATCTTAAAGATGCGGAGAAATTCATTCAATCATTGAAAGATCATATTGTTAAATCCAAGGAGAAGAGAAAGGATCTATGTGATCAGGTACAGCAAAAGGAGAACAAAAATATGGATGATACTCACTTGAATAAGACCTTGAAGGAAATAACTGAAGAATGTGATAAACTTGCTAGAGACAATACAAACCTAAAATATGAGATGAAATCTATGATGATGAAGATTACTAAGGAAATTGAAGAAAGGAAGAAAAATGAAGAAAATCTTGCTCAGACCCTAAAAGAGAAATCTAATGAATGTAGCAGAATAAATGAGGAATTCACTCAGCTAGAAAGTGAATTACAAAGAACCAAAAACAATGAAGAAGAACTTGGTAAGAAGATTAATACTCTCAGGAATGATCTTTTCATTGCAAATGAATACAAAGAAAATTTTAAGATTAGTTCAGTAAAGCTTGATGAGATGACTCAAGGATAAAAGAGTGGAAATGACAAGAGAGGTATTGGATATGAAAAGAGAGGAAGTTATAGATCAGGATAAAAGAATTTCAAACAAAATAGAAATGGAAGGTATCCGGTAAGAAAACCTAATGCACAAAAGTTTAATGGATACTATTTTTATTGTAATAAGTTTAGGCATATGGTTGCTCAGTATAGAAGTAATATGAAGTCAAAAGTTTCATCATTTTCTAGTTAGTGTTTCAATTGCAAAAAGTTTGGTCATAAATCAATTGAATGCAGAAATATGTCAAATTACTCTATTGATAGAAGAAATGTTGAATGCTATACATGTGGGAAATTTGGGCATGTTGCTAATCAATGAAAATCAAGAAGAAACCAATAGAATAGCCAAGAAAACATTGTGTGTTATAACTACAATAAGTATGGTCACATTGCAAGATTCTGTAGAAACAAAATATAGACCAAAAAGGTTCAGTATATAGAGACAAAAATATAGCGAAAAATGATAAAGGGAAAGAAAAAGTGACTATAGATAAAATTAGAGATCAGATGAAGAAAACATGGGTAAGGAAGAATGATTCTGATGTTGGGAATGGTTCCATACCAGAACCTACTTTCGATAATTGATTTCAGGCCACTAGCCTAGGGGGAGTCTTTCAAGAAAATGTTTCTTCCCCTGTCTATGGATGGTACCGAAACATAAAGAACAATTGAGAAGGTGTATTTATGGTGTACAAAAGTTCTAGACAACTTTTTCAAAAGGAATTCAGAAAATTCATAGGACTGCAGAATATTTTCAGTTATTGTTTGAGAAAATAGAGTATCCCAAAATTTAGAGCAAACACATTTATTGCAAGTGTGTGAGCTATAAAAGTAAAGTAAAAACTGTCATTTTTCACTTTGCATCAAAGAAGAAAAGAAGGAGAGGACTCGGTGGTCGGATTTCAAAGCATTGAAGTCGATTCATTAGCAATTTTTAGAATCTATTAGGTATTTCAAACCCTACATTATCTCGAAGGAAGCAATTGAGAATTTGATAGGATTTTGCAAAGTCAGAGATATACCAAGGAAGAAATCTATCCAAAACAAAGAGGTCAAAACCCTAATCAGGATAATCAGAGATCAGAGAGCCTTGATAATTATGACAATCAAGAATCTCATTACTAAATATATTGCACATGGAATAACATACAAAATATTCTACATAAATAGAGAAGGAGCGACATCGGCTAGTGCAGTCTATATTTCTCACAAGATGATAATTGAAGGTCAGGACTTTGACCTATGTGGATTGTTAAAGGATCAGCTCATGGAGAATGTGCAACTAACAAAGGAATCAAGTTACCCTTTCAAATTGGCACCTTGATTACATGCTTAGTAATGTACTTTTTGAATTGTTTACTGAAACCTGACAATGTGGTATGGAAGACAAACGAACCAGTATGCAAACAAATATATGCATATTCCAGGAGCTTGGTCGATTGGGATTTAGAATTTGAAAATTTATTTAAGAATGTGCTTGAAAAGTGTAGTTTGATTAATATTTTTCTTCCGGTAAGATCAATTGAAGTTGGCTCCTCTTCCAGTAGCACTGATAAAAGACAAAAAAGAGGAAAGGAAATTGTTGAATACAGTCCTCCGGAAAGCAAAGTTCCCAAAATTGAGGGAAAATGAAAAGAAAAAGAAATTGTGGATATTCTGAACAAAGAATCTGATGAAGAAACTAAGGATCCACTGAAAAATGAATCCAAACAAGAAAAAGGTAATGAGGAAGAAGATGATCTAACATAAGAAAAGCTACAACATCTTATTCAAGGCGAAGGAGGAATGCAAAAATTAGCTAATTTATGGTCTGTTAGACCATCATATGATCAAGACATGATTCTAAGTGTGTTAAATGCTCATGTTGAGCAATGCAAGACTAGATTGGAGAGTTTTTCAAAAAATTTTGCTCGATGAAATGATTGAGTGCAACAAAGAAACAATGAATTTTGAAGAAAAATAAAAGGAAGCATGTGAAGTTATCTCTCACTTCAAGGAGAAATTCAGACTATCTCTTTCCAAACTGAAAAATAAAATGAATGAGTTAAGGCAATGCATAAACTCAGCTACTAGCATCTTGGTGTAGGAACACCTTAAGGTCTTTTGGAGAGATCTTTACAAATTTTGGCTTGTAGGTGGTTCTAGCCAACCACCAAGGTAATAAGGACTAAGTTATAAATTCCCAAGGTTTAATTGATGTGTGAGTTGTGTCAAAGTTAGGTTAGTTTAGAGCCTTGAAGTTTGGGAAAGTCTTAATGAGGAGATTAGGAAAATCTTGACAATGTTGTCTTGGAAATTTGTCCTAAAAGTTGGAAAATGGCATTAATGATGTTCTAATCCCAACCTAAGGGTCCTAATATGTGGGCATAAGGTATATAAGGTTATAAATACCCTAATATGACAGCTAGGAAAGCTATTGTATGGATTGAATTTTGGAAACAAGAGATTGTAACTTGGAAAAGAGAAAATTTGTTTGATTTCTGTGTCAGAGCCTTCATCCAGTCAATTAATGGATTGAAAGGACTGAAATAATGCTTTGAGACTTTCATTTATGACCTGTTCCTACCTTTTGTAGCATTAGTTTATTCATTTAGTTCAACTGGTTAAGGTTTTGCAATTTGTTTCGGGTTCTTGGTTTCACTGCCCAGTTCAGGGATAGTTTTGTAAAATGATGATCCCCACTTGACTTCCCATGGAAAAGCTTCCATGGCCACTTGGAATCAAGTAGGGGACTATGTACATAGTTTAAATATTGTTTTTGGAGTCTTTGTTTTCAGGGGAGTTGATGTAATCATCAAGCTCTAGGCGAGTGCAGAGGCATTCTGGCTAGTTGCTTGGACAGAACAGCAGCAAGAAGACTTGCTAAATGGATTGGTTTGTGCCAATTCATGGTGTAAGGGTGTAGGGGTGTAGGGGTATGTTTCTTGAACATGTTTGTGCAAGGAGAAGTGTAGAGGAGGCCATTAGATCACTTAATTGAGTTAAAAGACATCAGACTGTGTTACATACCCTAGAAACCCTTGAAAATAGGGGTTTGGTGAAACTCCTATGTACGGACACCATGGAGGACTGAAACCTAGAAAATATTGAAGCCTAGAAGGTCTAAAGTGAGAATCTAGGAGGAGTTTTGGGGTTCGTTAAGGAAGGTTTGGAGGTTTTCCAAGAATACTAGTTTTAGGAGGCCTAATTGGACAAAAAGGCTACAAGGCCTAAAACAAGGTTTAAAAAGAATCTGATAGGAAGATGAGGAAAGAATCCTACAAGAAGGAACATAGTGGAGTAAGAACACCCTAGGAATGTGGGAAGAACCATTCCTAATCCCAATAATGGCTTGGGGAATATTGTGGCAAAATTGAGTCAAAGGTGTTGAGTAGGGGAGTGAGAGTAAGGTGAGTATTTGAAATTGGTGGAGAGTTCTATAAGGAGATAGGGGTCCTAGGAGTGATCCTTGAGTAGGGTAGAGAAGCATACCCTAGGGAGGCCAAAGATTAGGTCTTAGAAAGAGAAAATGTGCTCTTGAGAGATAGCACTCCTCACCAAATTGGTATCAGAGCCATTAAAAGGCTTGGGAATTGAGAAGTGAATGTCAGAGGGAAGTGAATCCATAGGGGAAAGCACCGTGGTGACTAATTCAGAATTGGAAAGAGTTCTAATAGAGCAATAAGAAAAGAATAGATGACTTGAATAAATTGTGGAAGAAATGAAGCAAAAACTAGAAGAGGTTGCAGAGACTGCAGGAAAGATGGAAGTGCAGTTAGCAGGGGTTAAAGACAAGGGTAAGGACCACATTGAGGAAGACATAGAGCCAAAACCTAACCCTCCATTAGCAGAGGAACCCTTCCTCAAAGCATTGAAGGCATTAAGTGGCAAGGCACTAGAAGGCATCCTTGTTTTCATAGGAAGAATGCATGCAAAGTTAGTTATAGAATGGATTGAGGGAATGGAGAATCACTTTGAATGTGATGATATTATGGAGGAACAAAAGGTGAAGATAGCCAAATCAAGGTTAAGAGGACAAGCATTAACTTGGTGGAAGTTCTTGCAAGAAGAAAGAGGGAAGGAAGGCAAGAAACCAATAGGAAATTAGAAAATAATGGTGGCTAAAGTAAAAGAAAACTATCTACCTAAGGACTATGACATCCAATTGCATAAGAGGAAAAATCTCAAACAAAGAGAACTAGATGTAGCTGCCTACATAGAAGAGTTCCAAAAGCTAAGCCTTAGGTATAGAGTGCAAGAAGTTGAAAGAATTAAGGTTGCTAGGTATCTGAACGGCCTTAGATGGAACATACAAGAAGAGTTGAGTCTCTTTACACTTGCTACCCTCCATAGTTATTATCAGATGGCTCTTAAAGTGGAAGAAAAACTAAAAAAGAAACAAGATTCTAATACCAGGGGTAAAGGAAGAGGTAGAGACCCTAGAGGAGGACATAGAGGAGGTTTTGGTGGAAGGAGCAATGAGAATAGAAGCCAAGGAGATTCAAAGATGGGTGAAAAATCCCATGAGAAAAATAGTAGAGGTGGATACAAAGGTAGAAGCTCTAACAATGGTGGAAGAGGAAAATCAGGAGGATTTGGGAGAAGTTCTCATTTTTCTTCCATGAAGTGTTACAATTGTGGACAGTAGGGTCATCCGACTTATAGGTGTCCTGACAAGCCAACATCTTCACAAGGTGAGAAGAAGATTACCTATGTTCAAGAAGAGGATTGTTCCAAGCACTTAGAGGTGAGTTTAGATTTAGAGAAAGGTGAGAATCTCATGTTGAGAAGGATCTTGATCAAAGCACCTATTGAGGATGAACACAAACAGAGGAGAGCTCTTTTTAGAGTCAAGTGCAAGATACTAGGTAAGGTGTGCAAGGTCATCATTGACTCAGGATCTATTGATAATGTCATATTAGAGGAGGCAGTACAGAAGTTGAACCTCATCAAGATACCCCATGTGTGTCCTTACAAGGTTACTTGGTTGAATAAGGGGCAGAATATATTGGTCAATGAACAAGTATGGGTTGAGTTTTCTATAGGGAAGTATCAAGATAGGATACTATGTGATGTGCTACCAATGGATGCATGCCATCTGTTGCTTGGAAGACCATGGAAGTATGACAGGGAGGAAATACACCATGGAAAGGAGAACAAGTATTCATTCAAGAAGGATGGAGTGACTTATAAAATGCAGTCTTTGATAGAAGAAGGCATAGTGGAGAAGGTAGAATCCAGTGTACTTTTGATGAGTGGAAAGGAATTCCTAAAAGACATGAAGGAGGAAGAAGGATTTTTCTATGCAATCATGTTGAAGCCAAAGGAGGAGGAGTCACCTAGTCAGCTACCTATGATAGCATAAGTGAAGCAACTGTTGGATCAGTTCAGGGATATTATTTGTGAAGGCACACCAACTACACTACCACCCAAGAGGGCAATCAATCATCAAATATACTTTGTGCCAGGAGCAACATTGCCTAACAAGGCTGCATACAAGATGACACCAGAGTAGAACAAGGAGATAGCAAGGCAAGTTCAAGAACTTTTGGACCAAGGGTTGATCAGGAAAAGCATAAGCCCATGTGTTGTTCTAGTGGTGTTGGCACCTAAGAAGGGAGATAAGTGGAGAATGTGTACTGATTCTAGGGCCATAAATAGGATAACCATTAGATATAGGTTTCCTATTCCTAGGATAGAAGACTTAATGGACTATTTAGGGGATGCTAAGTACTACTCCAAAATTGATTTGAAAAGTGGCTACTACCAGATTAGGATGAAAGAGGGAGATGAATGGAAATCAGCTTTTAAAACCACAAAGGGGTTATATGAGTGGTTAGTAATGCCATTTGGACTTGAATGCACCTAGCACTTTTATGAGGGTGATGAATGAGGTCTTGAAGGACTATATAGGAGTATTTGTGGTAGTCTACTTAGATGATATCCTCATCTTTAACAAAACAAAAGAAGAACATATGAAGCACCTAGAACTTGTGTTGAAGAAACTTCAAGAGGAGAAGCTCACCATAAATATTGAGAAGAGTGAGTTTATGAAGTAAGATTTAGTCTACCTAGGATTTGTAGTATCTCAAGGGAACTTGAAGATGGACAAGAGAAAGGTTGAATCCATTCTCAGTTGGCCTACTCCCAAGACATGGATTGAAGATAGGAGTTTCCATGGATTAGCACAATTCTATAGGAAGTTTGTTAGAAGGTTTAGTGAAATCTGTGCACCGGTCCTTGACACCATCAAAGGAGGACTGAAAACAAAGTTTGTGTGGACCAAAGAAGCCAATGAAGGATTTCAAAGATTGAAGAGGGAGATAGCTACCCAACCAATCCTAGTTTTACCAAGTTTTGACAAACCATTCATAGTGGAATGTGATGCAAGCAATATAGCAATGGGTGCAATCCTAAGCTAAGCAGGTAGGCCAGTGGAATTCTTTAGTGAAAGGCTGAATGAAGCAAAGTCTAGGTACTCATCCTATGACTTAGAGTTGTATGCTTTAGTACAAGCTCTTAAAAATTGGAGACACTACCTATTTCCTAAAGAATTTGTGGTATACACCGACAATCAAGCCTTAAGCTACATCAATACTCAAGAGAAGCTCAGTTTGAGGCACATCAAGTGGATGGAGTTTTTGTAGTCATACACCTTTACTATCAAGCACAAGAAAGGGGTTAACAACAAGGTTGCAGATGCCCTTATTAGGAGATTGCTTACTATTCAAGAGATACAGCTACAGAGCACAGGGGTTGAAGGATTCAAAGACCTATATGAAGGAGATTCTGATTTCTCAGTGATCTACAAGGTATGTACTGATTTTGAAAACCATTTTCATAGTGAATATGCAAATTATACTTTGTGGAATGGACTACTGTTTACAAGGAAACAATTATGTGTTCCAAGAGGTTCCATTAGGGAGAATCTTATTCAAGAAAAGCACAATGGCAGTTTGAGTGGACACTTTGGATTGAACAAGACCCTAGACTTAGTGGAGAGGTTGTATTGGTGGCCTAAGATGCAAAGAGATGTAAGAAGGTATGTGGAGCAATGTGGAGTGTGTCAAAAGGCAAAGGGAACATCAACAAATGTAGGTCTTTATCAGCCATTACCCATCCCAAATAGACCATGGGAATGCATAAGCATGGACTTCATAGTAGGGCTACCTAGGACACCAACTAGTTTTGACAGTGTGTTTGTGTTAGTGGATAGATTCTGCAAGATGAGCCATTTCATCCCATGCAAAAACACACATGATGCAAGTCAGATTGCACACCTATTCTTTAATGAGGTAGTAAGGATACATGGGTTGCCAAAGAGCATAGTTGTAGACAGAGATGTGAAGTTTATGGGACATTTTTGGAAAACTCTTTGGAGGAGGTTAGGAACCAACTTGTCTCATAGTTCAGCATATCATCCTCAAACGGATGGATAGAAAGAGGTGATAAATAGGGTACTTGGTAACTTGTTGAGGTGTCTAACTAAGGAGTATGGACAAGGATGGGAACAAGTCATTTTATAGGAAGAATTTGCCTATAATGATAGCACAAACAGGTCTACTAGTAAGAACCCATTTGAAATTGTATATGGGTTACATCCAAGAGGTGTACTTGAGCTAAGAGACCTAAAAGGTTATGAAGGAATCAGTGGACATGCTGATGATTTTGCTCAATCAATGAGAGAGGTTCATGAGCAAGTAAAGAAGACATTAATGGAGGCTAACCAGAAGTTGAAGGCTAAAAGAGATGAAGGGAAGAGAGATCTACAACTTGAAATAGTTGATTTGGTGATGGTATACTTGAACAAGGAAAGAATACAGAAAGGCATACCAAGTAAGCTGAAAATGAAAAGGATAGGGCCATGTAGAGTGTTGGCTAAGTATGGATCAAATGCATACAAGGTGGAGTTACCCAAGGAGATGTCTATTTCACCTATCTTCAATGTGAAGGACTTGGTGAAGTATAAAGGACCAGAAATGGATGAGGAATGGTATAGTGCTGAGGTGAGTAAGGATGTGGAAGGACTCAAGGTACCTGATCAGATTAGACCATAGGTTGACAAGATTTTGGATTCAAGGGTGAAGAAGAAGACTAGGCACAAGACATACATGGAGCACCTAGTGAAGTGGAGACACCAACTAGAGTCAGAGGCTACTTGGATAGCAGAGAGTGACTTCAAGAAGCATGGTATTAGTGAGGAGTTCTTAACACCACAAGTTCCTTAACTTCTTTGTTGCAGGGGGAGAATGGTGCAAGACCACCTTAAGGTCTTTTGGAGATATCTTTACAAATTTTGGCTTGTAGGTGGTTCTATCCAACCACCAAGGTAATAAGGACTAATTTATAAAGTCCCAAGGTTGAATTGATGTGTGATTTGTGTCAAAGTTAGGTTAGTTTAGAGCCTTGAAGTTTGGGAAAGTCTTAATGAGGAGATTAGGCAAATCTTGACAATGTTGTCATGGAAATTTGTCCTAAAAGTTGGAAAATGGCATTAATGATGTTCTAAGCCCAACCTAAGGGTCCTAACATGTGGGAATAAGGTATATAAGGTTAGAAAAACCCTAATATGATAGGTGGGAAAGCTATTGTATGGATTGAGTTGTGGAAACAAGAGATTGTGACTTGTAAAAGAGACAATTTATTTGATTTTTGTGTCAGAGCCTTCATCCAATCAATTAATGGATTGAAAGGACTCAACTAATGCTTTGTGACTTTAATTTGTTACCTTTTCCTACCTTGTGTAGCATTATTTTAGTTATTTAGTTCAACTGGTTAAGGTTTTGTAATTTATTTTGGGTTCTTGGTTTCACTGCCCGGTTCAGGGACAGTTTTGTAAAATGATGATCCCCACTTGACTTCCCATGGAAAAAATTCCATGGAAACTTGGAATCAAGTAGGGGACTATGTAAATTGTGTAAATATTGTGTTTGGATTCTTTGTGTGCAAGGGAGTTGATGTAACCATCAAGCTCTAGGCGAGTGCAAAGGCATTCTGGCTAGTTGCTTGGACAGAATAGCAGCAAGAAGACTTTCCAAATGGATTGGTTTGTGCCAATTCATGGTGTAGTGGTGTAGGGGTGTAGGGTTATATTTCTTGAACATGTGTGTGCAAGGAGAAGTGCAGAGGAGTCCATTAGAGTACTCAATTGAATTAAAAGAAATTGGACTATGTTACATACCCTAGAAACCCTTGAAAATAGGGGTTTGGTGAAAGTCCTATGTACGGACACCATGGAGGACTGAAACCTAGAAAATCTTGAAGCCTAGGAGGTCTAAAGTGAGAATCCAGGAGGATTTTGGGGGTTCATTAAGGAAGGTTTGGAGGTTTTCCAAGAATATTGGTTTTAGGAGGTCTAATTGGCCAAAAAGGCTACAAGGCCTAAAACAAGGTTTAAAAGAATCCAATAGGAAGATGAGGAAAGAATCCTACAAGAAGGAATAGAGTGGAGTAAGAACACCCTAGGAATGTGGGAAGAACCATTCCTAATCCCAAGAATGGATTTGGGAATGTTGTGGCAAAATTGAGTCAAAGGTGCTGAGTAGGGGAGTGAGAGTAAGGTGAGTATTTGAAATTGGTGGAGAGTTCTATAAGGAGATAGGGGTCCTAGGAGTGATCCCTGAGTAGGGTAGAGAAGCATACCCTAGCGAGGCCAAAGATTAGGTCTTAGAAAGAGAAAATTTGCTCTTGAGAGATAGGACTCCTCACCACATCTATAACTATTGCATCTGTTGGCCCCATGCAATCAACAATTACAAAGAGAAGATGGATCAGATTGAAATAGAGTTGAATGGCATTGGAATTTTTTTTGATATATCTCAAGATCCGGATGTCACCATCAGGAGAAAAATCAAGGAGCTACATTTAGCCCACACAAAAATTCAACTCTCCAAGAACACTCTTGTGGATACTTTTTGGAAGGTAAGGGATCTAACTGAATGCAGGTTAGAGCAGATGGTGGAAATATTGAGGAATGGTGAGAAACTGGAAGAAGCAATTACAATTCCTAAATCTTTAATTGAAATTGTTAACAAGACTTCCAAGAATAATAGTCTAATCATTATCATTGGAATAACAATAGATGCTTGGAAGAAATTCCTTTCGGAAATGAATAAAAACCATTAGATAGTCTTCTAAAGATAGTTGTTAGTTATCTTCAAGTTTTTGAAGTTTTTATGAAAGAAGAACTATCGGCATATATGTGTTGAAATTTTGAAGTGCTGAGGATTTCGAACACGTGTTTTGTCACTTGGTATCAGCATATAAGTGTTTTGTCACTATTCACTTTTTGTCTTTTTTTGGCATATGACATCCATCCTTTGTCATTGATGTCAAAGGGGGAGAGAAAGCAGTGGAAAATGACTTATAGAGGGAGAGAATGCAGTATAAATCTCAAGGGGAGAAAGTACAATAGAAATTTGGCAGTATACCTATAATGATTCTGACACTTAGTCAATTTTTCACTAAGTGTTGCCATCAATGTCAAAGGAGTAGATTGTTGGAATATGGCATTTAAGTTTTGTCATTGATGGAAACCATGGCAACCCTAGAAACTTAGGCAACCTTAATGGCATCTGGTCTATAGTATAGTTTTGGCATCTACCGGTAGAATAGAGTAAAGAACAAGGCATAAAAGTTGATCTGAACACCTGACCGGATAGATATTTTGGGTTGTGGATCTTTGAGGAAGTTTTATTGATGTTTTCAATATCTTGGTGAAGGTTTGTTTTGATGTGCACTCACTCGTACGTGATCTAGGTGATCTGGTGTACTAATTTGTTAGTTATCTATGCTAGAAGGCCAACCCAATGAATATAGTAATCGTGGATGTATAAGGAGTAATTAATTAAATGTCTTCATGCTTGATTATGTTTGTTTAGGTCCTCTCTTTGTCTTAACTAACTTTGGAGGATGCACATAAAGAATTAATGATGGATCTGGCCAACAAGATGAAGGTAACTTAATATTTTATGAAGTCGACTGATGAATGAGTAAATCCTTGTTAGCGAATATATATATGAGATTGGTTCTATCATGTATGGTGTGCAAGGGTATAGTATTGGAAGTGAAGAAGTGTGTAAGCATGCGAATATTTGTGTAGTGTGAGATTTAGTAGAACAATAGTGAAAACTTGTCTATGTGTGGCGAAGAGCATAAAAGAGCAAAGCAAATCAGAGCAAAGAGAAAAATTAGTCTACATATCCAGAATTCAATCTATGAGCTTCACCAGAACTGTCACCTAGCATAAATAGATGCTATCATATTAGTTCAACTTTCAAATGGTCTTAATCTAAACTTTTGTATGATAGTGAGTCTTTTTCTTTTGAGCAGTGAGCTCTAGGCAGTGTGCCCGAATGCAAGTGCATTCCTTTTGTAAACAATTATATTTGAGTACTCAAATTGTGGATTAACCTCCACCATCATTTTTCCCCTAACAAGGTTTCCATGCAAAAATCTATGTTATTATGTCATGAATTATTACTTTGAATGCATACATATTTTCTTTAATGCAATGTTGAAATGGTTTCAAGTTTTAGATTGATGAAGTTTAAAATTTGTTGAACATTGATTCACCCCCCCTCTCAGTGTTCCCTTGAGTTCAACAAATACATGTGAAAAACATAATTTATCAAAGGGGGAGAGAATGTAATGAGTTAGTTGCACAAGGGGGAGAAAAGAGAAAGAGAAATAGGTATGTAGTAGAGTTTTTGTGTCTTTGATGGTTTTTCACATCATGTGTTGCCATCAATCATAAAGGGGGAGATTATTACAAGTATGACTAGATTGGTTTTTTCATTGATTTCAACAATCTTGTTATGCCACTAATGAGTAGAATTTTTTTGCAAGAGCATGTTGGTGTTATCCATGCTTTGATTAGTTGCATCATGTTGTCATTAGTAAGCTACTAATCTTAACCTATAGTGTTGCTTTGATAAGCTTTTTTCTATGAATATATGGTTGAGTTGCTATGTTGCAATTGGCTAGGTGGTGATGAGGAATTATTGAATATGATGAGGATGTGTCTTTGATGCTTGGTTTTCAAGTGCTTTTGAGAAAATTTGATAAAAAGAGGAAATAATTTGTTGTAGTGTTGTTTTGGGTTGTAGAGTAGTGTTCTGGTGTTTTTTCCCATTTCTTCTAGGTTGGATATCTTACTGTGCATTTCAGATATGTTGATCAAAGGTGTTCAAAGGTGTTGTATTCATAATTTTGCATGATGGATCATTATGCAAAAGAAGTTGTTCTCACTAGTCTATGAATGGTGTATTATAAAGGTTTCTGAGAGAAATGTTTGTGCTCCGCATTTCTCCATAATTTTGTTTCAAGTCTTGTGGATTTGAAGCGGTGTTTATAGTGTTGGTATCTTTCTTCATTGTAGCTTATTTGAAGTTTTATGCTTTGGAAATCTATTTCTGAAGTTGCAATGTATAGAAAAATTGTTTGAGTGTACTAGGTGTGTACATTTCTTAGGTGAAAGTTGTTGTGAATGAGTTTGTTGGATTTTAGGGTGTTTATGGAATATTCTAGATTGCGTTCAAGTGACATTTTTTGTCCATGAGTTTTTTTGTATCAAAGGAAGTTTGTACTTAAAATTTTAATGGCGTTTACACAGGTAACGACCAACCTTAGTGTTTATACTATTTATGGTGGATATTTATTGTTTGTAGAAGTGTGTTGTAGTGTGGTGTTATGTATTTGGGTCCCAAATAAGGAATGGTGTAGTCTTCTTTCACTTATATCTACCATGGAAGTGTTTTTGTGCTGACCTAATTTCAATTTGCATGATTGATGAGCAAAACTAACCTTGGAGAGTTTTTTAAGGTTGATGATGGTATAAATAAGAGTTGAGTTGTTGAGGAATGATGAGATAAATAATAGAGATGTGAATGATGCAAATTTTATAGTGTTAGAGTGCAAATTTGAGAAGTGCATTGTGAGTTTTCATGTGTTATATTTTTGGATGCAGTGAGAAAAAGGTGTATGCCATTCTTTAGTTATGATATGAAGGTTTTGGTGATATTGTGGTGGATTTTTTGTTACATTGAGATAGATTTCCTTATATAACAATATTGTTCTCTATCTTATTCTCTATTCTGATAGTGAACCTTTCTTTATTTGGGTAGTAAGCCCTCTAGAAATGAGCCCTATTATATTCAATATTGATATTAATTTATATTGTGAGCTAATCCTCACCGTGGTTTTTCCCATATTGGGTTTTCCATATAAATATGGTGTTCTCTTGTACATTTTGTTGATTTGTGTAAGTTTCTATTATTTTCATTTTATACTAAATCATCATAATAGATTAAGGGCTAATAGGTTTAATGTGGATCAAATATTTGTGAGGGTTTTGAAGTTCTAAGGTACAATTGATTCAAGCCCCCCTCTCAATTGTCTTGTGCATTCAATAAGATAATTTTGGATGCAACATGGATGAAGATGTGAACAAGTGTAAAAAGTGTGTGAATAAGTTGTATCGAATATCCAAAAAAGATAGTTATAAATATTGTGAAAGGAAAGATAAATTGAGCATTGAATGCCTCAGTCAATAGAGAGTTGTGTTGGAAATATTTGTAATTATCTTATAAATATTTTGTATCCTACACTAAGATAATGAATCTAATCAGGTACTTTGTATCTTTCTCCTAGAGTTGGTTGGTACTTCAATGATGCAAGTCCTTTTTGTATCTTTCTCTAAGGTAGTGAGCCTTATTGCAAGTCTTTTGATAGTGAGCCTTATATTGTGAGTTAACACTTACCATGATTTTTCCCTCATTGGGTTTTCCACATAAATCTATTGTCTCTTTGTGCATGTGTGTGTTCTCTGTCTCTTTCTCTTTTTCTCTAATCTAATTACTATTATACCTTTGATTGCTAAATTTTGTTGAAGGTGTTAAAGATTCAAATTGTTATATTCTTCTTTGTTACTACTCTACTTAAATTTATATCTTTATCTTCTAAAGGGGTTTTGAGTTGTGTTGATAGTTTTAAGTTTTGAAAGGGGTTAATTTTTGCATAGATTGATTCACCCCCCTCTCAATCTCTAGAAGTGTTCAAAAATTTGCATAAGAGATAAGTTACTCTGTAGAATCTTAATAGCTTGAAGCAAAGATCGAATATGGCACATGATAGTTCATACAAAGGTCCTTGGCTTGCTAGGAATAATTACTCCTATTGGAAATTGAGAATGGAAGGACACCTAAACTCACTAGGGTTTTATTTTTAGTAATTAGTCAAAAGTGGTTATACTGCTCCTACCTCTCATATTATAGATCTAAATAAAATCATATTATATGAATGTAATGCTAAAGCCAAGAATGTTATTTTGTGTGGATTAGCTAATTCAAAATTGTTGAAGGTGATAAATTGTAGTTCTACCAAAGATGCTTGGGAGAAGCTTAGTAGCTTCTATTAAGGTGTTTATAAAGTGATGCAAGCCAAGATGAAAATATTTAAGAGCAGATTTTAGACTTTGTGGATGACTACAGATGAATAAATTATAATATATATGCTCCAGGTATAAGAAATCATCACTAGGATCTCCAGAATTGGTGGAGTAGTAAAAGAAAGTGAAATTGTAAAGAAGGTTTTGAGATCTCTCCCAAAATCTTATAGTCACAAAGAATCTACCATTGAAGAATCTAAAGATTTGGATCAGTACAAAGTTGATGAAGTATTTGGTACTCTTACTACCTTTCAAATGAAAGAGTTTGGTAAAGATGTTCCAAATAAAGAAGATGCATTCAAAGTTAACAAAAAGATTAAAGATGAAGTTGTTGATCAAATTAATGAAATTAAAGAAAACTTTGTGAGAAGACTAAATAAAGGTACTAGAAAATACAAGGTAAGTTACTTTTTAAATATTTTAATTTTGGAGGAATAGGTCATTTTGTATCCAAATGTCCTTATAAAGAATCAGATGAAAAGAATAAAAGAGATAAGGTCAAGAAGGGTCTCTATTCCAAAGATAGCATTGGTTCCTTTGAAGATGAGGAGAATGATTCAAATGAGGAAACTCTCTTTATGGCTTTCAATACTATTGATAAAAATTATAATGTTGAGATATGTAAGGATTCAAGATCTTTAAGTGATGAAGACATATTTTCCTCTTATCCAGATTTGGAATCTATGGAACCTAAAAGTTGGGAATTTAATTTAGATGAATGGGGGATTGAATATGAAGGAAAACTCTAGTTTAGATTAGAATATATAAATTAAGCAAGAGGTCTAAATTAGAAATATGAAATATTTCTTGCAGAATCAAAATAAGAATCTAAAAATCTTATAATTCAAGTACAAGAAGGCAAAAGATACGAAATCAAACTAAAAGAGGTAGAAGGTTTGATCTTTGATTTGAAAATAAAGGTTGAAGAAGGAAAGAGGACTAAAGATTATTTGAATATCAAATTTAAAGACAAGTTTTTTGAATGTTTAAAGCTTCAAGAATAAAATTCCATCTTAAGGAATGCCTTGAAAAGAGAAAATTAACAAATTAGCAAAGAAGAGAATTCTAGTCTAGGCAGTTCAAAATCAAATGAAAAGACTAAAGAGTGATTCTATCCTGAAGACTTTAAGAAGAATGCCTCCAAAGATACAAGGAATATTCATAATGGAAATAAAGAATTCGTATCCAATTCTAACTAGAATTAAAAAGGTTTTAGCAGTACTCCATCAGCAAAACAACATGCTCCCAACAGGTTTAATCAATTCTTTCAAGGTTTAATTTTTCTTGTAATATTTTTGGGCATAATTTTGTTGATTATAGAGTTAGATAGAGAAGGAATAACAACAGAAGAACAAAAAAATTCTTACCCCAAATAAATAATACTATTTTATTTCATGGATATTTCTTTTCCTAAAACAACTATGGTCACAAGGCTGATGAGTGCAGATCTAAAGTGGAGAGAAACAACTTTTTTCTAGAGCACAATGTTGTGTGATACAAGTACAATAATATGGGACATCAGGAAAATGGTTTTGTGAAGTCACCTATTCAGTATTAGAAAAAGGATGAATCCCTTAATTAGCAAAAAATGGAAAATGAAAAGATCTAGATTGAGAAGGATGATTATACTCTTATGCACTTTTCACAAGGTTCCAATCAAACTAAGATAGATTGTTATCTCAAGGGGAGATGTCACTTGCAGAACCTTTTTTCACCTAAAAAGAAAAAGGTGTTGAAGACTTCGTCATAAAGTATGATTTGAATCAGATCAATTAGTATGCAGATCTGTTAAGCTCAAATAGACTTTGTTTGGTATTCCTAGTGGAAGTTGATGATGTGTGAAGATTGATATACGTGTTCTATTTGATGTTATTCCAATATGGTATACCACAGATAAATACAAAAGGTCCAAAAGGGTAAGTTTTAGAAGTTTTTCCAAGGCATCCACTATGCATTCTTTCTAGCAAAGTTATAATGTTTTAGCCTGCATCTCTTCGCAAATCCAGTTTTGGCCCTATGGTCTAGGAGTCAAGATGATAATAATCTGAATATATCATATTCAATCTTTCAAGTTAGTATACCTTTTGAGGTGGAAGATACCAATGACAATGTTCTAGTCTAGTTAATTGAAGCAATGTTGAAATCTTGTTGGGATGTTTTGTATTTCTCTGGAAGAAAAATTCTTATCCATACAAATCTATGAGCATGCTATCTTGATGCATACAATTATTCGATGTATTGCAAAGATCTATAACAATTCCTATCTATTTTTCAAAACTTTTTTTGGGGTAAGTATGTCAATTGGTGCTTGAATAGATCAATTATTTTATTTGGTTTTCTCTGAATGTAGTATGTTTGGTTGCATATTTCAAGCCAATCCTAAGGCATCTCATGAAAATTTGTGAAAAGGATTTTTAGATACCTAAAGAGTACTACTCCATATTATGGCCTATAATATTAAAAGGATCAAAATTTCTCTTTGAGTGCCTATAATAATGTATGCATCCATCTTCCATCTATCCATCTCCATCCTTATTAGTATTACTCAGTGTTACCTGGGCACGCGTCCTCAGGTCTAAACCCCATCTCGTCCCCATCCCAGAAATTTCCCCATCCCCGAAACGGCCAAGGGGACGACAATAGTGTACCATGTTCTTTTTATTTTGATTTTCATATCGTAATTGAAAAAACAACTATATTGGAAATTTAACAAAAATATTATATGCTAAGTTTCTATAATGTATATATGCATGCTTTATCCATGTTTTCATATGAATATTTAATGTTTCCCTATATATTTTAAATTTTTCTATATTTTGTATAGTCATCCCCCGCCGTCCCTAAATTTGGCCTGAAAAATCAGAAACTTGGGGACTCGTTCCACTGTCCCTTGTCATCTCCATCTCGGAAACTTGGGGTAACACTGGTATTACTTTGCATTATCTTGATGTCAGCTTTTCTTACCTATTTCAAAGTAATCTAAACACATGACTAGGGCATCTTCCTACACCTAGTCATCTGAATGGATTCTTGTATATCACTTAAGTTGTTTAAAATTGAATTTTTAAAAAAACATTTATATATTAAAAAAAAAAAAATGACATCAAAATACAAAAACATCTAGATAACTTTGAAAAATCCTAAACATCTAGATAACATCAAAAACTTAAAACATCCACAAAATTTCAAAATCTCAAAAACATCATTATCCATCAAGTATGTGCTAAATCCAAGTCTAAATAATCAAACTACGAAGCCTCTACAATTTCACATAAGAAAGGCATCTCTAATGATCCCTTGAGGCATAGTTTTTTCCCTGAGGTCTAGTTCTCTTAGTCCAAACATGTTGAAAACTCCAAAAACATTCAAATATTCAAAAATAACCAAAAAAAAACTCAGAAAATGCAAAATTCCAAAAGCAACCTCAAAAAAATTCAAAGGTTAAAAACATTGGAAGAATTTGAAAAAAAAATAAAACACTCATTCATCCCATCTCATTTCCATCCACAATAAAATATCATCCCTAATAAACTTATCGTCACCTTCACCTTTGGCAAAACCAACAAAAATAAATACACTTGTCGAAACATAAACTTTCATGCAAAGTCATAAGTCTAGATCATTGTCAACATGTTGGTTAACCATCATATCAATAGCCTAAAATTTTTAAACAAGTAAACATCCAATCAATTTCTTAATGGATATATCATTCCTAAAATAGACACCATTTTTAATATCAACTGAAACAACTCTCACTAGCAAGAGATATGATTTGCATTGATATTTTCTTTAGGTTTTATCTTTTTGTTTTATTTATATCACTCACTCAAAACTACCTTGATTTTCAATATCTTGTTATGTCTAGAGGGTTGCATGATAGGTAATTTTCATTTCTTTAATTTGATTTGTTTGTTGGATGTTCTTGTAATATGACATTGGAAAAAACTTTCCTTGTGTGTGCATGGATAGTCTCAAGTAATACAATGGCTAGTGCATTTCAGGTTCTTCATACCTTTTTTTAGTATTGGTATCCTTTGATGGCTTCATTCTCTCACATGATCAAGCAAGGTGTTTGTATGTCAAGTTTGAACAAGGATACTCATATCTACTTGTAGAGTCAAATTCCATTCAATAGATACAACATCACCTTGGTTCTTCATACCCTCATGCATCATGTCTACTTTCTATATCAAATAAGGACTGATTTACATTATGTGGCATAATCTAAAAAGAAAAAGAAATATAATTTATCCTATATCATCACATATCCAATAGAATCTTAAAATAATCATAGGTTTATTGGTATCCTGATCAACATCATCATCCTAATCATTCTCATTATATCTCATTCTTCTATCCATACTAACATTTTTATCCAAGTATTATGATAACAAAAATTATATGAATCCACCCTTTATCAATAAACTATTAGCATATCTCATTAGCATCCATCCTACATACTCATAATATACCATAATAAAATATTAAAAATAAATCATGATCACATCATCCATACCATACATCATGCATCCAAATATCATTAGCCACATACATATCAAATCATAAGCACAATAATACATCCATCATCACATCACAAAATAACATAATGTGTCCATACATATCATACATCCACATCCATAATCATGACATACATCGTACATCATAAAAGATCATAAGCATACAACAACACTGTATCATGATTGCATACTAATCTCTCATCATATATATATATATCAAAAAAATGATTGTCATGATACATATCAAATGTGTATGATATACATCAAAATATGCATGAGGCTATCCATATTCAATGAATGTGTATACATCATAAATCTATCTACATCAAACATATGGATACAAAAAAATGTCTACATACAATTCAAACTATCTTGAGCTCCCCTAATCCTCTTGATTAGGAGGAGGTTGCTCTAGTGGAGTGGCACAATCACAAATGAGAGGTCTAGAAAGAACTGTCCAACTATACAACTTAGAGTCAACATGGAAAAAATAACACAAGAAAATATTCTATAAACATAGATCTTTATAAATTTGGAAATATTACATGCATCACATTCCTCATGGGTGAATAACTAGGGCTCATAGGCCTACCGCAAGGGCATTCAACATTATAACTGGCCAAAGGCCTTATTACAATCCACAATGGGGTAATGCAAAATTTCTAAACTATAATCATGAAATCCTCAATTAACTAACTCGAGTAACTCCCAATGGATTATAAATTATATTAAATAGGATTCTCTAGCTTCAAAAAAGGTTCGTGTTAGCCTCAAGGGTTTACAAAACCTGATGAATGAACAAATGTCTAGGTCGGCCTCAAAATGTGAAAGATAATCTTTCATGAAATGAAACATCTTGCAGATCTCAAAGAAAGATCCCCATCGACCCAAAATGCTTGTATGATTTTATCATTAATCTCCACACACTCTAAAATAGGTCCGCATATGAAATCTAGACCAAGTTGGACCCAAATGCTCTGATTGTGAATTACAGTGAAGTTATAACAGCGATAAATTTTTGTAGACAAATGCAAATGAATTGAAATCTAGATATGATCAATATTACCTCATTTAGATGTTATATCCACTCCACAAGCTGATAAATGATAATGTGGTTAAATAAGGAATGAAATGTTGAAACTACTACAAATTGAAATGCAAGAAAATAATCTTTTAGGTTGATACAAGATTACTTTACGACCAAGGATGCTCATGCATCAGACACCCAATGTTGGAAGAAAAGTGATTCCCTCACTTTATAGAGGATAGAAGAAAACCAAATTGGTCCACCTCAACTTGAGAAATCCATGATGAATCCTCCACTGGTGAGACTTTCCACTTCACCAGATATTCCTTGTATTGCTTGTTCCTAGTGCTCATTCCAGTTCTGGTATCCAAGATCTTCTCAATCTCCTCTAGTGGTTGATGTGGTAACTATTTTTTAAATGCACTTATATGTTACTACCACTTGAATGTTGTTCATGATAGTATATGTATCTACAACATTAAAAATAGGTGATATACCTAATGTGTCTAGTAACTCTACTTCATACACATTTTTAGAATAAAACTTCCTAAGAATCTTGCATGGTCCAAACTTCCTAATCTTCAGCTTATTTTATGTTCTAATTGGAAACCTTTCCTTCCTAAGATAACCATCACTTCATCTCTAACAAAAAATTCCTTATGTCTCCTCTTCTCAATTTCCTTCTCCTTATACTTATTGTTCATATCCTACAAGTGTTTCTAGACTTGACTATGCAATGTCTCCATAAATCATGCAAACTCTTTTTGCTATGCACTCCTCATGTTCTCCATATTGATGTATCTTAGCTCTATAACTCCTCTAGGATGTATTTCAGTTACAATCTCAAATGGTGTCTTCCCTATACTCTGGTTTACTAAATTATTGTATGTAAACTCTTCTTGTAGTAGAATTATATCACAATTTCCTACCTTATCTCCAACCAAACATCTTAATAAGTTACCCAAAATATTATACACTACTTCTATTTTTCCATATGTTTGTGTGTGATACGTCAAACATAACTTTAGGTCTATCTTCATCTTCTTCAACAATGTCCTCCAAAAGTATCCAATGAACTTAGTGTCCCTATCTAAAACTATACTCTTAGGTAATCCATGCAATCTCACAATCTCCTTGAAAATTAGGTCAGAAACATGTACAACATCATTAGTCTTCTTACAAGAAATGAAATGTTTTATTTTAGAAAAAATTCCACTACTACCATTATAGAATCATATCCTCTTTGTGTTCTAAGTAATCCAAAATTAAATCCATACTTATATCTTCCCAAGGTCTCTTTGGTACTATCAAAGATTTGTAGAATCTAGTATTTTGACTAATCCCTTTTGCAATTTGATAAATTTTGTCTCTGAACATATTTCTTGATATCCTTGTATATTTGTGGCCAAAAATAGTGTTCACTCATCAAATATACTATCTTATATACTCTGAAATGTCCTAATCCTCCACTATGCTTTTCCTTGATTAAATTCTCCCTCATTGAATTTATTAGAATGCACAACTAATTTCCCTTGAACAACATATCTTCTTGAATGAATTGTTCCAACCATTGGATCCTATCTATCGCTACTAGTTCTTTGCATGATCTCCATGCTTCAGAAAAATATGGATCATTCTCGTGTATGTGCTTCATTTCTTCAAAACCAATACTTCCACCATCATTTCTTACAAAAAATTTCTCCTCTTGCTCAATGAATTGACAAAATTTTTTGACTTTCCACTCTTATGCTTCAACACAAATATATAACTCTACAAGAACTCAACCCATCTTATATGTCTCTAATTCAACTTTTCTTGACTATTCAAATACTATAAAGCTTGATGATCAGTATACAACACAAACTCCTTAGGAAACAAATAATGTCTACACTTCTCGATGATTGAATTATGGCATATAAATCCTAATCATAAAATAAATTTCTTCTTTTGGAATCATTCAACTTCTCACTCAAATAAGCTATTGGTCTCCCTTCTTGACTCAATATTGCTCCTATTGTATTTCCACTTGCATCACAATCAACTTTGAATACTTTGTCAAAATCAAGAAATACTAACACTAGATGCTTTGTCACATTTTGCTTCAATAATTCAAATCTTATTTGTGCTCTAGATTTCCACTTAAAATATTTCTTATTTCCTCTCATTATCTCTTTCATAGGTTTACAAACGCTACTAAAGCTTCTGATCGAATTCTAGTAGAAACTAACCAATCCATGGAATGATCTTACCTCTCCAATATTTACTAGTGTATGCCACTCAAAAATTGTTCTAACCTTCTCAAGGTCCATCTTCAATCCTTCAGTAGAAATGAAAAAACCCAAGAACACCAACTCTTTCTACATAAAGCTACACTTCTTGACATTAATTAGCGACCTCTCTTCTCTCGGTCCTTGCAATACTTTTCTGATGTGCCTCAAATGTTCTTCTCTAGTCTTACTGAAAATTAAAATATCATCCAAATAAACAATGAAAAACCTACCCAAGAATTTCTTCAATACCTTATTCATCAATATCATGAAAGTGGCAAGTGCATTGGTCAATCCAAAAGGCATTACTAACCAATCATATAATCACTCATTAATCTTAAATCAGTCTTCCATTCATCTCCTTCTCTAATTCTAATTTGACAATATCCACTCTTGAGATCAATATTTGTGAAATACTTTTCTCCACTCAAACAATCCATAATGTCATCCATCCTTGGCAATGGGAATCTATACTTGACAGTTGTCCTATTGATGGCTCTAGAATTTGTACATAGCCTCCACTCTCTATCTTTCTTTGGTGCAAGTATAGCAACTATCACACATGGGATTAAGCTTTCTTTGATCAAACCTGTCTTCAAAAATCCTTGTATTTGTCGGTTAAATTATACATTCTCTATTGGTGTCATTCTATGTGTTTCCTTGTTTGGGAAACTTTATCCCAGTATTAGACCTATGTGAAGATTGATACTCTAGACTGGTGGTAAACCATCTAGTAAATTCTCTGATATGATGTCTCTTTATTCCATCAATTATTTTTCTAATTTTTTCTACGGTGGACTAACATCCTTTTCCTCTATACTACCTCCCTTCCTTGGAATCAATAAAAAACATAGGTTTGCATGCCTCAATCCATCCATAAACTTTATTCCATCTACCAAACATAGTCTGGCAGTGCTAAAAACTTCACTTTTGTCCTCTTCCTCCAAAGGTATCAACTTGACTCTCTTTCCATTTGAAGTTACAGTATAAGTATTTAGTCTTCCACCATGAATTTATTTCCTATCATATTGTCAAGGTCTTCCTAACAATAAATTGCATGCATCCATAGGCATAATTATTGCAAGTACGCAGGTGTTGTCATTGATGTCAACTAGTTATTATCGTTGTCATTGATCTCAGCTATGTCATGGAAGCTGGGTATTGATTGTATATGTTGAGGATATTGAGAAAAATGTATTAAAGAAGATCTATATGTATTTAGTGTAAGCTCTGGGATATGCTATGTATTCCTTCTATGCTTGTGTGTTCTTGACATATTATTCTTGGTTGCTGGTAGTTGCTATATCAAAAATTTGGGTCTCTAGATCAATATTGTACAGTGTAAGATATCTTCACCAGTATGTGAACTATACATTTCTAAGTGTCTAGTTGTGGTCCAGGGAGAAATGTAGTTTCTCTAGATTTCTCCATATTCTGGTTTCAAGGCTTACGGTTTTGAGAGTAAGTTGATGAGGTCGTATTCAAGTGAAATTTATTATGCAAAAATATTGGATCATATTAAGGATGTGTGTGCTTAATTGTTTTATGTTTTTTACATTGGTGTTGGCCAATCTTGTGTTAAACACTACTTAAGAAGTTCATGAAAGCATGTTGAGGCATGTTGGGACTTATTTAGGTCCTCATTAAGTAAATGTTTGGGTCACCCTCATTCTAATTCTACCATAGAATGTTTTAGCACTGACCTAATTTGAATTTGTATATGCAAATGATGTATGGACGGCCTTGGATGGGTTTCAAGGCTGAAGATGGTATAAGTACAAGTTGAGATGTTGATGTAAGACAAGATATATGAAAGAAAGATGCGAGATAGATGTGAGATAGTGGGTGTGATGCAATTTTGAGTAGATTAGTGTGAGTTTCATGTTAGAATTTTGAAGGTAGTGAGCTAAAGGCATCTGACATATTTCATATGAGACTACAAGTGTGTGAGCGAATTGTGGTGGAAATCTTTATTGCATTGAGATAGTTTTCTCTCTATGACAATCCTCTTCTATCTTCTTTGTAATTCTGTGGCAATGAGCCCTCTGAGAAGTGAGCCCTTACTAGACAATAAGTCTTGTTTTGGACAAGTAAGTCCTATCTTGGCAATGAGCCTTCGTATTTGATTTTGGAATCCTCTATATTGTGAGCTAATTCTCACCGTGGTTTTTCCCTCATTGGGTTTTCCACGTAAATCTGGTGTTATTGTGTGCATGGTTTCATTACTTTTAGTTTTTGTTTCTACATTCAGTGATTAAACATATTAATAGAGTAAAGGTCTTGTGAATGCTTATTGATCTAACTTCTAGAGAAAGTCTTAAAGGTTAAAAATTGCTAAAACTAATTCACCCCCCTCTCAGTTGTCTTTTTCAAAAATTAGTATCAGAGCTTGGTTCCTTGGAAGATCTTAATTGCTTAAGGAAGGTCAAAGATGGTGAAAAAGAGGGTAAAAGCATAAACCTGTGTCAAAATTTATAAAGGGATTGACTAACAACAAAACAAATTATTAACTTTGACCACATAAAAGTGGTCTTTATGTTTTGAATTTCAAAATGGTGTAAACAAATGAAATGTAGAAATTTTGATGAAGATTATTCTTGTAATTTTTTTATTTTATTTTTAAATTGTTTTCATTATGTTTTTTTCAATTTAAGGATAAATTTTGGAATGCTGAAAATTTCATAAAAGAGTGACTTCACAGGCCGTCAAGAAACAAATTGAAAAAACTTCATTTTTCTCTATTGTTTTCTCCAAATAGGTAACTTCAATATCTACTGCATTGAAAAAAAAAAAAAGTTGATGTATATTTTTCTCGTAATAATGTTTTAAAGTCAAACATGTCAAAATTTGATAGTTTTCATGGGCCATCAACTATTTTCATTTTTTTTAATCATTTTCAAAAAACAAATTATATCCTTTTGAAGAGAAGACTCTCTCCTCTACTGCCCCATATAAGTTTTAATTTTTTTTAATATGTTTTACTATTTTTTTTAATTTCTAATCAGCCTCTTTAATTTTAACAACCTACTTGCATTATTTTCAAAATAACATATATTAAAACTAATCAAAATATTTAAAAAAATTATATATTTGGATTCACCACTTTGAGCTCTACAAAAAGGTATTTTTGTTTTTTGCCAAAAAATAATTCTGCTAGGAGAAACACTCTGCCAAAGTTGAAAGTTTCAAAAAAAATTGAAAAAAGGTGAGTTGGCTACCATGTACAATGTCACCTAGACATGTTCGGTCGAGACGTGCTCAGTCGACAAATACTCGACCGAAAATTATCGATATAAAATAAAAAAAAATTGTTTAAATTTTTCAACTCAAGTAATTTCAGTAAAATATATATTTCGACCAAGGAAGGCTTATTTTGATAAAATAAGGTTTATTTCAACAATTAAGAAGACTTATTTTGACATTTTAGAAGGTTTATTTTAACAATTTAGAAGATTTATTTTGACAAAAGGAGGTTTATTTCGACAAAAGAAGGTTTATTTTGACAATTTAGAAGACTTATTTCGATAAAAGAAGGTTTATTTTGATAATTTAGAAGACTTATTTTGACAAAAGAAAACATATTTAGACAATAGGAGAGATATATTTGAAGGTACATTGATCTTCAACTTATTTAATTGATTATGTCTTTATTTTCATGAATGCATTTGAAATTTTTTTCACTATTTAAATTCTTAGATTTCATTATTATTGATCACCAATTCTAGGTTATTCCATTCTTTTTTCAAGTGATATATATACCAAATATGAGCTCATGATATACCAAATTTTCTCATGTGATATGTTTGTAATTTATTTGAATATTTTTTTACTTTGGCTTTAAAAAAAATGAACAATTTAAAATTTAGTGTTAGATATTTATGCAATATTAATTGTACATGTTTTGAATTGAAAGCTCATGTGTGTACAAATTTGTATGCATGTGAATTCAAATTCGAGTGCGATTTGTGATGGTGTGTAAAATAACTAGATCAAGGAAGTATGATCAAACATGAATAAGACAGAGGAAGAGAAGAGCAGGTGAAGGAACATCTATTGAAGAACAACCCATGGAAAATATTGATGACCAAGGTGATGTACAAGTACAAGAACAAACTGAACCTAATAATATAATTTTTTTGGACTATGGTATGGAAAATCTGATGGAGATGGATGAGAATTCTCTTTTCAATAATATTTCATCTAAAGATATGTTATCTAAAAGCACATTAAAATTACACTCAAAAATAATATGGGATGATTTTTTTGAAGAAAAATCTCTAATTGGAAGAGCACTGTTAGTTACAAAATTATTTCTATGAAAAGAAATGACCCCTATTTTGGAGTTGTTAGGGATTGATAATGGGAAAAATCCATCAGATTTAAAACAAATAATTGTTGAAAACTTGCAAGAAGCATCAGAATGAATTGAAAATAAGAGTCGATCTAGTGATCTAAGTGTTGCACGTAGAGCGTTGATGACTATAATTTCTAGTAATAAATTATCACATAGAAGGCAAGTTCAAGCAATTTTTGAATTACTAAATGTTTCTAGGAGAACTATTCAAAGGTATATTGAAAAGAGAAATGAAATAGATGGAAAATTTGAGAAAATTTGGGTAAATATTTGTAGGATTCCCCGAAAAGATAGAATTTTATAAGATGTAAAGAAACAGGTGGTTGAGTATTGGAATACTCACTCTCATGTTTCTTCCAATAGAAGGGATAATATACAAATAATAGGTGAAGATTGTACAAAAATTTCTCATCCAAAAAATTTTATAGATACAACACAAAGTGAACTTTTTGAAGAATTCAAGCAAAAAATTTCAAATGTGAATATTTGTCAAAGGATGTTTGAGACACTAAAACCATCATTTGTACGTATAAATAAAGTACGTGAAACTTCTTGTTGTCAAAATCATGTTGAATTTGATCTACACCTACAATCATATAGAAAAACTATGAAATAAATTGATCGATATTTAGCCATCCTTGAAAGTACAACACAATTTGTGAAGTCTCTTGTATTCGAAAAATTAGAAGATTCAGATGAATTCAATGTTCAGTGTATAAAAAATATATGTAATGATTGTGGAGATTTGAAGAATATTTTACATGTTGACAATAAATAAATGCAAGTTGTTTGGAAGAGATTTGAATATGAGACATACTTAACGAAGTCAGGAGTTGAGGCCAAAAAAATTGTTCTCAAAGAGAGTGGATTTCCTTACAATGAATTCATGAGTAAATTTTGCAATATCATATATCCACATATCCAACATTGTCATGGTGCAAGATGGAAAGCTAAGCAATTTCATGATTCAAAGAATTTCTTTCCACCAAGTTGTATTCTCTCTATAGTAGATTTCTATGAGAACTATACATTTAGTCCTTAAATTGAGATTCAAATTCAATATTATCATTCAGAGCAAGTTGCAATCTTTGTGCAAGTTTTCTATAGGCATGCCGAGTTAGAGGTCGATAGACTACAAAGTAGCAAAGATGATCAAATTATCATCAAAGAGATTCACTTTTATATCAATGATGATACGAATCATAATAGAATCTATGTAGCTCATTGTTTCAAAAAAAAATTTGAAGACCTAAGACGACGTGGAATAAATCAAGAACAACACTGGATATGGTTTGATGGATGTGCTGGTAAGTGCATTGTTTTTTAAAAAATTATTTATTTATATTTACTTTTAATTTTGAGACTTAAATTGTTTAATTGCTTATATATATAATTACTTTTTTGAAGCTAATTTGGTTTTACTGTAATTATTTGTAACTTCACAGGACAATTTAATTCTTCAAAAAATATTATTTGGTTAAGCCATCAACATGCTAGACGCAACACCAATTTTTTTTGGATTTTTATGAGTGGACATGGCAAAGGAGAGCATGATGGAGTAGGAGTATGTGTGAAGCATGCACTTCGTCAACATGAACTTGCCGGTAACTTTCACCATATATATATATATGGAATCTAGATATTTTTTTTTTAAGATTAGATATATATTTAAATTCTTTTAAGTTCCTTGAAAGTAAAAGGTGAAAAATTGTGCCAACATGTGTAATTGTAGGTAATGCCATATGGAATGCAAATGAAATTGTTCATGGTGCAAAATTCATTTTTCTGCTCATGACTCAACATACAAAACATGGTATTTTTAGGAAGTTACAGGTACATCTAGTCAAAATTTGTTAAAAATTTGAATTTCAAAGTTCAAGTGTACATGATTTTTAATTGAATTTTCAAATTTGAATTTATAGATATTGATCGATCAAATCCTTATAATTGTCAAGCAATTCATGGTATTAGAAGTCTGCTTCAAATCATGACAATGGGAAGTAGTAGGCCTTATAAAATAAATGTGAGATAAAAATCATGTTTTTGTGTTGATTCCATTGAGAAAAATGCAAATATTGTTCAATGTGAGAGTATTAGAGATAGGTATTTTCACGATGGGAAATGAAACAATAAATATCAACGCCTCCTTTTGCTAAAGATGACAATGCCAATGTCTATGATATTCTATTTTCAATTGATTACGAACATGTATCTGATTTAGTTGTTACAGGTATGGAAATTGATTAATTTAGTTTGAACTAATTTAAATATATTCTAGTTTAAGTAAGTTTCAAGCATGTTTAATTTAGTTAAAATTGATTAAAAATATATTTACAACTTTTATATTTACTTTACATGTGGTGTGTGTATAGGATATATTTTCGTTGTTGTTGCAAATCTTGACAATATGGAAGGTGTAGATTACTATCTACTAAGATGTATGTAACCAAAAAGCAAATTGGTGGAATTGATGACAGATGGCGATGGACAAGAGTATCCCATTGGATCAGTTGTTATTGAAGGAACATAATATCAACAAATAAAGATAGATAAAAATGGTATTATATTTGTTGATTATATGCCAAGACAAAAGGTTCTACATTACAGTCACTTAGTTATAGCAACAAAAATAAATTAGAAACTTTACCTAAAAGAGGAATGCAAAATTAAAGTGGAGGTTGCCTATTGAAGATCATGAAAAAAATTTAGAGATAATTAAAGATAGAGAGGATCCAGATTTTATGTACCAAGGGATTTTTGTTGTTTTTTGGATATATGTACATGAATGACTGGATATATATATGTACTCAAACTTTTTATAGATCTAGATCTATATATTTATATTGGTTGGACATGTGACATGATTTATAATGGGTTTTTTCAAAGGCTTGGTCATTTATTTTTGGAATTGTATAAATAAATTTGTTCCATGTGGAATTCTTAATTTAGTTCAAGAATCTTTGATTTCATAATTTACATATTTGAAACTCCACTTAAATATGTATGTTAGATCATATATATGCTTGATACAAAACCTAGTGACTTTAAAAAAAAAAATCAAACATTTTGCCTGAATTCCTTTAAATCATCTATTTCCAATTGCATTAAATTATGTTGGACATAGAATTCTTTTAATTTCACTTGAATCTTTAATTTCATTTGTTGAATCTTACATCATGTACATATATGTATGCAATTTACTTGAAACCTAGTGACTAAATTAAAAAGTTCATGTTTTGCCTAAATTCCTTTAAATCATTTATTCCTTGATTGTATAAATTGATGTTTGACATGGAATTGTTAAGTTCACTTTCAAATATTCAAACTCATTTATTCAACTCCACTTATATGATCTAGATTGAATATATATGCATGCAATTTATAAAACCTATTTTTTGTTCCAATTTTACATAAATAAATTTATGTTCCATGGAATTCTTAAGTTCTTGAGAATATAGTGGTCATTCAACTCCACAAGTATATAACTTGATCATCCATTTTCATATCCTAATCATCACATCCTAGAAAATTATTATTTTCATCCTAAGCATCCCCCCTCATCCTTATCATCTTTAATCACCAAGTATCCTAATAAGCCATAAACATGTAATCATCCCCTCCTAATCATTCATTATCATGTTCTAATAATCACCATTCTAATCCTAATCATTCATAATCATCCTTAAATTATTTTTACCCTAATCATTCTAATTATCCACCTTATCTTAATCATACCCAAATAATTTAATCCATATCATGTCTCTAATCCATCCTATCTCATTCTAATCATAACATCTAATTCATCCATAATAAACTTAACTATCCCCCTGATCTATGGCCCCATTTATCCTAATTATTCCATCTTAATCATGTGTCATCATTCTTAATCCCCATCCTTCACCATCATCTTAGTCTAATCACATTATCAACCTAGAATCCCATCCTAATAAAATCCTAATCTAATCCATCTATCCTCATCCAAAATATAATCATTTATTATCAATCTAGATCCATCTCAACCATACATCCATTCAACAAGGTTAATAAAAAATCATCACTTGAACATCAAAATTTGGTTAAGGTCTCAATCTCGTTCATACATCATATCCTTTCATCATCATCTAGGGACCTTATCCTTAATCAACTATCATTCATTTCAAATCCAATCTCCTAATCAAAAATAAAGACCTTAATTTTATTTCATCTTTAATCCAAACTTTCTTAAGAACATTAGCCTATCTTAAGTATAGTTATCAAATCCAATCAACTCTTTCTTAGGAACATTAGCCTATAAAGTAAGTATAGAGAATCAACCTTAAAAAAATAAAATAATTTTGAGGTCTTGAGAATTGATCCCAATCCTAATCCCATCCTTCATATTCATCCTTATAATTTATTCTTCTAATCGTCCACCTTGTCCTAATCATCGGGTATATTATCCAAGATCTATAGGCATTACATAAAATTTATTTTCTTTCATTTCTAGAGTAGCAACCATGATTTTCTATAACCTTTGGTATACATAACTTATATGTATCATTTTGTGAATGTTAGATTGTATGGGTTCTCTTGGATTGACCTTTCTTGTTCACCTTGGTGCATTAGAATAAATTGTTCATTATAGTGAATCATAATGATGGTGTTTGGGGTGCTTGAGATAGCTATATTTTGGCATCAATCTAGTTGTTTACCATGTATATAGCCTGAGACCACACATGTAATGGGATCTTTGGTAATTATATATGGATTGATCAATTTTTAATATATAGAATTGTCATAGGAAGATATAGATACTTATATTATGTGCATAACTTGATATTTAAATATATCAATTTCTAATTGCATAAATGTTCCACATTTAAATTCTTAAGTTCAAGAATAGAAATTTGATTTCATTTATATTCAAATCCACTTATAGCTCATCATCTAGATCACTTTTTTTGTGCATGCACAATCAAGTTCATGTGTATTAGATTATATGGAATTCTTAAGTTCACTTGAATATATTTGATTTCATTTAAACATTCAACTAGACACAATTATAGCTCATCATCTATTTCAATAATTCTTTGCATGCACATTCAAATTCATGTGTATTAGATTATATATGGAATTATTAAGTTCATGTATAGCATGATATATGCATAATTTACATTTAACCTATCTAGTGACTTTAAAAATGAGCATTTAGAGCTAAGAGTTTAGGTTATCTATTTCCAACTGCATTTTTATGTTTCACTTAAATATAGTATTAATCTCTTACATAAATTTGCATTTAATTTTTTCTATTTCTTGACCTATTTATTTAAACAAATCCATTTCTATTTAAAATTAATTGTACATGTCAATCTTTTTAAATTTGCAAATAGCAACCATTAGATAGTCCAACATTTTAATTTCACGATGTAAATAGATGTACAACAAGTGTGAACAAACCATAATTTAAATTTAAATAAACCTATACAAACTTGCTAAATAAATAAAACCATAATAATGTGCGATGTAAATAGATGTAACAAGTGTTCAAACCATAATAATATGACAACAAACCTATTCAAACCATAAAACATAAATGTATGTAATTTGATGTACATAAATCACAAAAAGTGCCTCCAGAATAATAATCTGATCTCAAACCATAATACTATAAAACATCTCAAAGAGAGGGATATCTACTATGAATGGAATCATCAGATCTTTGGCCCAATCTCTCCCTTGATCTCTCCCTCGATCCATGGCTTGATCTCTCCCTTGATCCATGGACCGATCCCTCTCTTGATCCAAGATGTGTGGATCCATGTCTCGATCCAAGCTCTTTGTATCTATGTCTTGAGCCTTGTCCCAAGCCTTACATGTGTTCAAGTACACACATGAACTTAAATTTAATTTTTAATACATGTATATATATGTGTACATATATGTAAAATTATCTAAACTTGTACAATGTACAAGTTCAATGTGTTCAAACTTACATCAAGTAATTAAATATTAAATAAATTTATTTAAATGTACCTCAACTATGTGTTGCATGGGATTGACATCATGTGCCAAATTTCCAAGATGTGTGGATCCATGTCCCAATCCAAGCTCTTTGGATCCATGTCCTAAGCCTCGTCCCAAGCCCTGCATGTGTTCAAGTACACACACATGAACTTAAATTTAATTTTTAATACATGTATACATATATGTGTGTACATATATGTAAAATTATCTAAACTTGTACAATGTACAAGTTCAATGTGTTCAAACTTACATCAAGTAATTAAAATTTTAAAATTATTTAAATGTACCTCAGTTGTGTGATACATGGGATCACCATCATGTGCTAAATTTCCACTCTGACAAATCACCATACTGCTTAAATAATTTCAAGTACACAATTTCAATTAGGAGTTAAACAACTAGACTTTAAAATACATTACATGTATCATATGCAATTTTTTAGAACATAATTATATATATATAAGTTATTCAAGTACATGTCATGCATGATCGATGGCTCCACCAATGTCACTAAGATCACGAGAATGCAAGGACATTGCAATTGGATTTATAGCATGTATAGTATCAGTGCCAAAAATAAGTTGAGTATATGTGTCATGGACAACATCAGGTGTCGTAGTAACCTCAACATGGTTTGTAACATCCTGACAACCTGTACAAGCTAAAGGATCGATAGAAACATGATGCACATAGCATCCTATAGGCTTGTCTGAAATATCCCCTAGAGTTGCCACTTATTGCTCATATGTGTACTGGGATATCACTATCTAATAAATCCCTATACATGGTCAAGAGAGATCCCATGGTTCTCGCTAACAACCTGATATGTTGATAGTAAATATAAAACTGAGACTTTACACACATTACACAAAGTCATGTGGTTCATATGCTCGATATCTAAAGGAGTAGGTAGATCGAAATGAATAAATGGATCATAAGATGTTGATGTAGCCTTTGTGGGAAGAAGGCTGATCCACGGGTGTAATAAGTATCTACCAACTTGATCAGATGACATCTGATCAATCTGTGTTGTAATATAGGCAATGTTATCAATAATCTGGGATCAAGTGGAACATGTTGTTGACTCCCCTGTTGCTACCAATTCCACATGTTTTGGTAAAACCAAAACGTTTGGACCAAATAATTCCCTCTTGTCCACAGGTGATGGAAAACCTCAACATCTAAACTATGGTTTGTTAGAAAAATGACATTTACCTTGGCCAACATGCTCGGGATGAGATGTGTAGTCCACATGTATATGTAAATGAAATTTTGCATATAATTGTTTGACAAAATATTATGGAAACTCATCATTGTGAGGCCATCTATGATACGCTGCCAACCATCTAGGGTATATGAATGGTGCAACAAGAGGATCTACACACCTCGTAACCATATATCCTCTAATTCTATTTTGTCCTCTATAATGAGGGAACATGGTTAACACATTTTTTCCTAAAACTAATTTTCCAATTTCTCTATAGTTCATTGTGTCAATAACACTCCTGGAAAGCGACAAATAAAATTGCTCAATGTTGATCTCATCATAAGGATTGAATGATCAAATTGTCTCAATTATTCGATGAATCTCATCTCTAATAGTGACTAATCTATCTCGATTAGCCAAATTGGGGGATTTGTGAATTGTTTGCTCTAAACATTTTAGAGCATTGTTTAATCTAACAATACTATCCTGATATAAATTTGATATATTTTGAGCCTCTTGATTAGAATGAGGGGACTAGTGAAATCCCTCATCGGCCATGATATATATATATCTGTATATATGTAAATCTAGAGATCTACATATCATTAAAACAAAATATACATGATGTTAAATAGATTTATTTAACCGAATTTCAAAACTAAAACATGTGTATATCATTAAAACAAAATTATATCTAATAAGATAGTTCAAGTTATATTTATCTCTATGTTCAATAGTTCACCTTCTATGTAACTTAGATAGCATAAATTAGAAATTTGACAACTTCAAAGAGACTTGATATATGTGTATGTACATATTTGTGTACATATATGTATATATACATATGTATGGCATATATGTGTATGTGTGTATGTATGTATACATGTACATATGTACATGTATATATGCATGCATGTACCTGCATATATACATGACATATGTGTGTATGTATATGCTTATGTATGCATAAACATATATATGTATATTTGTACATATACATACATATATTTATACATGCATACACGCATGTACACATATATATGCATAGATACATACAGACATGCACATATATGCATACATACATACACACATACACATATATGCATATGTATGCATATATGTGTATGTGTGTATGTATGTATGCATATATATATTTGTACATGTGTGTATGTATGTATACATGTACATATGTATGTACATGTATAATATATGTATACATGCACATGTGTATGTATACATGTATATATATATGTATATATTTATGTATGCATAAATATATATATGTACATATACATACATATATTTATACATACATGTACATACATACATACACATGTGCATGTATACATATATTATACATGTACATACATACACACATGTACACATATATATGCATGCATACATACACACATACACATATATGTATACATACATGTACACGTGTATGCATACACACATATGCATACATACATACACACACACACACATATATGCATGTACATACATACACTACATGTATATATGCATACATGCATGCATATACATGTATGCTAGTGTATTATGTTTTTTCCTTTAACCAGTGTATTCCTTAGCATTCAAAGTACAAATTTGATTAGTTGGTTTAAAGGAATAAAAGTGTATGGCTTGCATTTATGTAGCACTTAGTATTTGATGCATGAACTGACTCCTACCAAAAAAAATTATGCACAAATTCACACTTGAATGATTTCAATATGTGATAAATTTTCTTTGAAGTATAGATTATGTGGATGGGATTTTAAGTTCCATATAGTTTCCTACTGCATCATGTTTATGGTAGGTGTGTCTCTACTAACTTATTGAGATCTATTCAGATTCATGTTCATTGATTATTGATAAAAAAATATTTATCCATACAAAATAAATGTTTGGTTCTATAGTGCTTAGTATTTGACGCATGAACTGACTCCTACCTAGAAAAAATTATGCACAAATTTACACTTGAATGGTTTCAATATGTGATAAATTTTCTTTTAAGTTTTAGATTGTGTGGATGGTATTTTAAGTTCCCTGTAGTTTCCTACTACATCATGTTTATGGTAGGTGTGTCTCTACTAACTTACTAAGATCTATTCAAATTCATGTTCATTGATCATTGATAAAAAATTGTTGAAATATCCATACAAAATGAATGTTTGGTTTTGTAGTGCTTAGTATTTGATGCATGAACTAACTCCTACCTAGAAAATATTATGCTCAAATTCACACTTGAATGATTTCTATATGTGATAAATTTTCTTTAAATTTTAGATTGTGTGGATTGTATTTTTAAGTTTCTTGTAGTTTCCTACTGCATCATGTTTTTGGTAGGTGTATCTCTGCTAACTTACTAAGATCTATTCAGATTCATGTTCATTAGCGCTTAGTCTAGTTTTGTAGTGCTTAGTATTTGATGCATGAACTGAATCCTACACATAAAATACTATGCACAAATTCACACTTGAATGATTTCAATATGTGATATTTTTTTAACAATATTGTGGAGAAAGGAAGAATGAATCAAAGAAACCCTATATAAATTTTGAATGATGTTATAGCTTGCTTGGAAAAGAAAAAGAGAGCATTCAAGGTGTCTACAATAAAGAAAAAATTATGCACGAAAATTTCAATGAGAACCTGGGAGGAGTCTCAACATGACTGCTATGAATTTATGTTGTCACTTCAAAACCCTATTCTGCTAAGCTCCTCTCACTTTGAAACCCTTTTGCTCGAGCATTCAAAATGGTTGGGACCCTTTTTTTTCATTATCCAAGTTTTGGGTCAGAAGGTTTTCGATCGAGTGTCTTTCGGCTGAAACCCTTCCAACTGGAAAGGTACTGCCACGTTGGTGCAAGTCATTGCCACATGTTTTCAATCGAAAATCACTTGGCCCAAAATCATCCAACCAAAAATAACTCAGTCGGAACCATTTATTTGGCCAAAAGTGTGACACACTATTATGCTTTTACCCAAGATAGTTATTGAGTGCCGTAATTTTGATGGCACTGACTACACTTTCTAGAAGACAAAGATGGAAGGATATTTGGAATACTATGGATATAATGTTGAGAAGGCTTATAGGACTCCATACACTTCTACTTCTAATGGTCCAAGTATTGCTAATGAGATCAAGGTGCATGAAGCAAACAATAAAGAAAAATTTATTTCGAAGAATAGTCTTTCACATTCCAAGTTAATTAAAGTCATAAACTTGAAGACTGATAAAGAGGTTTGGGATGCATTGGAAAAGATCCATGAAGGAGATGAAAAGGTTAAAGAAGAAAAGTTGCAAAACTTGGAAGCACAATTTGAGATCTTGTGAATGACTGAAGATGAGAACATTTAATCCTATGTATAGAGAGTGGATGAGCTAGTAGGTGGAATGTGAGGACTTGATACAATGGTGGATGAATCTAGAGGATAGTAAAGAAGATTCACAAAACCCTCCCTGACGCATATAGTGAAAAGGTATATGCTATTGAGGAATTCGTAGATTATAAGACCTATACTAAAGATCAGTTGTTGGGTACTCTAACCTCATTTAAAATAAGAAAGCCTAGCTTGAGAAATGGGTCAAAGGAAAAAACTAATTTCAAGCTACAAAGGTTGAAGATCTAGATGAAGTGGAAGATAAGTTTGTAAGAGGAATGAAAAAGGGTTACGGTAAGTATCAAGGTAAGTTACCTTTCAAATGTTTCAGTTGTGGAGGAATAGATCATTCAAAAAATGGAAGATTCAAAAATTTTGGTGAAAAATCAATTTCTCAAAAAATAGATGATCTAGGTCTACTCAAAATGACATTCTCTACAAAACCCATTTCTTAGATTTTTCTTAAGAAGATTCAAAAAAATTGCCACTATTACCTCTACTACTACTTTTGAAAAAAATCTATCTTTTTCAAGAACAACTTGTTTTTTTCAAAAAATGGACAATTTGGGTCTCTTTAGCACACAAGCACCTACATAATCCATATCTTCGATTTTTCCCAAACAAAATTGGTTCATAGATTCTATTTTTGAGGGGTTCTTGCATGTTGGTGAGAAATTAGTTTTTCAAAAAATGAACAATCTCGGTCTACTCAGAAAGGCATTCTCTACAAAACCCATTTCTCATATTTTTTAAGAAGATTCAAAAACATTGCCTCTTACCTCTACTACTACTTTTTGTTGAAGTTGACAAACTGCCTCACAAAACCTAGTGAACACCTACAAGCAAATAACCTGTCACAAAGAGAATATATCCAGAACAACAAAGGTGCTCTACAAGCCCCAAACAAAAATGCATAAAATAGAATGAATAATTACAAAGAGATCAATCCTTAAGAAAGGAGATCAAAACCCTAAAGTGAACCCTAGGATTTAATAAAAGAATTATTAAAAGGCTTAAGTTTAGCTTAAGTGTGAAATAAAGTAAAAGGTGACTTAATTAATTAATCATGATTAAATTAATTAAGTAAAGAACTTTATTACTCCAACACTTTTCAAAAAAAAATCTTTTCCAAAAACAACTTATTTTTTCAAAAAATAGATGGTCTGGGTCTCTTTAGCACATGAGCACTACAAAACCCATATCTTTGATTTATCCCAAAAAAAATTGTTTCATAAATTCTATTTTTGAGGGGTTCTTACATTTTGGTGATAAATCAATTTTTCAAAAAATGGATGATCTAGGTGTACTCAGAACGACATTATCTACAAAACCCATTTCTCATATTTTTCTTAAAAAAATACAAAAAAATTGCCTTTGTTACCTCTACTGCTTCTACTTTTCAAAAAATCCTATCTTTTTCAAAAGCAACTTATTTTTTCAAAAAACAGACGATCTAGTCTCTTTAGCACACAAGCACCTACGAAACCCATATCTTTGTTTTTTCCCAAAAAAATTGTTTCATAGATTCTATTTTTAGGGGTTCTTGTATGTTGGTGAAAAAATAGTTTTTCAAAAAATGGACAATCTAGGTTTACTTAGAATGACATTCTCTACAAAACCCATTTCTTAGATTTTTCTTAAGAAGATTCAAAACAATTGCCTCTGTTACCTCTATTGCTTCTACTTTTCAAAAAAATCGATCCTTTTCAAGAACAACTTATTTTTTCAAAAAACGGACAATTTGGGTCTCTTTAGCACACAAGTGCCTGCAAAACCCATATCTTCAATTTTTCCCAAAAAAATTGTTTCCTAGATTCTATTTTTGAGGGATTCTTACATGTTGGTAAAAAAAATTAGTTTTTTGAAAAATGGACGATCTAGGTCTACTCAAAACGACATTCTCTGCAAAACCCATTTCTCAGATTTTTCTTAAGAATATCCAAAAAATTTGCCTTTGTTACCTCTACTGCTTCTACTTTTAAAAAAATCTTTCTTCAAGAACAACTTATCTTTTTAAAAAATGGACGATATGGGTCTCTTTAGCACACGAGCACCTACAAAACCCATATCTTCAATTTTCCCAAAAAAAAATATTTTATAGATTATATTTTTGAGGGGCTCTTACATGTTGGTGAAAAATTAGTTTTTCAAAAAACAGACGATTTGGGTCTACTCAAAACGACATTCTCTACAAAACCCAATTCTCAGATTTTTCTTAAGAAGAATAAAAAAATTGTCTCTGTTACCTCTACTGCTTCTACTTTTTTTTTTAAATCTCTTTTTCAAAAAACAAACGATCTGGGTCTCTTTAGCAAACGAGCACCTACAAAGCCCATATCTTTGGTTTTTCCCAAAAGAATTGTTTTGTAGATTCTATTATTGATGGGTTCTTTCATTTGACGAAAAATCTTTTTTTGAAAAAATGAATGATTTGGGTCTACTTAGAATGACATTCTCTACAAAACCCATTTCTCAATTTTTTCTTAAAAAGATTCAAAAACTTTGCCTCTGTTACCTCTACTACTTCTACTTCTCAAAAACATATATTTGTTTCAAAAACAAATTATTTTTTCAAAAAACAGATGATCTGGGTCTCTTTAGCACACGAGCACCTACAAAACCCATATCTTCGATTTTTCCCAAAAAAATTGTTTCGTATATTATATTTTTGAGGGGTTCTTGCATTTGGTGAAAAATCAATTTTTCAAAAAATGAACAATCTGGGTCTACTCAGAACGACATTCTCTATAAAACCCATTTCTCTAATTTTTCTTAAGAAGATTCAAAAAAATTGCCTCTATAACCTCTACTACTTCTACTCTTCAAAAAAATATCATTTTCAAGAACAATTTATTTTTTTGAAAAATGGAGGATCTAGGTCTCTTTAGCACACGAGCACCTACAAATCCTATACTTCAATTTTTCCCAAAAAATTGTTTCGTAGATTCTATTTTTGAGGGGTTCTTGCACGTTGGTGAAAAATCAGTTTTTTTTAAAATGGACAATTTGGGTCTACTCTAAAATCTCAGATATGGGTTTTGTAGAGAATGTCATTTTGAGTAAACCCAGATCATTCATTTTTCAAGAAACCGATTTATCACCAAAATGCAAGAACCGCTCAAAAATAGAATCTACGAAACAATTTTTTTGGGTATAAATCGAAGACATGGGTTTTGTAGATGCTTGTGTGCTAAAGAGACCCACATCTTCCGTTTTTTGAAAAATTAAGTTTTGTTCTAAAGAGAGATTTTTTTTGAAAAGTAGAAGTTGTAGAGGTAAGAGAGGCAATTTTTTGAATCTTCTTAAAAAAATCTGAGAAATGGGTTTTGTAGATAATGTCTTTCTAAGTGCATAGAGATTGTTTGTTTTTCGAAAAATTAATTTTTCACCATGTAAGAACCCCTCAAAATTGAATCTATGAAACAATTTTTTTTTGGGAAAAATCGAAGATATGGATGTTTTAGGTGCTTGTGTGCTAAAGAGACCCAAATCGTCCGTTTTTGAAAAAATAAGTTGTTCTTGAAATGGGTTTTGTAGAGAATGACGTTCTGACTACATCCAGATCATTCATTTTTCAAAAAACTGATTTTTCATCAACATGAAAGAACTCCTCAAATCTCGAAACAATTATTTTTGGGAAAAATCGAAGATATGGGTTTTGCAGGCGCTCGTGTGCTAAAGAGATCTAGATCGTCAATTTTAAAAAAAAATAAGTTGGTTTTGAAAAAAGATTTTTTCCAAAAGTAGAAGCAGTAGAGGCTAATCTTCTCAAGAAAAATCTGAGAAATGGATTTTGTAGAGAATGTCATTTTGAGTAGACCCAGATCATTTGTTTTTGAAAAACTAATTTTTCACCAACATGCAAGAACCTCTCAAAAATAGAATCTACGAAACAATTTTTTGGGAAAAATCGAACATATGGGTTTTGTAGATGCTTGTGTGCTAAAAAGACCTAGATCATCCGGTTTTTGAAAAAAAAAGGTGTTCTTGAACAAGATAGTTTTTTTTGAAAAGTAGAAGCAATAGAGGTAACAGAGGAAATTTTTTTGAATCTTCTTAAGAAAAATTTGAGAAATGGGTTTTGTAGAGAATGTCGTTCTAAGTAGACCGAGATCGTCCAGTTTTTTGAAAAACTAATTTTTCACCAACTAATTTATCACCAACATTTTTGAATCTTCCATTTTTTGAATGACCTATTCCTCCAAAACTAAAACATTTGAAAAGTAACTTACCTTGATACTTACCAGAGCCCTTTTTTATTCCTCTTACAAAGTTAGGTTCCACTTCATCGAAGTTTTCTTCATCTGGATCTTCAACTTTTGTAGCTCTTAAAGTAGTTATTTTCTTTGATCCATTTCTCAATCTAGACTTTCTTATTTCAAATGAGGTTAGTGTACCCAACAACTAATCTTTAGTATAGGTCTTATAATCTAAAAATTCCTCAATATCAGATAAATTTTCACTATATACGTTAGGAAGGGTTCTGAGAATTTTCTTTACTATCCTAGATTCATCCACTATTGCACCAAGTCCTCGCATTCTTCCTACTAGCTCATCCACTCTTTGTCCATAGGATTTAATGTTCTCATTTTCAGTCATTCACAGGATCTCAAATTGTAATTCCAAGTTTTGCAACTTTGCTTCTTTAACCTTTTCATCTCCTTCTTTGGGAAAAATCGAATATGGGTTTTGTAGGTGCTCATGTCCTAAAGAGATCCAGATCATCAATTTTTTGAAAAAAATAATTTGATCTTGAACAAAATAGAGTTTTTTGAAAAGTAGAAGCAGAAGAGGTAACAGAGGCAAATTATTTGAATCTTTTTAAGAAAAATATGAGAAATGTGTTTTGTAGAGAATGTCATTCTGAGTAAAGCTAGATCGTTTGTTTTTTGAAAAACTAATTTTTTACCAAATGCAAGAACCCATCAATAATAGAATCTACGAAAAAAAAAATTGGGAAAAATTGAACATATGGGCTTTGAAGGTGCTCGTGTGCTAAAGAGACCCAGATTGTCTTTTTTTTGAAAAAATAATTTGTTCTTGAAAAAGATAGATTTTTTTGAAAAGTAGAAGCAATAGAGCTAATAGAGGCAAAAAAATTGATTCTTCTTAAGAAAAATATAAGAAATGGGTTTGTAGAGAATGTCGTTCTAAGTAAACCCAAATCATCCGTTTTTTGAAAAACTGATTTTTCACCAACATGGAAGAACCCCTCAAAAATAGAATCTATGAAACATTTTTTTTTTGGGAAAACTCGAAGATATGGGTTTTTAGGTGCTCATGTGCTAAAGAAACCCAGATCGTCCGTTTTTTGAAAAAATATGTTGTTCTTGAAAACGATAGATTTTTTTCAAAAGTAGAAGCAGTAGAGGTAACAAGGCAATTTTTTTGAATCTTCTTAAGAAAATTCTAAGAAATGGGTTTTGTAGAGAATGTCGTTGAGTATACCTAGATCGTCCATTTTCTGAAAAACTGATTTTTAACCAACATGCAAGAACCAGTCAAAAATATCTAAGATTTTTTTTGGGGGGCAGAAATCAAAGATATGGGTTTTGTAGGTGCTCTTCTGCTAAAGAGACCCAGATCGTTCATTTTTTTAAAAAATAAGTTGACCTTGAAAAAGAGATTTTTTTGAAAAGTAGAAGCAATAGAGGTAATAGAGGCAAATTTTTTTAATTTTCTTAAGAAAAATTTGAGAAATGGGTTTTGTAGAGAATGTCATTCTGATTAAACCCAAATTGTTTGTTTTTCAAAAAACTAATTTTTCACCAACATGTAAGAACCCATCAAAAATAGAATCTACGAAACATTTTTTTGTGAGAAATATCGAAGATATGGGTTTTGTAGGTGCTCGTGTGCTAAAGACACCAGATCGTCCATTTGTTTAAGAAATAAGTTCTTGAAAAAGATAGACTTTTTTGAAAAGTAGAAGCAGTAGAGGTAATAGAGGCAAAAAAATTGAATATTTTTAAGAAAAATCTAAGAAATGGGTTTTGTAGAGAATGTTGTTCTAAGTACACCCATATCGTTCATTTTTCGAAAAACTAATTTATCACCAAAATGCAAGAACCCCTAAAAAATAGAATCTATGAAACAATTTTTTCGAGATAAATCGAAGATATGGGTTTTGTAGGAGCTTGTGTGCTAAAGAGACCTAGATTGTCCATTTTTTGAAAAAATAAGTTATTCTTGAAAAGAGTTTTTTTTGAAAAGTAGTAGTAGAGTTAAGAGAGGCAATTTTTTGATTCTTCTTAAAAAAAAAATGAGAAATGGGTTTTTTAGAGAATGTCTTTCTGAGTAGAATGAGATTGTTCGTTTTTCGAAAAACTAATTTTTCACCAACATGAAATAACCCCTCAAAAATAGAATCTATGAAACAATTTTTTTGGGGATAAATCAAAGATATTGGTTTTGTAGATGCTTGTGTACTAAAGAGACCTAGATTGTCTATTTTTTGAAAAAAATAAGTTCTTGAAAAAGATAGATTTTTTTCAAAAGTAGAAGTAGTAGAGGTAACAAAGGCAAAAAAATTGAATCTTCTTAAGAAAAATTTGAGAAATGGGTTTTGTAGAGAATGTCATTCTCAGTAAACCTAGATTGTCCATTTTTAAAAAACTTATTTTTCACCAACATGCAAGAACCTGTCAAAAATAGAATCTACGAAAATAATTTTTTTGGGAAAAATTGAACATATGGGTTTTCTAAGTGCCCGTGTGCTAAAGAGACCTAGATCGACCGTTTTTTGAAAAAATAAGTTTTTCTTGAAAAAGAAAGGTTTTCTTGAAAAGTAGAAGCAGTAGAGGTAAAGAGGCAAATTTTTTAAATCTTCTTAAGAAAAATCTAAGAAATGGGTTTTGTAGAGTGTCGTTCTGAGTAGACCGAAATCATCTATTTTTTAAAAAACTAATTTTTCACCAACATGCAAAAACCTTGATGAGTGTAGAATATTCCATTATTTTTACCTTATAATTTCCTCTTTATCTCTGTCTTTGTCCATATTCATGTCACCATTTGTTGAAGGAACCTTAATATTTAATAAAATAAGGAAAAGAAATTGGGATTAATAAATTACTGAAAGTCATGATAATTATGATTGTTTCATGTCCAAATGGCAGGAGATAGTTCGAAAGGAAGTTGAAGTTGCTACAAGCATGAGGACCTCAGGAGATCGGTAGAATGAAATTAGCAAGACTTTGTTAGTGATTGATCATTTTTGTTTAAGATGATTTGTTTTAACGTTATAAGTGGCCTGCGACCTTTGTCATTTTTATAAACTCTTGTTTGTGAGTGGTCGATATGCCGAAAAAACAAACAAACTTATTTGTGTGCTGATAGTATGATCAGTATATATGCGTGTGTATGATGAAACTCAAATATATGGAGATAATAGAAATTACATATTGGTGTTAAAATCCACATTTATAATTTGTTGTTGTGATTTGAAGGAATGATAAGTAGCATGGAATAATTTTGTGACTGTGAACTTCTAATCACTCAATAACTAGTGAAGACAGGGCTTGCTTCCTCGGTAGTTGGTGATCTTTTCATTTCCGTGTGTGGAAATGGGTGTTGCTCTATAATTATTCAAATTTTTCCTATTATTTATTATGTTATTAAATTCTTATTAGTTCACTTAATCTCTATCAACGTGTTCAATTTTTGTAGCTTGTTTAATATTTGTCAGTTTGCATCATCGATTAACTGCAATTAAAGAATCAAATAGTTAATTAAGATTGAAAGCACATCTATGTCAATAGCATAACTCATAGAAGATTTACTTATGTTTATTGCATAGTTAATTCTATCTATTTTATTCCCAGAAAGGTTTTCATTTTATTAGAGATTTTCAATTCTGCTTTGTTGTGTGCCAGTGATCGGTTCTTTGATGTAGAGTTATTTCTTCAAGGGTTCTTGTCACATATGTGACAAGAAGTCTACAAATCAATTTTTTTCTCAAAAAAGGTTACATTAGATTGCATCCATCAACCCTTAGTTTATTGATTGCAACTCTTCGGCATACTGCCACAACACAATTCAAAAGCCTATGTTCCTAGATTGACACTTTAGGATGAACTGAGGAATCCATTTCTAAATATTAAATCAAACCCATTTCAAGAATAATTTAAGACCATAGTTTAATCCAATCATTTTGGCACTATTGTCGGGGAATGGTGTTAAAGGATTTTATTTCCAATAAATCGAGTTAGGATCATTGTGCTAAGGAGAAAGTCCACACGATAGTCAACTTCATTTGGATAACTACCCAAAGAATCGCAAGACAAGTCAAAATCACCCATTGAAGGAAGTAGCTCAACTCAAGAGAAATTAAAAACTAAGTTGCAATCATTAGAGTTACCCAAACCTGATCTTGAGAAGTGTGCTATTGAGACCACTATTGTCCAGACAGCCACTAATACTCATCCAAGCTCTTCTGAGATATTACGCAAAAAGGTTGAAATTTTTTCCAAGAGTCTTACGGGGATAAAGCTGGTCCATTTTCGGAAACCCAAGAGCCATTTAAAACTTATTTTACCCTTTGGGCATTAGAAGTCATGGATCCCAACAACAATAACAACAACAAAAATAATGACAACAACAAAAACAATAATAATAATCATAATAGGGAATTGGCCAACAATAATTCGATTACCTTTGAGTTTCCAATCACACATCTTGAACAAGATGCTCCTATGAAGAACATTCCTCATTCTACTTTGCCTATTTTTCATGAACTTTCGATTGAGTATCCTAACATGTTTTTGTTTGAATTTGATGTGTTGTGCCATAGCTATGACTATCAAAGCGACACACAAAAATTCAAACTATTTCCAACTACATTAAAGCATGTTGCCCTACAACGGTTTATGAACCTGAGGAACTCAGAATGTGGGAAGTCATGAAGGAAATATTCTTGACCAAGTACCAAGAATATTACAAAACAAAGGAGGTTTGGGATGAAATTTTCCACATGACTCAAAAAGAAGACGATTTCGTAGAGGACTACCTTCAACGCTCCATGTTTATTCTTCAACGGTCTCACCAATAAGGACTAAATGATGATGCTATTAAAAAAAAAATTCTTAGGCGCATAAGAGATGATGTTATGGAAGCATTAAATTTGATAGGAAAAGGGAATATCTCCAAAATAGGATTTGATGATATCTATGATATTTGTAGGAACTATTCAAGGTCTCAGCATTCGGGAAGGAGCTATCCAAGTAAGCCTTATACCGTAGCCAATACAACAGGTATAACAAAGCCAGAAATAGATAATTTACTTGAGGATCTTAAAATAGATTTGTTGAGTCATATTGAGAAACAAATAGACACTCTTTATACCCGTAGGAAGTAAGAGGAAGTCGAGAAGGCCTTGGCTGTGTTTTTTCCAACGTGTCACAAGAGACATGGTAGTGAGGATTGCCCATTTAATAGGACAAACATCTCATCCCTAGAGGAAGTCACTAGGATTTCTACCTTGAGGCCTCTTCCTGTAGGTGTGCCTAAAATGGAATATTCTAAGGAACCCGTCTATTAGATGGCCCCTAGGCAACCTTTTCCACCTTGAGTTATGCACCCTAGCATGATGAATGATTGTCTCACCCTTGGACCTAGCCAACCTAATTCTTATCAACTGGGATGGTATGGGGGTTGGCAACAACCCCCATACCCTCAATGGATGCCACAATATTAGTATACTTCACATTCGTGGCAACAGGCATGGAGGCCACAACTTCCACAATCGTCAACATACCAACAACAACCATTTTTGTCACAATAAAAATTTCCACCTCCTCCTATGATCAACCCATACTAGTAGTCACAACAAATTCTTTCGGCCTTGCCATCATCGGCCGCTCAGCCCATCAATCCAACAAACCATCCAACACAACCACCAAGACCTACATCAATGCCAGCCCATCCAAATCCAAACCCCAACAAGGGTTTTGTTGGTGCTCGTGTGCTAAAGAGACCTAGATCATCTTTTTTTTTAAAACATAAGTTGTGCTTGAAAAATATCTTTTTTTTTTTAAAGTAGAACTAGTAGAGGTAAGAGAGGCTAATTTTTAATTCTTTTTAAGAAAAATCTGAGAAATGGGTTCTGTAGATAATGTCATTCTAAGTAGATCCAGATCATCTGTTTTTCAAAAAATTGGTTTTTCACCAACATGCAAGAACCCCTCAAAAATAGAATCTACAAAACAATTTTTTTGGGGAAAAGTTGAAGATGTGGGTTTTATAGTTGCTCGTGTGCTAAAGAGGCCTAGATCATCCATGTTTTGAAAAAAGTAAGTTATTTTTGAAAAAGATAGATTTTTGTTTAAAAGTACAAGCAATAGAGATAACAAAGGCAAATTTTTTATTCTTCTTAAGAAATATTTGAGAAATGGGTTTTGTAGGTAATGTCATTCTAAGTACACCCAAATCATCCGTTTTTTGAAAAACTGATTTTTCACCAACATGCAAGAACCCCTCAAAAATAGAATTTATGAAACAAGTTTTTTTTTTTGAAAAATCGAAGATATCGGTTTTGCAGGTGCTCGTGTGCTAAAAAGACCCAGTTCATCCGTTTTTTGAAAAAATAAGTTGTTCTTGAAGAAGATAGGTTTTTTTGAAAAATAGAAGTAGTAGAGGTAATAGAGGAAAAAAAATTAAATCTTCTTAAGAAAAATCTAAGAAATGGGTTTTGTAGAGAATGTCGTTCTGAGTAAACACAGATAGTCCATTTTTCAAAAAATTGATTTTTCACCAACTTGCAAGAACCCCTCAAAAATAGAATCTACGAAAGAATTTTTTGGGAAAAATCGAAGATATGGGTTTTGCAGGTGCTCGTGTGCTTAAGAGACCCAAATCATCCTTTTTTGGAAAAAATAAGTTGTTCTTGAAAAAGATTTTTTTTTTGAAAAGTAGGAGCAGTAGAGGTAACAAAGGCAAAAAATTTGAGTATTTTTATGAAAAATCTAAGAAATGGATTTTGTAGAGAATGTCGTTTTGGGTAAGACCCAGATCGTCAATTTTTCGAGAAACTGGTTTTTCACCAACATGGAAAAACCCCTCAAAAATAGAATCTACAAAATAATTTTTTTGTGAAAAAATGAAGATATGGTTTTTGTAGGTGCTTGTGTGCTAAAGAAATCCAGATCGCCCATTTTTTGAAAAAATAAGTTGTTTTTGAAAAAAAAAAAAATTTCAAAAGTAGTAGTAGAGGTAATAGAGGCAAATTTTTTGAATCTTCTTAAGAAAAATCTAAGAAATGGGTTTTGTATAGAATGTTGTTTTGTGTAAACCTAGATCATCAATTTTTCGAAAAACAATTATTTTACCAACATGCAAGAGCCCCTCAAAAATAAATTCTACGAAACATTTTTTTTTGGGAAAAATCAAAGATATAGGTTTTGTAGGTGCTCATGTGCTAAAGAGGCCTACATTGTCCGTTTTTTTTAAAATGAGTTGTTCTTGAAAAACATAGAATATTTTCAAAAGTAGAAGCATTAGAGGTAATAGAGACAAATGTTTTTATCCTTCTTAAGAAAAATATGAGAAATGGGTTTTGTAGAGAATGTCATTCTGAGTAGACCCGAATTGTCCATTTTTTGAAAAAAATAAGTTGTTCTTAAAAAAGATAGATTTTTTTGAAAAGTAGAAATAGTAGAGGTAATAGAGGCAAATTTTTTGAATCTTTTTAAGAAAAATCTAAGAAATGGGTTTTGTAGAGAATGTTGTTCTGAGTGGACCCAGATTGTTCATTTTTCGAAAAATTGATTTTTCACCAACATGCAAGAACCCCTAAAAAATACAATCTACGAAACAACTTTTTTAGGAAAAATTGAAGATATGGATTTTGTAGGTGCTCATGTGCTAAAGAGACCCAGATCGTCCGTTTTTTGAAAAAATATGTAGTTCTTGAAAAAGATAGATTTTTTTGAAAAGTAGAAGTAATACAAGCAATTTTTTTGAATCTTCTTAAGAAAAATCTGAGAAATGGGTTTTGTAGAGTATGTCGTTCTGAGTAAACCCAGATCATCCATTTTTCGAAAAATTGATTTTTCACCAAAATGCCAGAACCCCTAAAAATAGAATCTATTAAATAATTTTTTTTTTGGAAAAATCGAAGATATGGGCTTTGCAGGTGTTCATGTGCTAAAGAGACCCAGATCGTCCATTTTTTAAAAAAATAAGATGTTCTTGAAAAAGAGATTTTTCAAAAATAGAAGTAATTGAGGTAACAGAGGCAACTTTTTTGAATCTTCTTAATAAAAATCTGAGAAATGGGTTTTGTAGAGAATGTCGTTTTGAGTAGACCTAGATCATCCATTTTTCAAAAAAGTTGATTTTTCACCAAATGCAAGAACCCATCAAAAATAGAATCTATGAAACAATATTTTGGGAAAAATCAAAGATATGGGCTTGCAGGTGCCTGCATGCTAAAGAGACCCAGATCGTTCTTTTTTTGAAAAAATAAGTTGTCCTTCAAAAGATAGATTTTTTGGAAAAGTAGAATTAGTAGAGGTAACAAAGGCAAATTTTTTGAATCTTTTTAAGAAAAATTTGATAAATGGGTTTTGTAGAGAATGTTGTTCTAAGTAGATCCAAATCATCTGTTTAAAAAAATAAAAAAAATGTTTTTTCACCAACATGCAAGAACCCCTCAAAAATAGAATCTACGAAATATTTTTTTTGGGAAAAATTGAATATATGGGTTTTGTAGGTGCTTGTGTGCTAAAGAGGCCCAGATCCTCTATTTTTCAAAAAAAATAAGTTGTTCTTGAAAAAAAGATTTTTTTAAAAAGTAGTAGTAGAGGTAACAGAGGCAATTTTTTTATTCTTTTTAAGAAAAGGTAGAGAAATGGGTTTTGTAGAGAATGTCATTCTGAGTAGACTCGGATCATTCATTTTTGAAAAAAATGATTTTTCACCTAGTGCAAGAACCCCTAAAAAATAGAATCTACAAAACAAATTTGTTGGTAAAAAATCGAAGATATGGGATTTGCAAGTGCTCGTGTGCTAAAGAGACCCAAATCATCTATTTTTTGAAAAAAGTAATTTGTTCTTGAAAAAGATAGATTTTTTTGAAAAATAGAAGTAGTAGAAGTAACAGAGGCAAAAATTTTGAATCTTTTCAAGAAAAATTTGATAAATGGGTTTTGTAGAGAATGTCGTTTTGAGTAGACTAGATCATCCATTTTTTGAAAAAAAGTTTTTTTACCAACATGCAAGAACCCCTTAAAAATAGAATCTACGAAACAATTTGGGAAAAATCAAATATATGGGTTTTGCAAGTGCTTGTGTGCTAAAGAGACCCAGATCATCCATTTTTTGAAAAAATAGGTTGTTTTTGGAAACGATAGAATTTTTTGAAAAGTAGAAGCACAAGAGGTAATAGAGGCAAAAAAATTGAAACTTCTTAAGAAAAATCTGAGAAATGAGATTTGTAGAGAATGTCGTTTTGAGTAAACCCGGATTATCCATTTTTCAAAAAATTGATTTTTCACCAACATGCAAGAACCCCTCAAAAATAGAATCTACAAAACATTTTTTTTTTTGGCAAAATCAAAGATATGGGTTTTGTAGCTGCTTGTGTGCTAAAGAGACCAGATTGTCCGTTTTTTGAAAAAATAAGCTACTCTTGAAAAAGATTAAAAAAAAATTAAAAAGTAGAAGCAATAGAGGTAACATAGGCAAATTCTTTGAATCATTCCAAGAAAAATCTGAGAAATGGGTTTTGGTAAAGAATGTTTTCTTTTAATAAAAGAGGGTAAAAACTTTATTAATCAAAGAGAGCATTACAAAGAATAAAAGAAGCAGGAAACCCAAAAGGGCCAAGAAACATAATACAAGAAATCAAGAAATGTTCAAGCAACATCTCATATCCTCAATAACCAAATCCTTCAAATATTGAGCAAGATCCCCATGTAAACTATCTCAATCATCCACTAACCAAGTCCCATTCTTCTCAGAAGCCCATTTAGCCAACCCATCAGCCACCTTATTCCAGTCCCAAGGGATATGAGAGAAGGTGATAGAATCAAGTAATTCTCCAAGGCTGGCGATTTTCTTAACCACCACCGCAAGCTACCAGCTAACCTCATCAAACTATCATCTATTTATCAAGTCTATCACCACCTGAGAGTCTGATTCCTAAATAATTGAATTCCAGCCAAGGGCATAAGCCATCTTCAAAGCCAAAAGAATAGCCAAGGCCTCCATAAGATTATTAGAGTGTTTCCCCCTATATTCCAAAAAAAAGAACACAACCATCCCAAATCTATCACTGCCCACCCCACTAATGCCAGCGTGCCCATGATTACCCTTTGCAAACCCATCAGTGTTGATTTTTAAGATGCCAATGGGAGGGGCAGCCAATGCCCTCCCCTAAAGACCTTCCCTCTAGAAAACCTACTCCACCCAATCTTGGGCTTTCCAATACCACCAATAAAAATCCCTAAATTATGAATCACTCCAGTATCCCCAGGATCCATGGGACTGACATATCACACTTAGCATACAAAGTCTCCTGCAAAGCCCCAAGAATATGAGACCAAAATTGACCCACCAAAAACTTCTTATCCAAAACAATCACGTGGTTACGCTCCAACCAAATGTTCCAAACAATCAAAATAGGACCAATAGTCCACACTATGTGCAAAAATGAAATCTTCACTGGAATAGGCCGAATGGCTCGCCAAAACTCATCTAGAGAAGAAGGATGTTTGTACTGCATATTTCAGGCCCCCCACTAAAAATTTCAAATAGTCCTAACAAAGGGGCACTGAAAGACGAGATGAGAAATAGTCTCAACATCTTTAAGACATAAGAAACATAATGAAGGACCTTGAAATCCCCGCTTACAGAGGTTATCCCAAGTCAAGCAACTGGTATACACCTCCAGCCAAGAAAACAAACTGCATTTTGGCCAAGAGAATTTATTCCAAATATTTTTCCACCAAGGGACCTCAGCACTTCCCAAGACCTATTTGTCCAAAACACAATATCCTAAAGCAATAGTGAACTTCCCTTTTGGATATGAACCCGAAGCCCAACACATCCCAATCCAGAAGAGAACAACAAACACTATCAACCAAAATAGAGGACAACTCCCTCCTATCCTCCAAAGAACCACCCAGGGGCCATTCTTGAATGTCCTTTCACTGATAAAAAATAGTCTACCCCAGATCCTGAGGGGCTTTGAAATCCATCACTCTGCTCCAACTAGCCTAAACAAAAATCCTAGATAAATCCCCCAAATGAGGGTGTGAGGAGAGGATAGGCGGGAAACCATCCCATGAATCATGCCAAAAAAGAGTACCAGAATTGTAAGATGGGGAAAATAAAATAGAATAGACTAAGTGACAGCCAACACAAATCTAAATTATTAACCTCATCCAAACAAGAGAAAACAAAAAATGCACGAGTAAAATGAAAGCATCAAACTAAAATACTCCCCATGCTTGAAGTTGATTCACTTCTCTTGCTCTCCTATTTATCCTTTTTGCAATCTTTGCCCTCAGATTTGTTGCTTCACATGTGCAAATACCTACAAAATAGTAAGTAGAAAGTTGGAGATAATTAGCTGTTAAATCAAAAATGGAGGAGAAAGGTTGCTTTCATAGACAACCATTCAAATGGACGGTCGGGATTGATCTTCTAGAAATATTCTAAGATCAACAGATGAGGATTCATGAGAGGGAGGTTACAAAATGGATGGCCAAGATCGAGTTTCTAGAAAGATGCCAAGATCTACAGTTGAAAATTGGTGCAACCAAAATATGCCATGCATGCAAAAGATATGATGCCAACGGCTATGACAGGCATGTAGGACATGCAGGCTATGACATGAAAAAATGATAGGGATCTTTGACCAAAATGGAGGGATAAATTATTTATTTTAAATTATTTATTCGAAAATGGAGGAGGATGACAAGTGGCAAATAAATTATTTATTTAAATTATTTATTTGGAGATATGAGAAAGGAGATTTAATTAAATTCATAAATTTAATTAAAGGAGAAGATAGAAATTAGACATGGATAATTGATTTAGATCAATTATTTAAAGGAGAAGAATGACACATAAATAAATAATTTCATCAATTATTTAATTATAGAAGAATAAAAGGTCAAATAATTATTATTATCTAACTATAGACATGTGATGAAAGATAAATAATTAAATAAATAATGATTTATTTAATTATTGAAGTAAGGGGTATTAGTGACTCAATTAATTCATTTTAATTGATCAAGATAGAATAGAGATTAGAAAGTGAATTAATTAAATAATTATTTAATTATTTAATTAATAAAGGAATATGATCAAGAATAATTAAATAATTAAAATTATTTAATTATTAGAGGATGACGACTAAGGAAAAATGTTGCTCGTAGACTTTAGGACATTTTTCAATGTCTACATTTTGCCCCTCTTTGACATAATGCAGTTCATCGTGTTGTGTCAAAGAAATTTAATTTTGAAATATGCCCCAGTGTAAAGAGAAAGGGGAAGGATGACCAAGAGGGTTGTGGTATGCCCCCTCGAGAGGACATACGGGTTCAAAGAATACAAATGTGCTCTCAAAATGGAAGATAAGACTAGAGGATGAAGGATAGGATAAATGTTAGCATGAAGGAGATGGATGTTAGCATGGAAAAAACAAGGGGGATGGGATGTTAGCATGAAAAGGGGAAAGAAGATAGACAAGAAATGATAAGGGAACCAACTTTCATGCTTACATTTTTATATTTATCATCATTGGACATTAAAAATATCACAAATGGACCACAAACACCATGGTATGACATAAACCAAGGTGTGCAAGGTGACCATTTGGGAGAGACAAATAGTCAAAAAGACAAGGAATGTCCCAGCTCATACTAGGGACCCGATTGTCCCAGTCTTTTTGCCAAGACAACCCACAAGTATTAAACAAAGAAAAGAGGCCATGATCCATCATCGTCCCTCTAAATCCATTGATAGGACATCCTCGAGGAGACTAGTAACATGACCCAAAACCAATAAAAAAGATAAGAAAATCCAGACCAACAAAGTATTTTCCAAGATAGTGTTTTCCAGTGATAATGATGATTGTTTGATTGGTTGATTAGGTTCACCAAGATGACTGAGTTGATTGATAGGTTGATAAGGATTGATAAAATTATTTCATTGATGACGCCTAGCCTCAAGGACACATCCTAATTAAGGAAAGATTGATTGACCAAGCTGATAAGATTGAGTGGTGTGACAAAGTTGATTGATAATGATAATGCCCAGTTTCAGGAAGGACACATCCTGATTAAGGAAATATTGATTGACAAAGTTGACAAGATTGTTTGATTGTTTGACAAAGATTGATGAATATGACCAAGCGATGTGATGATACCCAACCGCAGGAAGGACACATCTTGTTTGAGGTAGAGAGCACATCTGATAAAGTTGACCAAGTCACAAGTGTTGACACGACACCTAACAGCAAGGACACATCCTTCTTAAGGTGAATGACAAGGTTGAGAAAGTCAAATCCCAAGAAGGATGTACCCTGATAAAAGACAAGAGATAAGACCGAATGAGAAAAATGACATAATGCCCCATTTCGATATAAGACTAATGACCTGATTGAGTTGATGATAAGATAATTGATTGATGAAAGATTTAATTTGTTTGTTGTTTCTTGATGTAGTTTGAATGATGATTGCTTCCAGACCAAGGACACGACCCAACTCAATGAACCCTAAAGGACTTGACCTAGGGGACCTCGAGGGCTCATCGATAGATGGCCTTGCCTACATAGTAGTGCACAGAGACCTCGTAGTTTGATATGACTTGACTTTGTCTTATTCGACAAAATACTAGATCATGATTTTATTTGGACAACCTAAAGGGACTAACCTAATGCCTCAAGGAATCATTTAAGATGAGCCTTGCCTACGTAGCAAATACACAGAGGAAACGTAGTTTGACCACTCTAACAAAACTGATTCAGAATCAGACCTAGATTTACACTATGTTTTTTTGGTAGTTTTGATTATTATTTTTTATGTTTTTTTATTTTGAGGATTTTATAATTTTTTGGATTTTGAATTTTTTTATTTTTATTTTTGAAATGTTTTGATTTTTTTGAATTTTGAAATTTTATTTTTTTGGATTTTGAAATGTTTTGATTTTTTTGGATTTTGAAATGTTTTGATTTTTTTGGATTTTGAAATGTTTTGATTTTTTTTTTGGATTTTTTCAGGACATTTTATGATTTTTTTGGATTTTTTCAGGACATTTTATGATTGTTATGGATTTTGAAGATTTTAAAGGGTTGTTACCATGTATTATTTCCCATGAAGATGCAAGTCAAGGAATTTCCGCCAGTCAAGTATAGGACCAATTTACTATGCACAAGGGGAAGTAGCGAATGAGATGGGTGGACATAAAAGCAAAGGATGCTAAATGTCGGTGGTTTTCAGGCCATGGGAAGGATGACAAAGTTTTATTATGGATGAGGAATGGGTTTGAATGGACAAAAGACCAAATGGAGTGATAGTAGACGAAGGAGTATAGACCGACTACACACGGTGCCTGTTTTCTAGGTTTTCACCATGGTACTTATCCAAAGTGCCACCGAAGTGGTTTTCACTTTTGGATGAATTAATTTTCTTTACTATTTTTTTTATTTTTATTTCATTTTATTTGTTTTGATTTTTTTGTATTTTTCACTTTTTAAGGGATACTCTAAGAATCAAGTATAATACTTGCGAAGGTGCATGTTGTTGATGGGTTCAAACAATGGTTCTCCTTCAGGAGTAGAAAGTTGATAAGCACCAGATCCATATGTTGTTATGACAATGTATGGGCCCAACCAATTAGGCTCAAATTTACCAGGTTTTTTCTCATTCTACTTGGTTCTTTGGTTTCTCCTTTAGGACTAGATCACCAATGTCAAAAATTCTAGGATGAACCTTCTTATTATAACTATGTCGGAGGCAATTCTGATATGCTTGCAAGTGTGTCAAAGCATTTTGTCTCTTTTCATCCAGTAACTCTAGCTCGTGTAGACGAGATACACGATATTCTTCTTGGTCAATCAGACCATGCATAGAGACTCGTAGGGATGGTAACTCGACCTCTATAGGAAGTATTGCTTTAGATCCATAAACAAGGGATTATGGTGTGGCTCCTCTAGGGGTACGAATACTGGTGTGATAGGCCCATAAAGCAGGGTTAAGTTGTAAGTGCCAATCATGGCCAACATCATTGACAGTCTTCTTTAAGATCTTTAGGATAGTCTTATTAGATGCCTCAGCTTGACCATTACCTTAGGGGTAATACAAAGTGGAAAAATATGTTGAATATGGAATTTGTCACAGAGCTCATGAACATCTTGGTTTTTGAAAGGGCAACCATTATCTGTATTGATGGAGTGTGGGATACCATAAAGACAAATGATGTAATTCAAGATGAATTTGGCTATCTACTTACTAGTAATGTAAGTCAATGGAACGACTTCAATCCATTTTGTAAAGTACTCAATGGCGACAAGGATAAACTTATGTCCATTGGAAGAGGTGGGATGGATCTTTCCTAGGACATCGAGTCCCCTTTGAGGAAATTGCCATGGTGAAGTAAGTGGTTGCAATTCCTGAGCTGGTGCATGTATGAGATCTCCATGAATCTGACATTGGTGGCATTTCTTCACAAAATGATAGGCATCATGTTCCATCGTAGGCTAATAATATCCCATTCTCATGAGCTTTTTGGCTAAGGTAGGACCAACAGAGCGAGCTCCACATATACCATGATGTACCTCTTGTAAGGTTGTTTGTGCTTCATTTGAGTCAAGACATCAAAGGAGGGTATTATCTAGGCTATGATGATAAAGGGTGTCTCTGATGATGGAATATTTATATGCTTGTCGGATAAAGGTCTTATGTTGGTTAAGGTACAAGCCAGGAGGTATAATCGGGTCATGTAAATAGGCATAAATGTCTTTGTACCAAGGTGAATCAAGACCAACAAGTTCACACACAAATTTAGTTTCGGGGACATCAAACGTAGGGATCAAAAACTGTTCTACCAAGAGAGATCTGATGGTAGCCATTGCATCAGCTGCTTTGTTCGATATTCTCAAGATCTATTCAAAAGAAACATTATCAAAGTATAGTTTGAATCTATCCACCATGCATTTTTAGGGCATCAATTTCTCATCCTTAGTATCATAATCATCATTAACTTGTTTTATCACTAACTGTGAATCACCATAGACTTGAATATCCTTGATTTTCCATTTTATTGCTATTTGAAGTCCTGCCAATAATGCCTCATATTCTACTATGTTATTAGTGCAAGGGAATGCTATTTGAAATGACTTGGGAATGGAGTCTCCTTGGGGTGTGATGAACAAAATTCTAGCTTCTAAACCATGACTTGTGTAAGATCCATCAAAATATAACTTTCATGTAATCAGTGTGTCTATTGCAAAGATTGATTCATTTGGGAAATCAGATATCAAAGGATGATCTGCCTTTACGGGTGCATCTGCAAGTTGGTCTGCTATCACTTGTCATTTTATTGCCTTTCAATATACATACTCAATGTCATATTCACTTAGCATCATAGCCCATTTAGCTATTCTTCTTGTTAGTGCTGCTTTGTTGAGAAGATATTTTAGAGGATCAATTTTGGCAATCAGCTTTGTCTTATGATTCAACATGTAATGTCTCAATTTTTGTGCTACAAATACCACTGCTAGACATGCTCATTCAATAGGACTATAATTCAACTCATATCCAACCAGGGTGCAACTGATGTAATATATAGCTCATTCTTTTCCATCATTATCATTTTATGCTAATAATGCCCCCAGTGCTGATGTTGTTGCCATCACATATAATATCAAATATTTTCCATTGATTGGAGGCATTAGAACTGGTGGACTCAGTAGATGATTTTTGATCTGATCAAATGCTTCTTGACACTTTTATGTCTAGTTGAAGGGAATGCCTTTTCTTAACAAATGTTGGAATGGGTGGATCTTGTCTGCTAACTAAGCAATGAACCTGCGGATTGATTGTAGTCTCCCTTGCAACATCCTCAATTAATTGATGTTGGTTGGTGGTGGCATTTCTAAGATAGCTTTGCCTTTCGTGGGGTCAATTTCTATTCCTCTGCGTGATACTATGTATCCAAGGAGTTTGCCTGATTAGACCCAAAAACACATTTATTTGGATTTAATCTGAGTTGGTATTTTTCTAGTCATGTGAAAATCTTGTCCACTATTGCTAAATGTCCACTTCGTTCTAGGGATTTAGAGAGAAGGTCATCAACATAATCTTCCATCAACACATGCATTTAGTCATGAAATATTGTGGTCATCGCTCTTTGATATGTAGCTCTGGCAATTTTTAATCCAAATGGCATTACATTCCAACAAAAATTTCCCCAAGCACATGTAAAAGTTGTTTTTGGTTGATCTTCAATAGCAATCCTTATCTAATTATAACCCGAGAATCCATCCATGAGTGATAGCATTTCGTACCTAGCTGTGAGGTCTATGATGATGTCGATGTTTGGCAAAGGAAAATCATCCTTGGGACAAGCTTTGTTGAGATCTCTAAAATCTGTGTAGATTCTAATTTGACCATTTGGTTTAGTTATAGGGACAAGGTTTGATATCCAATCTGCATAATCAATAGAACGAATGAATCCCACATCTAGAAGTTTATTCAATTCTGCCTTGACAAGGAGTGCGATTTGTGGATGCATTTTTCTTAGCTTATGTTTGTATGGCTTGGTATTAGGTAGAAGTGGTAAGTGATGTAAAACCAATTCGGGATCCAATCCAAGAATATCTGCATATGACCAAGAAAAATTGACTTGTCTTTCTGCAAAGAATGTTGTGAACTCAGGCTTTTCCTTGGCGGTCAAAGATGTTGCTAATTGTATAATTATGGAATTATCTTGTGTTCCAATATTCACCTCTTCTATTTCTTCTATCAATAATGGTGATCTCTCTTGGTCTATTGGGAGACAATCCAATCCTCCATCCTCAGGTTCCTTAGGGAGGTTTTCACCTTCAGATACGTCTTTATTTTTACTTTTTCATGGTCAACAATCGCCTTTCAGTTTTCACCTGAAGACCTATTATTTCTTATTTTCATTTTATCATATTCACTTTTGCGACTAGAGGATAGGGCAGCCTCACCAAAGTATGCAGTATAATCAAGTTCTATGGAAAATCCAGCCTTATGATCCCCACTAGGTATTCCTTCATGAAGTCCCATAAACTCAGTGATTGCTTCATCATTCTCGAAAGTGTCCAAACTTGGTGGGTCTTTTTTATCCTAATCTATGAGTTGTGGGTAGACAAGGGGTAAGCCATCATCATTGTTATCAAGAGTCATGGTGTAGGAAGAGAGGGTAAAGTCAGACGTAGATTCATCGGGTTCCTAGGAGGAAACATTGATGGTCTCCCAGAAATGTTTAATCCATTCTTCTTTATTTAAGGGGGCTTAGGGACGAGGGCTTGGTAGACTTAGCGGGGAACAAATTGTAAGAATTTGACTGAATTGTGTTTGAAGGAGAGGCTCATCAAGTATTTCAAATAATTTATCTAATTCCATAAAGGTAGTGGAGGATAGGGAATCCCATCCATATTCATTAGAATCAGCATCAAAATCCCAAGATTCCTCATATGTCTCGATCTCATTTGAAGCATTAGCAACCTTACTTGAAGGTAATTGATACCTTGGATAGTCACTTTTATAGGTACAAACCCTAGCCCTTGATGTTTAATCAAATTATGAGGTTGCAAGGGTTTTATCATTCCTTGTTTATTTAGGCCAAGACCACTACGTCCATCATATCCTTGTCATTTCATTATTGGGAACCCTTTTGGATACTGTTCAACTAGCAACCTCTTAGTTTTAATGTCTTCTTCTTCTCTGTATAGCCATGTGAGAATGTGATCATCTAGAGATTCCTTGGAAATTTCTCACTATTTGATGAAGGTGGTAGGGGGATTATGAAAGATGACCTTTGGTTGCATGGGATGTGGTTTTCCATAAGACTTTGGTGATTTAGGCAATTTTCCAATGAAAAAGAGACTCTTCATGTTATATTCTTTGCATCCTTTGTCTTGGATCTGGATCTTAGGCATGGAGGGGGTGGTGAATGGAATGGATTATTTGACTAGTGTAGATGGTTCAACATAGTGGGATGAAGTGGTGGATGAAGTGGAAGGTGAGGCCTCTTGATTGATGGAAACTTGACGTTTAGTAGTTCCTCTTAACTTTGAACAATACAGAAAAGGATCGGGGTCGCCTGGAATGGTGATTTCAGTGTCATTGTATGGAAATTTGAGGCATTGATGGTAGGTGGATATGATAGTTGTCATAGAATGAATCCAAGGACAGCCAAGGAGAAGGTTATAATGTAGATCTAGATCCAAGACATGAAATATTGTATGCTATATTGCAAGGCCAATTCTTATAGGGAGTGAAATGACACCTTCAGATGAACGTTCAACATCATCATAAGATTTGATAGTGATTTTCTTTGCTCGATCTATACAATTCTTAGACTATCCCAATGCTTTCACAAATTTTAGTGAGAAAATATTCAAACCCACTCCACCATCTACTAGGACTCCTATAATCTTGCATTTATCAATGCAAACTTTGAGATGTAAGGGGTCATTATGATCAGATTTTGGTGTGGAAAAGTCTTGCTCAAAAAAGGTGACATGATGTGGCATAGCTAGGTATTTGACCATGGCTTGAAATGCATTAACATCTAGGTTGGTAGGGATAGACGCTTCTTGCAATGCTTTTTCAAGTATAGCTCTATGTTGTGGGGATGTGCGAAGGAGCTCCAAGATAGATATTTGCGCGAGAGTTTTTCCCAACTGCTCTAGGAGATTATATTAGTTCTTGGGTTGAGGATTGGGTGGAGGTCCCAGAATAGCTATCTTGGTTCTACAAGTAGCAACAACATAGTTTTAGTTTGGCTTGTTTATGGTGATGGTATCAATGCGATCATCAAAGGATTTTATGTTAAGAATGATAGTGCTATAGTTGTGTTTGACTATGGCATAGTTGGCACTATTGTTGTTCCTTGAACTGGAGGCTTTCCCTTTATCATGGTCTTGCAAGGGAGTTTTGAATATGGTATGATCAGCATTGGTTTTTCCTTATGAATCTCCTACTAATATAGTTCCATCTTCAATGAGATCTTGAATAATTTCTTGAGTGTCCAATATCTTGTTATTTTGTGTCCTTTGCTACGGTGGTATTCACAATATTCATCTTCTTTCCACCAATCTGGTTTGATCAAGGAAAGTTCATAATTCTTGGTGTTAGGTAGTGTGATGGTATTGGTTTGCAAGAGTCATTTGAGAACTAATTCAATAGGTTCATCCAAGGGGGTGTAGGTTCTCTTGGCACGACGAGGTCCTATTCGTTGTTGATTGTTTTGGATAACGTTTAATTTTTGGTTTTGACTCTAGATTCGTGCATCTGACATGGTTGATGTATTCGATGAGGAGGGACCTTTAAGTTGAATGGTTGGACCTTTAATTATTAGTTTGGCATCAAAAACTCTATCATTTGTTACATTTTTGTTTCGGGACCAGTATTTTCTCTTATGATTATTATATTTTTGATTTTCTCTATTTATCTTTGTTAGTGTAATTAATATTTAATTACACTTGCATAACTTTACTTAGGTTTTGCTTAGGTAATAATTAGTTTACTTAATTAATAAGTAAGCTTTATTTCATTGAGTTTTTTTTAGGTCAACATTAGGGTTGCATACATTTCTTTTATAAAGCAATTCTCTTATTGTAATTTCTTAATTCTGAATATTATCAATTTGCACATTTCATGCAAAGCTTTGCTTTTTCATTGTTTTTCTCTTATGTGTAAGGTGTTTAGGTTTGCATGTCTGATCTTGGTTTCTAACATGGTATCAAAGCCTTCACATGCAGCCCCTTCTCAAATTCTGGAGAAAATCATTGCAGAGTTCATTCAGGGTTCCTCGAGGGTATCATGCCTTGAGTACATTTATGTAGAATCTTGGATCAGATCGGGCTTCACCATTGGATTCAAAGCACTGGAAAAATTCAGGATTGACTTTTATTTTACTAGTTTTCATTACCGTTGAAGAAATCTATGAGGGTTTCAAGCTCAGTGATTTTTTGCAAGCTCTGGAGGTAGCTGGATTTTTGGAGCATTTTGAGAATGAACGGAGGTCACCATCGTGTTCACAGTGGCCAAAAACCTTAAGAATGCATATTGTTTGGTCAATTTTTGAGCACTTGATTCGGAAGGCAATTTTTTTTTGTCAGGGAGGTCGTATGGCCTCCCCAGCACGCACTCTAAGGCACAATTTTCATAAAAAATGTAAAAAGAAATCATTAATCTACATTTTTTGGGATGTGAGCCAATGCTCCTAGTTCAAATCCACCCACCACTGGGTGACCACCTTGCGGCCACCAGTCTGCCGCCGGCACCGGTAGCTCCCCCTCCAGCTCCGTCAGCCACTTCAACCCCTGCGGGCTCCATATGCATAGACTGAACCGAGGTCATATGGGGGACCAGGCGCTATGTACCCAGCCCCCAGTCGACTGCTTAGCCCCCACGTCGGTCATATCAGTGACCAGGGAGTGCACCCTTGCCCCCAGTCTACCATCCCCTAGTCATGCACAGGACCAGGGGCTTTTTTTTTGTTTAGCCCCCTGGGCTGCCTGTAGGCCAAATTGGCCATTCTGTAGCACTTTCACCAAAATGGGGATAACTTTTGCGTATGGAGTCAATTTTTCACAAATGAGATATCGTTGGAAAGTTGGTTCCAAACCCGTTCTATTGAAATAGGTTGTTTTTCCTGATTATGTTCTAGTTTTATGTTTCAGGTCCTTGAACAAAGATGTTGTTATTCTCACTCTAGAGGGCATATCTTTTAACTAGGTGATCCTTTTTTCGCCATTCTTGCGGCATTGGAAAGTTGGTTCAGTCCTCTACATAGATCTGAGTTCTTTTTTCATTTTCTATTTATGCATGTTTAGGCATTCTCTCCTTTTTCAATCATTAGGTATTGTAATAAATGAACTAATATAAAGTTCCATCAGGGGGGTTTCTTGCATAATAAATCTGATTAGAGTGTGCATGTATTTTGATCCTCATCATGTTTTGATGGCAACTCACATAGGTTATAATCTGGTTTCTTAGTTTCTTTTGGCCACATTTTGTCTTAGCTTGACACATATCAGATTCATATCGGTTCACACTTTAGATTGAGAGCCTATGGTTAATGATCTGCATCGGATCCATCTCAATTTGAGGGCCACTAAATTTTTGGTTAATGTTCCTGAGTCTTTATGGTACTTGTTCCCATGGAAGAGTTTGAGTTTCAGTTTGGCATTAGCATTGAGATTCATGGCTTCCAAATTCTATCATCATTCTATCATCTACTGTTGTTTTATGGATTCCAAGGTTATTCCAGTTTGGTGTTTTCGAGTGTTCTGTGGCATCGGGTCTATTATTGCATTATTATGATTCTGATATGGTTTCTTGTAGATAGAAGTATCTTTTCTTTCTTGTTGGATTGTGGTTCCAGTGTTACTCCATAATGTTCTTCCAGTGCTTCTTTGCAGCAGTCATCTCATTGTGGGGGGGGTTTGTCCCACTGGGTTTTCCTTCTCTACCTCATTATTGCATTTGTACATGGGTACCTAATCATGCCTTGTTTCTAGGACCCATTCATGCTTTCTTGCATTCATCTTAGTTTTAGGTGCATGCTTATTTAGTCTCC
>CM021100.1:653693307-653816314 GCA_007115665.2 Sequoiadendron giganteum
ATGCATAACTATTCACTTTGTGCTCATCCCACATGCTCATTTTTCCAACAAGTTCATCAATGATATCTCCTTATTTTTCCAATATCTTCTCCATTTGAAGTAGAATTATCTATCTCTGGACTATTGCACTTCTTTGGAATCAATACAAAACACATATTTTCATGACTCAATCCATACAAAAACTTCCTTCTATAAACCAAACAAAGTCTAGAAGTGCCACAAGCTTCACTTTTGTCCTCTTCTTCCAAAGGTGTAAATTTATAAATTATCTTTCCATTTGAAGTTGCAGTATAGGTATTTATTCTTCCATCATGATTTTTTTCCTATCATGTTGCCATGGTCTTCCTGAAAGTAAATGACATGCATTCATAGGCATAATATCACACAATACTTCATCCTTAGATGATCCTAAATTAAATTTCACCAAACACTACTCATTTACCAATATCTTATGCTCATCTTCAATTCATGCTATCTGATAAGGTTTTGGATGTTTCAATCTCTTCAAGTTCAACTCGGTTACCATTTATTTTGAAACTATATTATCAGTGCTACCACTATCAATGATAGCTTTACATACCTTTCCTTTGGAATTATATCTTATCTCAAACAAACAATTTCTTTGTGGTGGTTCCTCAGTTACTTATTGATGCATCAAAGCTCTCCTCATTACTAATAACTTACTTTTCTCTTGATTCCCAATTGAGTTAGGGGATTCAACAAGTTCTTCCTTCATATAAGTTGCTCTTCTAGTATGCTCAATTTTCTTACTGGTACTTCCTTGATGAATTCAAATGCTTTATGTCTTTCACCTCCACACTTGAAATAGGTTCCTCAAAATGATATCTTCTAAGATCTTCCTTGATCTCTCTTATATCCATTATTGTGATAAGAATTATGACCTCCTCTATCATTGTGGTATAAATTTATATCCTCCCTTCCTCTATGGTAAGAATTGTTTTCCTTCTCCTCATTGTAGTAGGGTTTCCCATCCTTTTTTTTCTCTAAATAAGGTCTTCTCTCTCTGAATTTTGTTCCACTCCTTTGGAATCTTCCTCTTGCACTTTTCCTTTTTTCAAACTTATTGTTCATCTTTTCCTCTACCTTCAATGTGAATCGGTATGCTTCTTCAACTGATGTCATCTTCACCAGGCTCAATTTTTCTTGGATGTTTCTTCTTGGTCCATTGATGTACCTCAAAACCTTTCCTTTGATTGCTTCACTTTTTCCAACCCTAATGATCATCTTGTAGAATTATTCAGTGTATTATTTCACAAATTTCTCCTTTTGCCTCAGGTTGTCTAGTCTTTTCAACAATTCAAGTTCATAATCAACAAGTATGAATTGATTTTTCAACTTTATCACCATCCTATCCCACTTTTTAATTTTCTCCTTTCCTCTTATATTCCTATACAATTGAACTTATTTCCACCATATAGCAGAATGGCCTTTCAACTTATTTTTTACAAATATTACTCTTTCTAGATCTTCAATTTCTTCATATTCAAATTATTCCTCTATATCATTGATCTAGCCAATCAATTCCTCAAGGTTTAAATTTCCCATATAATTTTGAATTTCAATTCTAGGTCACTTACCAATTATTTCAACATCTTCACTTGATCTAAATCTTCTTATTATTCTTCTAGGATTTCTTCATTGTGATTCACAACATGATCTAACTCATCATTGCTTTCATCCTCATGCCTAGGTTTTATACCTTACCTTATATCTCATTCTACAACATTCAATTAGACTCACATTACTTGCATAATTTCTAACATCTCATCCATTCTTCCAGTGACATTCATCATAGAAATCACTCTCCTTGGTGACATCTCTCTCCTTGGATCTGGTGCAACTACCTCAATTTGGTGATTTGGCTACAAGGGTTTCAATTACCTCACAGTTGGTGCTCGATTGAAAACACATGTAGTCTACCTGAGGTCGGTGATCTATTTACCACAAGGAATGCCTTCAGAACCCACAAACTCACTCTAATACCACTTAGTATAGTCATAGATGGAGGGTCCAGAAAGGGTTATCCAACCATGCAGCTTAGAGTCAAACATAATGGAAACAACACAAGAAAGTACTTAGTAAGTGTAGATCTTTATTGATTCAAAAAATTGTAGTCTTACATGCCTCATATGCGAAATAACTTGGGCTCAAAGGCCTCGCGCAAGAGTATTACAACATTAAAAATGGTTGAAGGCTTTATTCAAACAACTAGATCTGAATATCCAAAATATTTGAATTCTAATCCTAAATCTAATCACTAACTTAAGAACTGTTGAACTCAATCCTTTTCAAATGATCTTCAATATGAATCTCCAGCTCCAATAATGGTTTGCATTGGCCTCAAGGGTTTACAAATCCCGATGAATGATCAAGCATGTAGGTCGAACTTAAAACATGAAAGATAATCCTTCATGAAATGAAGCGTATTGTGGATCTCCAAGAAAGATCCCCTTGCACCCAAAATACTTGTATGATGTTCAATTAAGCTCGACATGCTCTAGAATAGGTCTGCATAATGAATTCTGGACTAGGTCGGCCTCAAATGCTTTGACTAAGAATGATAGTGAATTTTAAGAGTGATAACTTTCTAAAAACAAATGCAAACTTCCTAAAATATAGATATAATGTATATGACCTTATATATTATATATCCTACTTTGCAAAATGAGACATGACAATGTGGTAAAATGTAGAATAAATTATTATAAATACTTCAGACTGAAATATAAGAAAGAAATATTTTTGGTCGATACGGGATTGTTTTACAACTAGGGATGATCTCGCATTAGTTATTAATATTTCCCACTTTTGGATCAACTTGTATATGACTTCATATTTCAATTTGTATATGAGTTGGATGGTTTTTTCGGTCTGGTAGTTGATTAGTTCCTAGTTGAGGCTAGATGGTAGAGATAATTTTATCATAGGGGATGTTCTTATTGCTACTATCATACTCATCTCTCCTATTTTTTAGTAGGATTTATGTTTGGTTACCACTACCCTCACATATTTTTTTTAGTTATGGAGATATCTTATCATGAGAATGTTTTTTTTATCATTGTAGATTTTTGGTCAGTTGGTTGTAAGTGTTTATTGGGGCACAGTTCATTCATTCATTTCTCCCACTCTAGTGAGCAATGGATGGTATGTATGTTTCCAGATGATAGCTTAATTATTCCAATGGTCTAGGTATGTTGGTGTGTTCAAAACATTCCATTTGATACTTGGAGGTTAAGTGTTGATGTTATAGTTTTGATTGGTGTTAGTAGATGGATTTCCTACTTGGCATATTTTAGACTTGTGGCAGTGATTGAATTGCTTCATATTTTTGGTAGTGATGTTGAGGTTTATGATTTATGGTTGAGCATGGTGTCTTGTAATTTTCCTATGATATTGATTGGTAGTAAGTTTGTTGATGTGGTCCTCTCTAAGTTACCTTGGTAGGATATATCTCATGGAATTGATTTCAATCCACTTAAGGATTTTGGTATTGGTTTGGATGGTGTTTACTTTTGGGGGTTTAGAAGAGGATATTTCAGTTTGAGTATGATGATTTTTCGATGATGTATCATCAGCATGGTGCTTGGGTGAAATGGTTACATTTAGGGGAGTATTTTTATAACACCTTCCATCACGTGCCCACTAGTATGTCTCTCTTTAAGGATTTCTATGGTTATGATGCTGTCTCTTTTTTTATTTATTATTTTAAAATAGTAGTCCTTGCAACAAGTGACTTTTTCTAACAAATTCAAGAGATCCCAAGGTCATTCAAAGACAAATTACATCATGCATAAGATCAACAAGAATTGTATGTAGATAGGAAGAGAAGGGAGAGAGTCTTTGAGGTCAATGATTTGTTTCTTGTAAGGTCGAAGCCATATAATCAAAGTTTCTTGAATAAAAGGAGTAAAAATTTTCAATGGACCATACAAAGTATTTGGGAAGGAAGGATAAATAGCTCATGAGTTAGATGTTCCACCAGTTTGTAAGATAAACAATATCTTTGATGTTTCGTGTATCTAGAGAGTGGTGGAAAAAAATTGTGATTTATCATGAGTTGCCACCTTTAGATGATGAAGTAAATTTTATTTTGATTCCTGAAGAAGTACTAGAAGATACGGAGAAAAAGCTAACGAATAGGGACATAGTAGAGAACTTGATCAAATAAAAAGGTTTTTTTATTGAAGATGCAACTTGGGAAGGACCGAAGATTCTTGACCATCAAAAAATCCATTGCTTGAGGATAATCAATCTTTGGGAGGTAGGACTTGTCATGTACCCTTTCTAAAAATAGAACTTACTATTTTAAGTAAGTCTAGCTATCCAAAAATAGTGAATTAGGACCTACCGGTTTAATTGAGAAATATTATCTTTATGGTTTATTTATTCAAATCATATTTTGGGAAAAGATAAAATTAAAATTAAAAATCACATATTCGAAGGAGTGTGTGGGTTTTAGAGATTTCCCAAGATAACTATTACTTGCCTTTTTAAAATTCAATTACTTGCAAGGAAATTGACACATTTTCTTGAAAGTTCATTGGAGGAAAGTATCTTGGAACTTGCAATTAGTAACTACTTTTCTAGTTGTCAATACCATTGGAGCTATCCAAAACCCACACACTCCTTACATTCCTCCCTATTTTGGGAGTTTCTTGGGCACCTAAATCTGCCTTAGAATCATTTTTTATTTTAAATATTAGTTGGGATTCATTTTGGGATTATTATAGATTATTATTGCTAATACATTTTTTGTTCTTTAGAGGCCTTAAAACTTGTGGAGAGGGAGGATCAAGAACCACATGTTTGAGGGTTTCCAAATGAACTAAGTATGGGAGTTAGATTTTCATCATAGTGTAATCTCACTCATAGGTTACCATAATGCAGATCTAATTTATTGCATTTTATTTCCAGAAGTTGGGTGTTAGATAGTTGCAGTTTGAATAGTTTGGTTTTATTTTGCTTTCCTAGGCTGTGTGAACCATTGGTAACTTGGACGTCATGGTTTTCCTATTGCTGGACTATATTTTCATGCTTTTGTCTATAGAATACCTTTTGTAAGGAGTTTGGAGAGTTTGTGTGAAATTTTTTATAGTTTCGATGTGCATTTGAGTTTCCAATTTGAATGTTTATTGATGTAATTTTCTTGGAAGATTTTTATTATGTTTACCTACTATATTTAGCAGAAAAAATGATGTATTCTATGAGCAAAGTGTTTCAAATCATGAAACATATAGTTTGATCTACAAAAAAAAATTGTTAAAGATTATCTCTTGAGAAAAATGTTTGGTTTGATCTTGTTACAATTCTCAAATCAACAACTAAAGGTAATCCTCTAGAAGTGCCTCTTGGACACTATCCAAAGTAAGATTCATAGATTTAAGTTTACTAGTGAGCTCACCAACTTCTTCCATTAATTGTGTATCCATGTACATGGTCTCATCTATAAACTTGTTAGCTATATTTTTATCATGTATCATGTGCAAGTAGGCTATTTTAATCTCTTCCATATTTTTCTTCATTATTTTCAAATCACAAAAGGAAACATTAACATTATCTTGGCCTCTTGGTACATTTTTGGTTATGCTTTCTACTTGTCTATGTGCACTATCTAGTCTAGATAAAAAACTTACTTCATTTTTAGCAGACACCAAGAAATGATTCGTACAACTCTCCTCGTGAACTTCAAATGTTTGAAAGGTTAAAGTGTTCATTGTATTGCATGCAAAAATAAGAATATTCTTCATAATTGTCATTAAAATCACCATAGTTGTCCCAAATCTCATACACTTCTCCTTGACCATCTAGATGAAAAAGTGTAGCATCGGGTCAAGGATCCAAAACAATGAGGCTATTGTATCTATGATCATAATCAAGGATTCCGTGTCTTTTCTCAAAATCAAGGAAGTTATTTATTTGCTCAAAATCAACACCAAGAAATAATAAATCATATTGGTATTCAACATCATCAAAATACCTTTCAACCTTAGCTTCTTCAATGTCATACTCCATGCATGAATTCCAAGATAAATCTAAAACAACATTGGAATGAAAGATGAATTCATCCCAAGATAATACCGCATCATGCTTAGATGTTGACACACTTGGATCCCAACTGAAAGAGGGTTGATTTCTTTAATCAAGGTATAAGTATGCACTATGCTTCTCATGAGCAGTTTTCTCTTTGAAAGAGTCACTCTTCATCTTCTTGGGATTGTAATCTTCATCAACATCTTTCTTTGTAGGCTTGGTTTGGAATCCAAAGCCCAAACCACCTGAAATATCATTAATAAAATAAGATGAGTGGTCATCAAGAGCTGATTTGGAGATATCATCACCTTTTCCTCTTCCATTTCCATCTTATGAAGGTACATTAGAGAACCCATCATCATTATCTACTCTACTAGAGACATCAAGATATACATAATTCTTAGAATCTTCACTAGGTGAGTCCAAACTAGAATCCAAGGCTATCATTTTGTCTTGCCCTTCATGCACATCCTTATCTTCCATCATTGCATGCATGTCAAAAGTGTGATCTTGAAAAAATTTCACACATTCACCATGCTTAAAATCACTCACTACATCAAAATTTTCTACTATGAACTCTTCTACAACCAACTGCTCCTCTTCAACTTTTTGTTCAAATCTATCAATCAACCTTTGACAAAATTCACCAAAAGAATTTACCTAAATGTGGACTTGGGTTTTCATACCTTGGTTCCACAAAACATGATAATGTCCTTCAATATGCAAGATTGAATACTAAATGGAAAATTTCTCCTTCATGGGATCGAATGTGAAATAGTCCAGCATCCTCTATAACTATGCTCTAACTGAGATCTTGTTTGATCCATCAAAATTTGGACCTAAAGATTTATTATTTGTACTCATGAGTTCCTTTATACTAGGATCTAAGTGATGTTTTTATCCCTTTGCAACAGGCATTCTCTACATCAGAGTGGCATAACCGTTGTATGGGACTGAATTTCTAAATCCTTCATCTTGATTAGCATAAATTTCTTTGATGATGGCTAGATCTCTTGTCAAATCTTCCACAGGATTTGAAGGGGGAATGGATGTAGCAAGATCACATTTAGGTAGGAACATAGAATTGAAATATTTTAGATTGCTTTGTTGAACCTCCAAATAACTCCAACTCTCTTTAGGAAATGTAAGATGGGGAAAATCAAATAGTATAGATTAAGTGACAGCAACCACTTCTAAACTATTATCCCAATCTAAACAAGAGAATACAAACAAAGAGAGCAATCAAACTGAAAGCAAATGAAATAAAACACTGCCCTTTGAAGTTGATTCTTTCTCTTGTCTCTCCTATTTCTTCTTATGCCAATATTGCCCTCATATTTGTTGTTGAAGTTGTGCAAATACCTGCAAATAGTAAGCAAGAAAGTTGGAGATAATTAGCTGTTAAATTCAAAATGGAGGGGAAGGGTTACTTTTATAGACAATCATTCGAATGGACGGATGAGATTGATCTTCTAGAAAGATTCTAAGATCAACGGATGAGGATTCATGAGAGGGAGGTTACGAAATGGATGGCCAAGATCGAGTTTCTAGAAAGATGCCAAGATCTACGGTTGAGAATTGATGCAACCAAAATATGCCATGAATGGAAAAGATATGATGTCGACGGCTATGACAGACATGCAGGACATGCAGACTATGACATGAAATAATGACAGGGGATCTTTGACCAAAATAGAGGGATAAATAATTTACTTTAAATTATTTATTTGAAAATGGAAGAGGATGACAAGTGGCAAATAAATTATTTATTTTAAATTATTTATTTGGAGGAAACGAAAAGGGAGATTTAATTAAATTCATAAATTTAATTAAAGGAAGAAATAGAAATTGAATATGGATAATTGATTTAGATCAATTATTTAAAGGAGAAGAAAGACACATAAATAAATAATTTCGTCAATTATTTAATTATAGAAGAATAAAAGGTCAAATAATAATTATTATCTGACTATGGACATGTGATGAAATATAAATAACTAAATAAATAATTATTTATCTAACTATTGAAGAAAGGGGTATTAGTGACGCAACTAATTTATTTTAATTGATCAGGATAGAATAAATATTAGAAAGTGAATTAATTAAATAATTAAAATCATTTAATTAATAAAGGAATATGATCAAGAATAATTAAATAATTAAAATTATTTAATTATTAGAGGATGATGACTAAGGAAAAATGTTGCTTGTAGACTTTAGGACATTTTTCAATGTCTACATTTTGTCCCTCTTTGACATAATGCAGTTCATCGCGTTGTGTCAAAGAAATTTAATTATGAAATATGGCCCAGTGTAAAGAGAAAGGGGAAGGGTGACCAAGAGGGTCGCGGTATGCCCCCTCGAGAGGACATGCGGGTTCAAAGAATATGAATGTGCTCTCGAAATGGAAGAGAAGACTAGAGGATGAAAGATGGAAGAAATGTTAGCATGAAGGAGATGGATGTTAGCATGGAAAAAAATAAGGGAGATGGGATGTTAGCGTGAAAAGGGGAAAGAAGATAGACATGAAATGATAAGGGAACCAACTTTCACGCTTACATTGTTATATTTATCATCATTGGGCATCAAAAATGTCACAAATGGACCAAAAACACCATGGTATGACATAAACCAAGGTGTGCAAGGTGACCATTTGGGAGAGACAAACAATCAAAAAAGACAAGGAATGCCCCAGCTCATACTAGGGACCCGATTGTCCCAATCTTTTTGCCAAGACAAACCACAGGCAACAAACAAAGAAAAGAGGCCATGATCCATCATCGTCCCTCTAAATCCATTGATAGGACATCCTCGAGGAGACTAGTAACATGACCCAAAACCAATCAAAAAGATAAGAAAATCCAGACCAACAAAGTGTTTGCCAAGAGAGTGTTTTCCAGTGATAATGATGATTGTTTGGTTGGTTGATTAGGTTGACCAAGATGATCGAGTTGATTGATAGGTTGATAAGGATCGATAAAGTGATTTAATTGACCACGCCTAGCCTCAGGAAGGACACATCCTGATGAAGGAAAGATCGATTGACCAAGTTGATAAGATTGAGTGGTGTGACAAAGTTGATTGACAATGATAATGCTCGGTTTCAGGAAGGACACATCCTGATTAAGGAAAGATTGATTGACAAAGTTGACAAGATTGTTTGATTATTTGACAAAGATTTGATGAATATGACCAAGCGATGTGATGATACCCAACCGCAAGAAGGACACATCCTATTTAGGTAGAGGACACATTTGATAAAGTTGACCAAGTGACAAGTGTTGACATGACACCTAACTGCAAGGACACATCCTGCTTAAGGTAAATGACAAGGTTGAGAAAGTCTAATCCCAGGAAGGACGTATCTTGATAAAAGACAAGAGATGAGACCGAATGAGACAAACGACATAATGCCCCATTCCGATATAAGACTAGTGCCTTGATTGAGTTGATGATAAGATAATTGATTGATGAAAGATTTAATTTGTTTGTTGTTTCTTGAAGTAGTTTGAATGATGATTGCTTTCAGATCAAGGACGTGACCCAACTCGATGAACCCTAAAGGACTTGACCTAGGGGGCCTCGGGGGCTCATCGATAGATGGCCTTGCCTACGTAGCAGTGCACAGAGACCTCGTAGTTCGACACGACTTGACTTTGTCTTATTCGACAAAATACTGGGTCATGATTTTATTTGGACAACCTAAAGGGACTAACCTAATGCCTCGGGGCTCATTTAAGATGAGCCTTGCCTACGTAGCAAATGCACAGAGGCAACGTAGTTCGACCACTCTAACAAAACTGATTCAGACTCAAACCTAGATTTAACTCTGTTTTTCAGGAGTTTTGAATTTTTTTATGTTTTTTTATTTTGAGGATTTTATAATTTTTTGGATTTTGGAAATGTTTTGATTTTTTTGAATTTTGAAATGTTTTGGATTTTGAAATGTTTTGATTTTTTTGGATTTTGAAATGTTTTGATTTTTTTTTTGGATTTTTTCAGGACATTTTATGATTTTTTTGGATTTTTTCAGGACATTTTATGATTGTTATGGATTTTGAAGATTTTAAAGGGTTGTTACCATGTATTATTTCCCATGAAGATGCAAGTCAAGGAATTTCCGCCAGTCAAGTATAGGACCAATTTACTATGCACAAGGGGAAGTAGCGAATGAGATGGGTGGACATAAAAGCAAAGGATGCTAAATGTCGGTGGTTTTCAGGCCATGGGAAGGATGACAAAGTTTTATTATGGATGAGGAATGGGTTTGAATGGACAAAAGACCAAATGGAGTGATAGTAGACGAAGGAGTATAGACCGACTACACACGGTGCCTGTTTTCTAGGTTTTCACCATGGTACTTATCCAAAGTGCCACCGAAGTGGTTTTCACTTTTGGATGAATTAATTTTCTTTACTATTTTTTTTATTTTTATTTCATTTTATTTGTTTTGATTTTTTTGTATTTTTCACTTTTTAAGGGATACTCTAAGAATCAAGTATAATACTTGCGAAGGTGCATGTTGTTGATGGGTTCAAACAATGGTTCTCCTTCAGGAGTAGAAAGTTGATAAGCACCAGATCCATATGTTGTTATGACAATGTATGGGCCCAACCAATTAGGCTCAAATTTACCAGGTTTTTTCTCATTCTACTTGGTTCTTTGGTTTCTCCTTTAGGACTAGATCACCAATGTCAAAAATTCTAGGATGAACCTTCTTATTATAACTATGTCGGAGGCAATTCTGATATGCTTGCAAGTGTGTCAAAGCATTTTGTCTCTTTTCATCCAGTAACTCTAGCTCGTGTAGACGAGATACACGATATTCTTCTTGGTCAATCAGACCATGCATAGAGACTCGTAGGGATGGTAACTCGACCTCTATAGGAAGTATTGCTTTAGATCCATAAACAAGGGATTATGGTGTGGCTCCTCTAGGGGTACGAATACTGGTGTGATAGGCCCATAAAGCAGGGTTAAGTTGTAAGTGCCAATCATGGCCAACATCATTGACAGTCTTCTTTAAGATCTTTAGGATAGTCTTATTAGATGCCTCAGCTTGACCATTACCTTAGGGGTAATACAAAGTGGAAAAATATGTTGAATATGGAATTTGTCACAGAGCTCATGAACATCTTGGTTTTTGAAAGGGCAACCATTATCTGTATTGATGGAGTGTGGGATACCATAAAGACAAATGATGTAATTCAAGATGAATTTGGCTATCTACTTACTAGTAATGTAAGTCAATGGAACGACTTCAATCCATTTTGTAAAGTACTCAATGGCGACAAGGATAAACTTATGTCCATTGGAAGAGGTGGGATGGATCTTTCCTAGGACATCGAGTCCCCTTTGAGGAAATTGCCATGGTGAAGTAAGTGGTTGCAATTCCTGAGCTGGTGCATGTATGAGATCTCCATGAATCTGACATTGGTGGCATTTCTTCACAAAATGATAGGCATCATGTTCCATCGTAGGCTAATAATATCCCATTCTCATGAGCTTTTTGGCTAAGGTAGGACCAACAGAGCGAGCTCCACATATACCATGATGTACCTCTTGTAAGGTTGTTTGTGCTTCATTTGAGTCAAGACATCAAAGGAGGGTATTATCTAGGCTATGATGATAAAGGGTGTCTCTGATGATGGAATATTTATATGCTTGTCGGATAAAGGTCTTATGTTGGTTAAGGTACAAGCCAGGAGGTATAATCGGGTCATGTAAATAGGCATAAATGTCTTTGTACCAAGGTGAATCAAGACCAACAAGTTCACACACAAATTTAGTTTCGGGGACATCAAACGTAGGGATCAAAAACTGTTCTACCAAGAGAGATCTGATGGTAGCCATTGCATCAGCTGCTTTGTTCGATATTCTCAAGATCTATTCAAAAGAAACATTATCAAAGTATAGTTTGAATCTATCCACCATGCATTTTTAGGGCATCAATTTCTCATCCTTAGTATCATAATCATCATTAACTTGTTTTATCACTAACTGTGAATCACCATAGACTTGAATATCCTTGATTTTCCATTTTATTGCTATTTGAAGTCCTGCCAATAATGCCTCATATTCTACTATGTTATTAGTGCAAGGGAATGCTATTTGAAATGACTTGGGAATGGAGTCTCCTTGGGGTGTGATGAACAAAATTCTAGCTTCTAAACCATGACTTGTGTAAGATCCATCAAAATATAACTTTCATGTAATCAGTGTGTCTATTGCAAAGATTGATTCATTTGGGAAATCAGATATCAAAGGATGATCTGCCTTTACGGGTGCATCTGCAAGTTGGTCTGCTATCACTTGTCATTTTATTGCCTTTCAATATACATACTCAATGTCATATTCACTTAGCATCATAGCCCATTTAGCTATTCTTCTTGTTAGTGCTGCTTTGTTGAGAAGATATTTTAGAGGATCAATTTTGGCAATCAGCTTTGTCTTATGATTCAACATGTAATGTCTCAATTTTTGTGCTACAAATACCACTGCTAGACATGCTCATTCAATAGGACTATAATTCAACTCATATCCAACCAGGGTGCAACTGATGTAATATATAGCTCATTCTTTTCCATCATTATCATTTTATGCTAATAATGCCCCCAGTGCTGATGTTGTTGCCATCACATATAATATCAAATATTTTCCATTGATTGGAGGCATTAGAACTGGTGGACTCAGTAGATGATTTTTGATCTGATCAAATGCTTCTTGACACTTTTATGTCTAGTTGAAGGGAATGCCTTTTCTTAACAAATGTTGGAATGGGTGGATCTTGTCTGCTAACTAAGCAATGAACCTGCGGATTGATTGTAGTCTCCCTTGCAACATCCTCAATTAATTGATGTTGGTTGGTGGTGGCATTTCTAAGATAGCTTTGCCTTTCGTGGGGTCAATTTCTATTCCTCTGCGTGATACTATGTATCCAAGGAGTTTGCCTGATTAGACCCAAAAACACATTTATTTGGATTTAATCTGAGTTGGTATTTTTCTAGTCATGTGAAAATCTTGTCCACTATTGCTAAATGTCCACTTCGTTCTAGGGATTTAGAGAGAAGGTCATCAACATAATCTTCCATCAACACATGCATTTAGTCATGAAATATTGTGGTCATCGCTCTTTGATATGTAGCTCTGGCAATTTTTAATCCAAATGGCATTACATTCCAACAAAAATTTCCCCAAGCACATGTAAAAGTTGTTTTTGGTTGATCTTCAATAGCAATCCTTATCTAATTATAACCCGAGAATCCATCCATGAGTGATAGCATTTCGTACCTAGCTGTGAGGTCTATGATGATGTCGATGTTTGGCAAAGGAAAATCATCCTTGGGACAAGCTTTGTTGAGATCTCTAAAATCTGTGTAGATTCTAATTTGACCATTTGGTTTAGTTATAGGGACAAGGTTTGATATCCAATCTGCATAATCAATAGAACGAATGAATCCCACATCTAGAAGTTTATTCAATTCTGCCTTGACAAGGAGTGCGATTTGTGGATGCATTTTTCTTAGCTTATGTTTGTATGGCTTGGTATTAGGTAGAAGTGGTAAGTGATGTAAAACCAATTCGGGATCCAATCCAAGAATATCTGCATATGACCAAGAAAAATTGACTTGTCTTTCTGCAAAGAATGTTGTGAACTCAGGCTTTTCCTTGGCGGTCAAAGATGTTGCTAATTGTATAATTATGGAATTATCTTGTGTTCCAATATTCACCTCTTCTATTTCTTCTATCAATAATGGTGATCTCTCTTGGTCTATTGGGAGACAATCCAATCCTCCATCCTCAGGTTCCTTAGGGAGGTTTTCACCTTCAGATACGTCTTTATTTTTACTTTTTCATGGTCAACAATCGCCTTTCAGTTTTCACCTGAAGACCTATTATTTCTTATTTTCATTTTATCATATTCACTTTTGCGACTAGAGGATAGGGCAGCCTCACCAAAGTATGCAGTATAATCAAGTTCTATGGAAAATCCAGCCTTATGATCCCCACTAGGTATTCCTTCATGAAGTCCCATAAACTCAGTGATTGCTTCATCATTCTCGAAAGTGTCCAAACTTGGTGGGTCTTTTTTATCCTAATCTATGAGTTGTGGGTAGACAAGGGGTAAGCCATCATCATTGTTATCAAGAGTCATGGTGTAGGAAGAGAGGGTAAAGTCAGACGTAGATTCATCGGGTTCCTAGGAGGAAACATTGATGGTCTCCCAGAAATGTTTAATCCATTCTTCTTTATTTAAGGGGGCTTAGGGACGAGGGCTTGGTAGACTTAGCGGGGAACAAATTGTAAGAATTTGACTGAATTGTGTTTGAAGGAGAGGCTCATCAAGTATTTCAAATAATTTATCTAATTCCATAAAGGTAGTGGAGGATAGGGAATCCCATCCATATTCATTAGAATCAGCATCAAAATCCCAAGATTCCTCATATGTCTCGATCTCATTTGAAGCATTAGCAACCTTACTTGAAGGTAATTGATACCTTGGATAGTCACTTTTATAGGTACAAACCCTAGCCCTTGATGTTTAATCAAATTATGAGGTTGCAAGGGTTTTATCATTCCTTGTTTATTTAGGCCAAGACCACTACGTCCATCATATCCTTGTCATTTCATTATTGGGAACCCTTTTGGATACTGTTCAACTAGCAACCTCTTAGTTTTAATGTCTTCTTCTTCTCTGTATAGCCATGTGAGAATGTGATCATCTAGAGATTCCTTGGAAATTTCTCACTATTTGATGAAGGTGGTAGGGGGATTATGAAAGATGACCTTTGGTTGCATGGGATGTGGTTTTCCATAAGACTTTGGTGATTTAGGCAATTTTCCAATGAAAAAGAGACTCTTCATGTTATATTCTTTGCATCCTTTGTCTTGGATCTGGATCTTAGGCATGGAGGGGGTGGTGAATGGAATGGATTATTTGACTAGTGTAGATGGTTCAACATAGTGGGATGAAGTGGTGGATGAAGTGGAAGGTGAGGCCTCTTGATTGATGGAAACTTGACGTTTAGTAGTTCCTCTTAACTTTGAACAATACAGAAAAGGATCGGGGTCGCCTGGAATGGTGATTTCAGTGTCATTGTATGGAAATTTGAGGCATTGATGGTAGGTGGATATGATAGTTGTCATAGAATGAATCCAAGGACAGCCAAGGAGAAGGTTATAATGTAGATCTAGATCCAAGACATGAAATATTGTATGCTATATTGCAAGGCCAATTCTTATAGGGAGTGAAATGACACCTTCAGATGAACGTTCAACATCATCATAAGATTTGATAGTGATTTTCTTTGCTCGATCTATACAATTCTTAGACTATCCCAATGCTTTCACAAATTTTAGTGAGAAAATATTCAAACCCACTCCACCATCTACTAGGACTCCTATAATCTTGCATTTATCAATGCAAACTTTGAGATGTAAGGGGTCATTATGATCAGATTTTGGTGTGGAAAAGTCTTGCTCAAAAAAGGTGACATGATGTGGCATAGCTAGGTATTTGACCATGGCTTGAAATGCATTAACATCTAGGTTGGTAGGGATAGACGCTTCTTGCAATGCTTTTTCAAGTATAGCTCTATGTTGTGGGGATGTGCGAAGGAGCTCCAAGATAGATATTTGCGCGAGAGTTTTTCCCAACTGCTCTAGGAGATTATATTAGTTCTTGGGTTGAGGATTGGGTGGAGGTCCCAGAATAGCTATCTTGGTTCTACAAGTAGCAACAACATAGTTTTAGTTTGGCTTGTTTATGGTGATGGTATCAATGCGATCATCAAAGGATTTTATGTTAAGAATGATAGTGCTATAGTTGTGTTTGACTATGGCATAGTTGGCACTATTGTTGTTCCTTGAACTGGAGGCTTTCCCTTTATCATGGTCTTGCAAGGGAGTTTTGAATATGGTATGATCAGCATTGGTTTTTCCTTATGAATCTCCTACTAATATAGTTCCATCTTCAATGAGATCTTGAATAATTTCTTGAGTGTCCAATATCTTGTTATTTTGTGTCCTTTGCTACGGTGGTATTCACAATATTCATCTTCTTTCCACCAATCTGGTTTGATCAAGGAAAGTTCATAATTCTTGGTGTTAGGTAGTGTGATGGTATTGGTTTGCAAGAGTCATTTGAGAACTAATTCAATAGGTTCATCCAAGGGGGTGTAGGTTCTCTTGGCACGACGAGGTCCTATTCGTTGTTGATTGTTTTGGATAACGTTTAATTTTTGGTTTTGACTCTAGATTCGTGCATCTGACATGGTTGATGTATTCGATGAGGAGGGACCTTTAAGTTGAATGGTTGGACCTTTAATTATTAGTTTGGCATCAAAAACTCTATCATTTGTTACATTTTTGTTTCGGGACCAGTATTTTCTCTTATGATTATTATATTTTTGATTTTCTCTATTTATCTTTGTTAGTGTAATTAATATTTAATTACACTTGCATAACTTTACTTAGGTTTTGCTTAGGTAATAATTAGTTTACTTAATTAATAAGTAAGCTTTATTTCATTGAGTTTTTTTTAGGTCAACATTAGGGTTGCATACATTTCTTTTATAAAGCAATTCTCTTATTGTAATTTCTTAATTCTGAATATTATCAATTTGCACATTTCATGCAAAGCTTTGCTTTTTCATTGTTTTTCTCTTATGTGTAAGGTGTTTAGGTTTGCATGTCTGATCTTGGTTTCTAACATGGTATCAAAGCCTTCACATGCAGCCCCTTCTCAAATTCTGGAGAAAATCATTGCAGAGTTCATTCAGGGTTCCTCGAGGGTATCATGCCTTGAGTACATTTATGTAGAATCTTGGATCAGATCGGGCTTCACCATTGGATTCAAAGCACTGGAAAAATTCAGGATTGACTTTTATTTTACTAGTTTTCATTACCGTTGAAGAAATCTATGAGGGTTTCAAGCTCAGTGATTTTTTGCAAGCTCTGGAGGTAGCTGGATTTTTGGAGCATTTTGAGAATGAACGGAGGTCACCATCGTGTTCACAGTGGCCAAAAACCTTAAGAATGCATATTGTTTGGTCAATTTTTGAGCACTTGATTCGGAAGGCAATTTTTTTTTGTCAGGGAGGTCGTATGGCCTCCCCAGCACGCACTCTAAGGCACAATTTTCATAAAAAATGTAAAAAGAAATCATTAATCTACATTTTTTGGGATGTGAGCCAATGCTCCTAGTTCAAATCCACCCACCACTGGGTGACCACCTTGCGGCCACCAGTCTGCCGCCGGCACCGGTAGCTCCCCCTCCAGCTCCGTCAGCCACTTCAACCCCTGCGGGCTCCATATGCATAGACTGAACCGAGGTCATATGGGGGACCAGGCGCTATGTACCCAGCCCCCAGTCGACTGCTTAGCCCCCACGTCGGTCATATCAGTGACCAGGGAGTGCACCCTTGCCCCCAGTCTACCATCCCCTAGTCATGCACAGGACCAGGGGCTTTTTTTTTGTTTAGCCCCCTGGGCTGCCTGTAGGCCAAATTGGCCATTCTGTAGCACTTTCACCAAAATGGGGATAACTTTTGCGTATGGAGTCAATTTTTCACAAATGAGATATCGTTGGAAAGTTGGTTCCAAACCCGTTCTATTGAAATAGGTTGTTTTTCCTGATTATGTTCTAGTTTTATGTTTCAGGTCCTTGAACAAAGATGTTGTTATTCTCACTCTAGAGGGCATATCTTTTAACTAGGTGATCCTTTTTTCGCCATTCTTGCGGCATTGGAAAGTTGGTTCAGTCCTCTACATAGATCTGAGTTCTTTTTTCATTTTCTATTTATGCATGTTTAGGCATTCTCTCCTTTTTCAATCATTAGGTATTGTAATAAATGAACTAATATAAAGTTCCATCAGGGGGGTTTCTTGCATAATAAATCTGATTAGAGTGTGCATGTATTTTGATCCTCATCATGTTTTGATGGCAACTCACATAGGTTATAATCTGGTTTCTTAGTTTCTTTTGGCCACATTTTGTCTTAGCTTGACACATATCAGATTCATATCGGTTCACACTTTAGATTGAGAGCCTATGGTTAATGATCTGCATCGGATCCATCTCAATTTGAGGGCCACTAAATTTTTGGTTAATGTTCCTGAGTCTTTATGGTACTTGTTCCCATGGAAGAGTTTGAGTTTCAGTTTGGCATTAGCATTGAGATTCATGGCTTCCAAATTCTATCATCATTCTATCATCTACTGTTGTTTTATGGATTCCAAGGTTATTCCAGTTTGGTGTTTTCGAGTGTTCTGTGGCATCGGGTCTATTATTGCATTATTATGATTCTGATATGGTTTCTTGTAGATAGAAGTATCTTTTCTTTCTTGTTGGATTGTGGTTCCAGTGTTACTCCATAATGTTCTTCCAGTGCTTCTTTGCAGCAGTCATCTCATTGTGGGGGGGGTTTGTCCCACTGGGTTTTCCTTCTCTACCTCATTATTGCATTTGTACATGGGTACCTAATCATGCCTTGTTTCTAGGACCCATTCATGCTTTCTTGCATTCATCTTAGTTTTAGGTGCATGCTTATTTAGTCTCCCTAAGTTGCACTTATGGGGGGGTGTTAGTGTAATTAATATTTAATTACACTTGCATAACTTTACTTAGGTTTTTCTTAGGTAATAATTAGTTTACTTAATTAATAAGTAAGCTTTATTTAGTTGAGCTATTTTTAGGTCAACATTAGGGTTGCATACATTGCTTTTATAAAACAATTCTCTTATTGTAATTTCTTAATTCTGAATATTATCAATTTGCACATTTCATGCAAAGCTCTGCTTTTTCATTGTTTTTCTCTTATGTAGAAGGTGTTTAGGTTTGCATGTTTGATCTTGGTTTCTAACAATCTTGACTAGTCCTTTGGCAATAAGACCTTTCTCAAAAGGACCCCTTTCTCAAGGATCTCTTCAAAGGTTGTATAACATTGGATTTGAATTCATCTCATGATTTCTCCATTAATATTTTCCACAAACATGGTGACCAATTGTTTTTCAGGATTGTGACAAGGGAATTTGCTAACCAAACCTCACCATCTTTGGTAGAACGAGGTAAGGGATTCTCCTTCTTCTTGTCTAGTGGTGCTTAATGTTGCAAGGGTGACATCATTTTTAATGTTGAAGGAAAAATTGTTAATGAATTTGTCAGCTAGTTCACCCCATGTTTTTATTCCTTGAGGAAGATGTGAAAACCAATCTAAAGCTAACCATGTAAGACTTTGCAAAAATAGTCTCATTAAATAAGTTGGATCATATGAGACTTCCATGCATGATGTGTTGAATTCTCGAATGTGCTCTATTGGATCCCCTGTCCCCTTATACTTAGGAAAAGGTGGTTTTGTAAAATGAGGGGGAAAGGGTGGCATATATAAATTGTGATTGAATGTAAAGGGGCATAATTCCTCCATGGAATAGGTCTTTTTGTTGGTCCTCAATTGCATGTTAATCATTTGTTGTTGAATGGTTTACACTTGTTGTATCAAGAATTCTGCAAGTGATGGTGTTTCATTTCTTTGACTTGGTGTCATGATGCTAGAATTGAGTTCATAGGTTGGATTTGAATTATGATTGATGCCTTGTGATGTGAGACCTTGATTGCCATATTGATTTGTGTCGGTTTGATTTGGAATGAAATTGGAATTTAGGTTTGTCCCAAAGTTCATTTTTGCATGTGGTATGGTGTTTTGGAATTGATGTGTAGACCCTTGATTTGTGTTTTGGTTTTGAAAATTAGGTCCTTGGTTTGCAAATGAAGGTGTTGGTCCTTGACCGATATTTTGTGATGAAGAAAGGGTCCCTTGGTTGGTATTTTGAAATGAATATGTAGGCCCTTGATTGACATTTTTTGATGGAGTGTTTCCTTGGTTATAATTTTGGAATGATGAGAGAGGCCCTTGATTCGCATTTTGGAATGATGGGATGGATCCTTGATTATTGTTTTGCTTTTGGATTTTTCATGAGACAATGTCAACCTTTCTAGGTTGACTTGAAAATTGGAACAGGGATCCTTGGTTTGTGTTTTGAAGTTTAGAAATGGGACCTTGGTTTGCATTTTGATTCAAAGGTGTAGGACCTTGTGAGGTAGAACCTTGATGTGTTTTTCTGAAAAGGGGATTTGTAAAGGTCTTACCCAAGGATTTGGAGTTGCTTCCAAGTGTGGAATTTCATCCTTGTGTAGCAGTATGGGTTGCCTTGTTTCCAAATGTTGGGATATTTGGGATATGTGTGGTGGCGGTACTCATGTGTGAGGTTGTCCCAAGGGATATGTTTGTTGTTTGCAATGACGATTCCATGCCAAGTGTAAATGGATTTTCAATTTCCTCTTCTACAAGGGTTGATAGATCAAAACCTTGAGGTAGCTTGGCACCCTTTTTAGCTAGTGCATAGAAGTATCTATTAGGATCAAAACTAATAAGTTGATCAATCATGTTTAAAATTTTTGGATCTTGATAAGCTCTTTCAATTTCTTGATGATTCAATTGCTTGTTGAATTCTTCTATGCTTAGGTTTTCCCATTTCTTGTTGAATTCGTCATGACTTAGATTGTCCCAATTGTTGGTTGGATCTCTTTGCGGCACCTCTCTGTGAGGCATGGATTGATTTGAGTTAAACCTAAGGGTAGTGTCATGGAATGGGTCACTTGAATATTCCATGTCCTTTCTTTTGGATTTTGACCTTGTTTCAACCATGTGAGATGTTTGCAAGTTTGATGGATAATGCAAGATGTGGATGCCACTAAACTATTTTTTTATTTTGTTTTTGGAATAAAGGATGTCAATGCAAGATGATAATGGCGTTTGTCTAAGGATGATGACTAATGCAAGGTGATAAATTTGTCAAGAGAAGATATCAAATGCCAATGTAAAAATGAGGACTAATATGAAAAAAATGTTGCCTAAGGTAATGACCAATGCAAAGTCTAGATGCCAAATGAGGACTAAGATAGAAGTTATGACAATGTAAATGCAAAGGTCTAAATGATTTGGAAAAAGGATCTACTCAACCACCTTAAGCTTGATCTATGTCTCAATTTGGGTCATCAAAGGATTTGTTGGTAGGACAAGATGATAAAGTGAGTTTTCCTAACTATACTCTTGAGTTGGAAAGGTCTCACAAAAGGACAATGAATAAGGAAAATGATGTTGACTAAGTCCAATGACAACCTACTCTTTGAAGGCAATGATTTTGCAAAGTATGGCAGGGTTTTCCTAATCCAAAATCTGAAAATGAAATGAGGATGCAAGGACTGGTTTATGAAGATGATGATGTTCAAGGATGAAACTAAGTTTTGCAAGGATGAACCTATGGGTAAATGCAAACTAAAGATGTCACTAATGGAATATTTGAGCAATTTTCTTTCTGGTTTTCGATAGAGGTTGTTTGATAGAAAATTGGACAAGTTTGGTCTTGGGTTTTAGACTGCAAAATTTGGAATTGTTTCAAGTTGAATGTGTGTTTCCAGATTTGTGTAATGGTGTTTGTTTGTTTGAATGTTTGAGAAAAAACTTGGAAAACACAATATTTTATCCTTGATCAAGCACAATAAAGACAAGAACAATCCTAGGTTAGGCAAGGACAATATTCGCTAGATTCCACATGGGTTTCCCCAACCACACTTATTCTTAGTGTGTGAATCTAGAAGCTTGGCCGCACGGGATCCCCCTTACATTGCACTCACTTCTCAGGCCAACCAAGCTTCCAACCCCCATAAAACTCCCATGGAAGTTGATCACCTCTACTAAGAACTGTGAGAATGTGGATGTCTTCACAACGACCATTGTTGCGCTAGCAAATAGAAGGATTTTGACAACTACACAAAGGTTTTTAGTTTGGGACCCCCAATCAAGTGGCCATACATGGGGCACAAGATTAAGCTCTATTTAGGAGGCACTCCAGCCTAAAGGGTTACACTCAACAAGGTTTTGGGGAGTACTACTTGGTCCGTATGACACATCTGCACTTGTAATCCTAGGCTTTCCCTTAGGATTCACATTTATATACTGGTCGCGGGTAGCTCAGCCAAAGAGCTCTATTGCCAGTGTGAGTCATCTTGGGGTAAGTACTTTTTTCCACCAAGGAAGGCTCAAGTTCTAGAGGTAATAACTGTTTCTCTTACACCCAGGATCACATGAATGCGCAACGGGAGAGGATATTTCAATTATTGCATCATAGGGTGACACAGAATTAAAGACACTTGTAATTTTTAATTACCAAATGATAATGTGAGGAGGACACACAAGACACTTTGTTCATTTTAAAAGTTTAACTTGATGTGAAACAAACAAAGTTCATTTTAAGCCAATGACATGAAATGCATGTTCATTTTAACCAATGAGTGTGCATGCAAATTGTGTTCATTTTAATCCAATGACATGAAATGAATGTTCATTTAACCAATGAGTGTGAATGCAATTTATGTTTGTTTTAAGCCCATGACATGAAATGCATGTTCATTTTAACCAATGAGTGTGCATGCAATTTTTTGTAGTTGTTGAAAGAAAACAAAATTGATTATGCCTAAAGAAATGAAAAGCTCGATTTTTGTTTCTAAAAAAATAGTTTTTAGACTCTCTCCAAGTTGTGCCACATGCTAAAAACAAGAGATTAGTAACTCAAAAGAAAAGTTTAATGAAAACAGAAAATTGAAACAGCGATAACTTTCTCAAAACTTAACGAAATTTTAAATTGTTGAATCCATGGAAAGCTAAAACTCAACCCTTCAAAACCTAGAAAGTATTTTTTCAAGATTTTGCACGAAAAAATTGTTAAAGGAAAAAGAAAACATGGGTTTTAATAGTTAAATTTAAAAAATAACAAATACTAAAATAGCCATAACTTTCTCAAATCTTAACAAAATTTTAATCTGTTTGAATTTTCAGAAAGCTAAGAGCAAGGCCTACAAAACTCAGATAATCATTTTTAAATATTTTATGCACCTATTTTTCTGTGCTCAAAAGAAGATGACGGGATTTCGTATGAATTTTTGGCTGTAACCAACAAAACAACAAAAATAAACAAGAAAACAAACAAATTTCTCTACAAAATTGTAAGATTCGCTTCAGGTTCACCAATGTAAGAAGGGGAAAATAAAATAGAATAGACTAAGTGACAGCCAACATAAATCTGAGCTATTAACCTCATCCAAACAAGAGAAAACAAACAATGCATGAGTAAAAGGAAAGCATCAAACTAAAATACTCCCCATGCTTGAAGTTGATTCACTTCTCTTGCTCTCCTTTTGCAATCTTTGCCCTCTGATTTGTTGCTTCACATGTGGAAATACCTGCAAAATAGTAAGTAGAAAGTTGGAGATAATTAGTTGTTAAATCAAAAATGGAGGAGAAAGCTTGATTTTATAGACAACCATTTGAATGGACAAATGGGATTTATCTTCTAGAAAGATTCTAAGATCAACGGATGAGGATTCATGAGAGGGAGGTTACGAAATGGATAGCCAAGATCGAGTTTCTAGAAAGATATCGAGATCTACGGTTGAAAATTGATGCAACCATAATATACCATGCATGAAAAATATATGATGTCGATGGCTATGACAGACATGCAGGACATGCAGGCTATGACATGAAATAATGATAGGGGATCTTTGACCAAAATGGAGGATTTTAAATTATTTATCCAAAAATTGAGGAGGATGACAAGTGGAAAATAAATTATTTATTTTAAATTATTTACTTGGAGGAAATGAGAAAGGAGATTTAATTAAATTCATAAATTTAATTAAAGGAGGAGATAAAAATTAGACATGGATAATTGATTTGGATCAATTATTTAAAGGAGAAGAATGACACATAAATAAATAATTTCGTCAATTATTTAATTATAGAAGAATAAAAGGTCAAATAATTATTATTATCTAACTATAGACATGTGATGAAAGATAAATAATTAAATAAATAATGATTTATTTAATTATTGAAGAAAGGGGTATTAGTGACGCAATTAATTTATTTTAATTGACCAAGATAGAATAGAGATTAGAAAGTGAATTAATTAAATAATTAAATAATTATTTAATTAATAAAGGAATATGATCAGGAATAATTAAATAATTAAAATTATTTAATTATTAGAGGATGACGACTAAGAAAAAATGTTGCTTGTAGACTTTAGGACATTTTTTAGTGTCTACAAGAACTTTTGTTGTAGATCCAAAACAGGCCTTATTTAAGTAGTGTAGCCCCCCTCTTGAGATTATCCCAGATCATAGAACCTTTCCCCAAAAGACTAAAGTGAGGCATCTCAACACCATCCAGCTCCCCAAGGTACTTGGAGGTAAGGATCCTGGCCCAATATTGATGTTGATGTGAACACCATCTTCAGTATAGCTTAGCAACCAAGGCTTTCCCATTCCAATATGTCCTATGTAATCCTAGACCACCATCCTACTTTGGCCAACAAATAAGTTCCCACTTAATTAAGCTCCACTTCCTCAAAAGGAGATTACCTAACCAAAGAAACTTCCTACAGAGGCCCTCAAAATATTTGATAAAGCTTGAGGGGGTAGTCAACACAAAGAACTTGTATAAAGGAAAGGCTTGCACCACAAAATTCAACAAAGTAACTCTACCAGCCGTAGATAACCATCTATAGGTCCAGTGACAAACCAACCCTCAAATTTTTTCAATCACATCCTACCAAAAACACCTGGGAAGTGGCCACACATCTAGAGGGATCCCAAGATAGATAAAAGGAAGCTTCCCCGCCTGAAACCTTAAGATCTTGGCAATACGTTGTTGAATAAGCATGGGGGTAATAAATAAATAAATGCAAGACTTACTTTCATTAACATTTTGACCTGAAGCAGCCAAGTAACAATCCAAAGTCTATCGTAAGGTGACCGCTTCATCCACCTTAGCAGCACCCATCAAATCCGTATCATCCACAAACTGAAGATGAGTTTGATGAGATAGGTAATTGCTCCATTTCCATCCCTGAATGAGCCCATCCATAACATGGGTCTTAATGCACCTCCCAAATCCTTCAGCCATCAAGATGAAAAAATATGGGGATAAGGGATCCCCCTATTGAAGACCTTTAGAAGAAATAAACAAATCAGAAGACTCCCCATTTATGAGAACAAAAAAGGAGGAAGTCGTCACACAACTCATGACCCAATCAATCCACTCACTATTGAACCCAAATTCTCTGAGAATCTTAATCATAAAACCCCATTTAACCCTATCATAAGCTTTAGCCATGTCCAACTTTATAAACATAGCATTTTCCCTAGAGGAGGCCATGGAATGAATAGTCTCAGCTGCAATAACTACTCCATCCAAAATTTGTCTACCTGCCACAAAGCCCCCTTGTTCCTCTTAGATCAACTTATCTAGCCATGGCTTCAAACGCTCAACAATTAGCTTGGTAATGATTTTATACACCACATTGCACAAAGAAATTGGTCGAAAGAGGTCCAAAGAATCAACCCCCTCTCATTTTGGGATAAGAGCAAGAAATGTAGCATTCATGGCCCACAACATTTTCTTATTCCTAAAAGACTCCTGAATAACCTCTACCATATTAAGTTTGATTACTTCCCAAAATTCCTGAAAGAACTCAATCGGAAATCCATCTGGACCAGGAGCCTTCCATTTTTTCAACTAAAACATCACATCCTCCAACTCCTTTAAATAAATAGGTTTAACAAGAGAGGCATTCATATCCATAGTCACGAAAGAAGAATTACAATCCAAGATAGCGCTATAGTCCCAAGGAGTCAGGGGTTTTTTTTTTCTGCCAATTGCAACTCTTCCTTCACCACCCCCATGAGGATGATACACAGCATTCATAACCACTCTTACTTCAGGACATTTACCCAGCCAACGTTTGGACCCAACTTTACTTAAAGTTCTATTTTTCCATTTAACGTTGCCTACTTGTCCAATTGTTGCTGAACAGTTCTCAGATATTAAATGAACCTGCCCAAATGGTAATCTTAATGTGGTCAATTGACCTTCTTTTACGATCAATTTTGCCACAGCACCCGCTGCTCTAGCTAATTGTCTACCTTTTCCGACTTGTATTTCAACATTATGTATAGTCATGCCTAAAGGTATATTGGTTGAAGTAGACCTTTAATTTGTAAAAATCCCTTCCCAAACTAGACAAGCCTCTCTCAGGGCATACAGTTTTCTCGATGTGGATGAATATTTATATACTCAATGTATAATTTATATAATATATTTTATAGAGAGATTTAAAATGAAGGGCATACTTTAAATCACATCCTAGGTTTTTTTATTCCATCATCTGGCTTATGTTCTTTTTTCATGTAGCATTCAGAATGAATGACTTTATCAAATTACGTTAATGCTTTTGCATCTTCTGGATAACATAGGAGCTTCCTCCTTAATAGCAGGCAAGGTATCTTCAAAAAAGAGCCAAGAAAAATGAACCACCTCACTAGAAATCTCTGAAGAGGAAGAGAGAACACCCTCAGAAGAGTGAAGAGAAGAAATAATGTTACCCTATCTTCAAGCCTTCACTGAGTTATGAAAGAAGGAAGTATTCTTATCCCCTTCCTGAAGCCAATCAACACGAGCTTTCTATTTCCAAAAAAAATCCTTACTGAGTTCCCATTCCTCAAGGTCTTTAACCACACTATCCTCTAACCTTCTCAAGTCTGCATCAAGGCCCTGATCCTAAATCTGCCTGGTAATAGAATCCAAGCGCTCTTGGGTAGCCCTTTTCTTTTGAAACACATTTCCAAAATGATACTTATTCCAATGTTTCAATTTATACTTCACATATTGAATCCTCTTCACAAAAGAGTACATAGCCATACCAAAAGTAGGTCATCCTTCAATCTACCATCTAGAAACCAATTCAAGAAGACTCTCATCTATGAGCCACAAAAGCTGAAATCTAAAATTTTTTTTTTGAGGCCCACCAACCAGTTGGGCAAAGAATTTAATCGACCAATGGTCTGATCCCTTCCAATATAAGATTTTAGAGCTTGACAACCACTTGTAACCAACCCAAAAACTAGAAATAAGAAACCTATCTAACCTTTCAGAGATGGCTTCTTCCCCCGGCCTCCTATTATTCTAGGTAAACTTTCCATTCAGAGGTTTTATATCCACAAGCCGAAGTTGGGACAAATTATCCCTTAGAAGATCAGAGGAGGGGTCCAAATGAGGCACAGCTCCCCTTTTCTCCTCTAGAGAGACATTTGCATTGAAGTCACCTGCCATAATCCAGGGAAGAAAAGGGTCCAATGATCTCATAAAATTGATATGAGACCACAAGATAATCTTACCAAGAAAATTTGTCAGAGCATAAATGTTAGAAATAAATATTCTTTCCTCGTCTCCAAAGTAATTGCAACTAGGGAAATGGAGAATCTTCTAAAGAACCACCAAACATGAGAGATTCGTCGAGGATCCCTGAAGCAAGCAAGACCTCTAAAGCTCCCCTATGCACCCACACACTGGCATAAGCCTCTATTCTAAAACTTAGAAGCACTCTGCATCATACTATCCATAGATAATTTTGTCTCCTGGAGGAAAACCACATTCGAAGAATGAGCATAAACCAAGTCCTGAATAGCCTTTGGTCTAGGGATGCTATTCATACCCCTCACATTCCATGATAGCACAATCATCGTGAAGGGTGAGAGAAGTGAGTATCCAATGTCTTCACCAACCTAGATTCAACCAACGTCTCACCAACCATCTTAACTTTCTCCTAATCCTTCTTCCTACCCACCTTCTGGGACTTATGAGGAGCACTTTTCTTTAGAGGCTTTTGTTGCACACCCAAAATAGGGGAAGAAGCAGAAGCTTTACTCTTGCCAGAATCTCTAGGACCCGAACCTCCAGTAGTGCATGCACCTACAACAACAAAAAATAAATAAGTACCATCTAAAACATAAGGATCCCCAAGCCCAACATCAGGGGGAGGAGCAAGAGAGTCCTTCACTTCCCCATGAGCCTCCAGAGTGCTGAGAACTGAAGGTGTAATAGTCATAGGCTCAAGATTATGAGCACTAAAAGGGGTCGCATCCATATGCATGTCAGGGGATATCCCCTCCTCATGAACTAAGTCATTTAGCACATCAAACCTGTTAAACACCCCCTCCTCTTGGTGATCCCAAAAATTCCTCTTCTACCCTCAACCTTTATTTCGAGACCTAACAAGCATAAACCCATCTTTATCCGAAGTCACCCCCTACAAGGGCCCTTTTCCCTTTTTGGATCCTAGATTTGATGGAGCCATCATGTTACTTGAGTTACCCACACCAAGAGCATGAGGACACCTCCTTTGAATATGACCGTACTCATGGTATAAACGACATCTGAACGATAAAGTTTCATAATCTAACGGTTGAGTTTTGGAGATAGACCCCACTATCAAGTCAATAGAATCAAGCAAAGGCTGACTCAGATCAATCTCCACACAAACACAAGCATAGGAAAAAATTATCTTCTCCATAGTCTGTTGAGAGGGGACAATTGGTTTTCCCAGTGACATGGAAATAGATTGTAGTATATCTCTCCTCCAACATTCAAGCGGCAACCGAGGAAGGCGAACCCAAACTGGGACCTTGGATGGAAACTCTTCCACTGAATTAAAACCCACATGCCATGGTTTGATGAACAATCCCACTGATCATAAAAGTATGGGCCACCCTCAAAATCCTTATTTTGATCTGAAATGCATGAAAAATCCACCAAGAATGAGGGCTTTGATCTCCAAAGTTACCAAGGTCATCATCACTTTTAGCTAGTGCAGACTCATTTTGAACAATGCCCTTGTCAAGAATTTCTTCTTGGTTGATGGGTATCTCTTTTGAGACTAGAGAGTTCTAGGGTACTATTTCAAGGTTTTGTTCAAGCCTCTCTTGTTTGTGTGAAGGGACCTTAGATTCTATATGTCACTTCTTTCTCTTACATATTAATTCTCTAGTAACAAATTTTGTTCTCTTAGTCTTTTGGGAGATTGTGGCTACTATTGTTAACTCTCCAACCTCTTCAATTTTTTGAGGGCTTAGACCACTAGCTACATTAGCTAAATTTTATAGCTTGTTTGTGAGATCAGTTGACAATTGTATTTCTTCTAAAATAGCAACCAAGGTTGACCTACTATGTCATTCTTCTCACCCTTAGAGCTAGGTGTAGTTGTTTCAATATTTTTAAGATTAGGTTGCCTAGTGCTAGAGCCCTTAACCTTCTTGCTTCTAGACCCTAGGGTTTGTACTTCTCCTTTTTTAGAGCTATCAGGAAGGGCCTCCGACTCAAAATCCTTACTGTGTTCATTACCCTCTTCTAAATTTGTATGACCGGACTCCTCTTCCTCTAAATTACCAAAATATTTTTCTACATTGTGAGAGTCCTCTTTTGCAGAGTGTTCTGAAGTATTAGGGAGGCCATTCTCCACAAAATTTTCAGGGGTTTCATCTACAACAAATGATTCCTAGTCCCTAGGAGGTGAAAACTTCTTCAATTCTTTTACAATCAATAGTTTGATAAGCCCATGATGGGCTAATTAATTTTCCTTACACCTTTGGACTACTTTTCATATTTGAATTATGAAAAAATACAGAAAGAAAGGAACATTTACAAGCACACCCCATCATAGATGTATCATAAGCTAAAATTTCCTGGCATAAACATATACATACCTCCCCTCGCAAGTTAAGTACTAAATAACAAACTTCGCCACATCATTCCAAGGAGCTGGAAGTGAAGCTAACTTTATGCCATTACTAGAAACTACTTTGACCGACTCCCCATGCTTCAAAAACTTTTTACAGAGGGATTTAAGATCTCTTTCCCACATAGAATTATCAAGAAAATAAATTTCCCCTGTTAATGGAAATCCTGTAACATCTGCTATGTTTTCAACTGAAATGAGAATCTCCAAACCATGAACTCGCACCTATTTAGTGTTGTGGGTCGCTGTGAACTCGCGAGCCAACTTCTCATCATATCCCCTCAACCTTTTAATGTATGCATACCATCCTACTTGCTTGAATATCTTGTATTCCTCATACATCACTAGAGCCCTCAGATCATCCATTGTTGTTGGCTCATAACGGTGCATGCGTTCTCCTGCCATATCCTTACTAGGAGGTGCAATCTGAACAGTCCATAGTTCAAAATCGGTATATTATATGGACAAATCCAGTTAATAGAAACACCTACCACCAAGGATAGTACAAACTTAACTGGTAGAAAAATTAGGAATTTAGAATGGAGGTAAGAAATGGTTTATGTATGTGGGTAAGGAATGGCAGTTTCATACTATTATTATGGATAAATAATAATAATTACTGGCAGCATTAAGGAGTGACTAAATAATGATGGTTATGATAGATCACGTTGGAAATAATAGGGTATAGATATGATGGGATAGGTTTTAACATGGGAAGGACGAGACATGACGGTTGATGTGACACCCCCCTAGCTTAGTAGGTTACCCATCTATGGGTGACATCACAATCATTAAATGAACTGATGATATTAAATAAAATAAAAATAAAAATAAAAACTCATAAAATACCATTACTGATGACCGCTAATGGGATGAAGTGGTGACGTGGTGATGCATGTGGTGAAACTAATGCCGATGCAGACACCAACCTAGCAACAATGATAGGACAATAAGAGAGCAGTGTAGGAGGTACGGCCGTGACAGAACCAGACCCAAAATGAATCAGCCAACTAGTGAGCTCCCCATGTAAAAGAAAGCATGATAAAACTATAGTCAAAAAGTACGGTGGCTGACAAGGTGGAATTCAACTCGTCTGAGCACTGGAAATGGTAAGCAGATCACCAAGTGGTGAAAGAAGAGGACCAATGGAAAACATCCAACTGGCGATCAACCGTGAGTAAATAGAGACCGTCGAGGCCACCAAAGAGAGGTAAATGAACCATGGAATCAGCCACAGAGAAATGAATACCGTCCAGCACATACAAAAATAAAAAGGCTCTTAGCAAAGGAAATATTGGAACCCCGACCGGAGGATATTCGCAGTAGTTCCTGTCACAAAGGTGACAGGAATGTAGAATAATTTAGGCAATGGTTGTTGGTTGTAAGCCAGAAAAACCATTGCGATATGAATGGTAGAATCATGAATGGATGGGTGTGGAAACCAGCCAAGAACGGGGAATGATATGTATGGTGACAGGTCAGAAAACCATAGGCTAAGAAAACACCAACCAACGAAGGCACCTAAGAAGAGGTTCCTGACAAGAAAATGACAGGAATAGTGGCAAAGCATATCATAGAGAGACATTAAAGTATAGACCATGGTTCGGAATAGGAGGTCGAAAGAAGACCCCAAATGAATGGAGTGAGAGACCCAAGCACCTGCAACTCAAATTAAAATTGTTCCTAGCGGGAAAGTGACAGGAAGGCGAGGTGCCAACTCGTGAAGAGATTTTATTTATTTTTGACAATAATAGACTGTCGGTCACCTGGTTTTCAATATACCACCACTTAGTGGCACCGAAAAATCAGTTTTCACCACTAAGGTTATTCAACGGGTAATGCTCAAGATCAGTTTTTGAACATTAACTAGCCAACAACGCCCAAAAGGGTTTTCATTGTTGGATCTTTTATTGCTTCTTTTTTTTTAATTTATTGATCAATTTTGAAGGAGGCCAAAAGGAACAACAGTAAGTTCCTTTGTCACATCTAAAAATAAAGCTTCTTTGGAAAGAGGCTTTTTGTACAGTTTGAGGTGGTGACCATTGAAAAGGAGAGTTCTTCTTTCAGAGTCCATTGTACAGAGATGAACAAGGCCATTAGCATATACTATCTGGATCTCATAGGGTCCTAGCCACCATGTGTGAAACTTTTCGTTGAAGTCTTGGAAGAGAGAGTCATATAAGAGTTCCCAATCTCCAAGTTGGAATGACCATTGTCAAATGTGATGGTCATGCCATAGAGCGCATTGTTTCTAAACAACCTCGATGTGGAAGATTTCTTCTTGGCGCAAATCATCTAAGGAATTTAGTTGATCAATGTGTGTCTTTTGTGCATCAAAAAGACTCATACCCAACTGTAGTACAATGTAAAGAGTTTTTATCTCAAACTCAATGGGAAGAACTGCCTTCTTACCATAGACAAATTCATAAGCGGTTAGACCAGTGGTGGTCTTCAGCATTGTCTAATAGGCCCACACAACTTTAGGGAGTCATGCAGCCCAATCTGCTTATGAAGAGCAACTGTCTTAGTAAGAATATTCTCAATATCCCTATTGGTGACTTCTACCTACCCATTGGCTTGAGGATGATAAGGTGTAGACTTGCGATGGTGTATTTCATACTCACAAACCAAGGCATAAATGAGATTAGACATAAATTTTGGTCCTTGATCTATGGTTATCTCTCATGACACACCAAACTTGGTGAAAATATTAGAGTACAAGAAATTTTCTACTTTTGTATCTCTGGCATGCTTCAGGTCTACCACTTTGACCCACTTGGTTACATAATCAGTGCACACAAGGATGTATTCCTTATTTCTTGATGGTGGGTTGATTGGGCCAGCAAAATCAATGCCCCACTTCTCAAATGGCTCTATGGACAACTACGGGTGTAAGGGAATCTTGTCAAAATGTGTAGGGTGGCCTATACGCTAAAATTTATCGCAAGATGAACATAGCGTTTACAATCCTTGTGCATTTTAGGCCAATAGTAGTATGTATTGAGAATATTATGAGCGGTCCTCTGAGTAGCAAAGTGTCCTCTATATGGTTTTGTGTGGCATGCATGAAGTATATTGAAGACATCATCTTCGGGTACACAATGCTGCATGATATTATCATTGTCGGTGCGGAAGAGAAATATGTTGATCCATGTGTACTATCCATTGAATCCAACCAGCTTCCATCATTCCCTTAGAGAGAAATGTGGTGGGAACTTGCATGTAACTAGATAGTTTGCAATATCGATGAACCATGGGCTCTTTGTTGATATGGAAAAGAGGTGCTCATCTAGAAATGCATCTTCAACAGGAGTAGGTTCATCTTCTAGTTGTTGTAACCTAGATAAAAATTCTACAACCACATTTTCTCAACCAGGCTTATCAAGTATAGTTATATTAGATTCTTGAAGTAAAAGAAACCATCTAATAATTCTACCAGTTACAACAGGTGTAAGACCCCTCTGTTTTTCTCTTTTGATCGAACAGTGTTCTATTTGGTTATGTCTTATTTTTTGTTGTACCTTGACTATGGTATGCGGTTATTGTTTGATCTCTATCTTTATCGTGATTTGGTGATGTATCTTGATGTGATGATACTGTATTCAGATGTTATCATTATGGCATGTTTTGAATTAGCATAAGTGGGTATTCGAATTAATGAGTTATTATGCTTTGGATTAAATTATTATGTTAGATTTATCAGTTAGTAATATTTTATTGGTGAAGGGGATGGATGGAATCACTTCCTTGTGAGTTCCCTACGATTCTATGATTCCCTCTTCATGGTGTGTTTTAATTATGACATATATATGCATGTAGATATACTCTTTGTTCGTAGGTTGACAGGTACAGGACATCGACTCCACCTGGTTTCACAGGTTTGAGCATGTCTATTGCCCAATGGTATTCGATTGGGAGATAGTAGCTAGGTTTTTTGTGCCAAGTCGTCACCCTAGTCATAGTGTGTCGTCAGGCGTTAGTCAGGTTAAGTTATTTCAATGTTGTTCATCTAACCTTGATTTCAATTGAAAGTTGCAAGTTTGAAAAAGGTTAAAATATATGCTTTGGTAATTTATTTGTCGATTAGCTTTATCTGGTTTATGTTGAAATGCAATTGATTTACTATTAATTTAATTTAATTAATAAAAATAATTTAATCGTTGATTAAATCTATTTTATTAATTAATTAAATTAATGTTGTTGAAATAAGTTAAGTTAGTTATGGATATATTGTTTGAAATTGAAAAATAAGAGAAATGATTTAAATCACAATTTTAGAAAAGTTTGAATTCAAAAATTGTAAATGGAGATATTTTGGCTATTCTGTTTTTGAAAATTTATGAGGGTTGGTGCATGGATATTTTTGGAGAAATTTCTTTATTATTGAATTTTCTTCACAATTTTGGATTATGAAATTTTGGAAAAAGAGGGAGGAGGAATCTAGTTGGTTTTGAAAATCTCTAGATTTGGTTGTGTTGGTTTTGAGTTTGGAGAAACAAGTTGGATTTCATGGAGGAGCTAGAAATAGAGAAAGGATTCAGAGCTTCATTGTCAATCTTTCAAGCTTTTGGGAAAACAGGTTTTCTTGCTATTTAATTAGTTTCATTTGAAAGGTTTCTCAAATTTATATGTTGCTGAAATTATAGAATTTTAGTTGAACTGCAAGCAAAACCCATCTTAGATCTTGTTTTCATCATTTGAAAAAAAAAATTGTATTGAAAGTTAGATTTCTCAAATCAAGGAAAAAATAAATAAATAAAATAAAATAAAATAAATAAATAAATAAAATGCATTGGAGAGGTCGTTGGGGACTCAACCCCCACTGCACCCCATGGGAGGTGGGTGGAGGGAGTCGTGCCTAGCGCATTCCCCACACATTCCCCGCCACTGCTTCTGCAGCCACTGCCACCCGCAAAGCGTGGACAGTTGTGCCTAAACAAAGCCGCCACCCCAAGGGGCATTGACTATGTTTAGCCACAGCCGCCCCCAGCTTTGGCGTCGGTTGTGTAAGCCACGGCTGCCCACCCAAACTTGCCTGTGCCCTGCACGAAAATGGTCGCCGCCTACAAACCGTAGCCAGTGCCTCAACCCACCAACCATCCTTAGCGACCGAGGCAGCCGCCCAACCTTTAGGGTTGGTGTGTGGTTTGAGGATGCTTTTGGACGCAGGTTTTCTTAATAGAATGAGTATTTATATATAAAATAATATTTTATTATTATATTTTAATAATATTATAATATTAATATTTATTATATTAATATTTAATATTATAATATTATTTACGTATATATATATATATATATATCAGTTATTTATTTGTAGAAGTATATATGTAATATATACATATGCAAAATATACAAGTGTTTATATCCATTTTAAAAGATGATTTATTAAAGGTATGATGTAAGATTAATTGAAGAAATTAAAATATGATATTCTTAAACAAATTGTTGAATTTATTTTAAAATAATATTATTTTTTGGAAAGACAAATTAGATTTGAAGATTTCATGTTTTAATAACGAGGCCCTTGGCCTTAAAATGATTTATATTTGCAAGGACGTGTTTAATATTGTAGTTAATTGATGTTTCATTTTGCAAAGGAGATATTGTTATCTTAAAATGACATATTTGAATTGAAGGTGTAAATGTTATTTTATTGTTAATTAAGAGCAATTAGGAAATTAAATATTGAGTCTTAATTTGCTCCCTTGTCTGAGAAAGACGTGTTTTAATTCAGTTTGTTTAATTCAATAGAGTATTGAATGTAATGAGGAAATGGGTTTAGTGAACCCAAAGTAGAATTTATATTCTCATCTCCATGCTCGCCTTGATTGTGAACTATTCCTGTTATCGTTTGGGAAATTTGGGTCATAGAATTCGACAAGTCTTCTAGATGGGGATCTTATTTTATGTGGGTTATCGTATTATGTTAGTCACCCTATTGTGAATCCCTTGGGTAGTGCATGGGAAGTTATCTGTTATTACCCAGTTTCCACGAACGGGGATGTGTGTACCTCCTTGGAGTAGGAGTTGATTACGTGAGTTGTGCCTCCTTGTGAGGAGTGACTCTATTACCTTGTGACCTCCAGTGTTTGGAGAGGGTTTGAACTTATGTTTCCTCCTGAGAAAGGAGCAATCATGGTATCTTGTTTGGTTGCACTTGGGTACCCTTGGTAACTAGATGGTATGCATGTTGTCAAGTAGAAGAGTGGATTCCATAGGGGCCAGAGCCCAGAAGAGGTAAGATTGGGTAACCTTCGAAAGTTGTTTAATCAAGTGAAACTAAATCAATGCTTACAAGTTTAGGACTAACTTCTCACTAATCAAGATAATTATGCCTCACTCATGGACCCAAGTGCTCGGTTAGGCTTGGGATGAGTGGGAAGGCTGGGGACAGCAAGGTCATCTATCTTGTCTGTACGAAAGGTATTTGATTTTGCATTAGTGAGTATGAGGGCCGGGGATCGGTTTGAGGCCACCATCTTGACGATCCACAGTGGGTAACTCATGATGAGCTGTGTGATGGCACTCTGTCTAGGACAACAGTCGGTATTTTTTTTTATGGGTATGGTTTCCTTAACATACCTTGTATGACCATAGTTGGTGTTCAATTATTATGTGTATGGTTCTCTTAACATACTTGATTTGCTTTATATCTGGAAGCAATGTGACCTTGTAGAAGTGTACTTGTGTTGTTCTTGCATGGTATTTGAGTTGTACTTGTGATGTACTTGGGTGGCACATGTGTTTGGTTGTGTCAATTGGTTCAGTTATGTTTTAGCCTGTATCTAGAGGTAGATGGTCTTGGTTAGGATTCCTTGTTACTATCTCTTAGCATGGGGGGCGGGCCTTTGGGTTCCACTTGGTTGGGTGGCGTGCACCTAAATCTATTGGGTTCTTTCTTCATGTTCATGTGGATGAGACTTCCATTTGGAGAGCTCATGGGATTCAATTTCATGTCATGCTTTATTTTATTTTAGTTGCTCTTGTAATATTTTACCCCTAATCTATTATCAAGGTGGAAGTTGTAACTATAACCTTATTTATTGGACTTGCCTCATTCGGGGAATGAGAGTTGTAATTGTAATATTTAATTATGGATAAATGAAATTGAAGTTACCTAGTATGCTTTGACGTATTTATTTTTTATGGAGTGTATACGTACTTATTATCTTAAGTAGATAAATGTTATGGATTCATTTATGTTGTTGTGGGTTAAGAGGTAATCTCAGTATCATAACCTTAGAGGTTGTTTGCAATGGGTAGTGAACTTGCATGTTCATTATACTTAAACAAAAAAAAAATAGTACGTTTAAGTAGTTAATTGCAACTTCCTCTAGGGTTGCGTGGCGGGGCATTACAACAAGTTTATTCATTAAAAACCGAAATATTGAATGATCTATGTGGACAAATACTTTATAACCAGTAATATAATGACAAAAATAATTAATTTCATACACAACAACTAAAAACTCCTTTTTAGTTACTGTGTAGTTTACCTCGGCTCCTGTGAAGTTATTTTTAATGTAGTAGATGGAATAGAAGAGATTATCCTCTTTATGTCCAAGCACATCTCCCATCGAATAATTTGAGGCATCAGTGTGAATATGAAATGGTAGTTCCTAGTTTGAACCTCTAAGGACTGGTGTGGTTACAAATTTGTCTTGATGGCCTTAAAGGCTTCTTGACACTCAGGTGTCCAAGAGAAAGCAACGTCTTTAGCTAATAAGGAAAACAAGGGAGAGGCACTCTTGCTGATATTTTTGATGAATCTTTGGTAATACCCTACATGACCAAGAAAACTATGAACATCTTTTTGGCTAGAGGGTGTAGGCAAGTCATGAATAATTTGGATCTTTTTAGGATCCACTTGGATACCTTTAGAGGAGATGTAATGGCCAATAACTATCCCTTTTGTCATAAGAATATGGAAATTTTCATGACTTAATGACAATTTGGTATCTATACAACGCCTAATTACCTTTTCTAAATTTGTTTTAGCCTCTTCATATTACCATGGACAGTAAAATCATCCATATACACCTCAACACAATCATTTACAAGATTCGTAAAAATGCTCAAAACTGCTCTTTGAAAAGTGGCAGGGGCATTACATAAACCAAATGACAAGACACTATATGCAAAGGTACCCCAAGGGAAATTGACAGTGGTCTTGTCCTGATCCTCTGGTGTTATGCGAATATGGTTGTAACCATTGAACCCATCCAAAAAAGAGAACTTATTACCTACAAGAGTGTCCAATACTTGATCAATAAATGGTAATGGAAAATGATCCTTCTTAGTAGCTTTATTTAATGCTCTATAAACACAAATTATCCACTTACCATTTTTCTTAGGAACCACAACTAAAGGAGAAACCCACTGACTATCTAAAATAGGATATATAAACCCAACATTCAACAGTTTTTATAACTCCTCCTTAACTATTTCACGCAAGGTAGGGTTGAGCCGACGTTGTGGTTGCCTAATTGGATGACTACCTTCTTCAATGTAAATATGGTGGGTGTAGGTGTCAAGATGAATTCCATGCATGTCTTGGTATTCCCAAACGAATGCATTTTTTTTGTTCTAACCATGGAAATAAGGTCTTGGATTTGTTCAGGGGTTAACTATGGATTAATATTAAGTGTGTGATTAGGAAAAATTTCCATAGCTTCTAATTTTGTAGGTGAGTTAATGGATAAGACTTGGGAGGTGGATAGAATATCACTCAAATTTATAGAATATAAGAATGAACCATACAAGAAATTATGGGAAAACAACTGATGCAATGTGATAAAGTGTTGAACAGATCATGAACTACCCACCAACAAAAATTTCCCAAAAGGACATTGAGTATTTATACCTGAATGGACGACCATGCTTTCAAAAAATTTATTAAACATATACCTTTTCTAAAGGAAATTAACAATAGCATTATCCTCAGTAGGTTCCTTTGTATCTAAGGCTTTATCAATTGTCAAAATTGGCAATGACTCATCTAAGTCACTATCAATCCAAACTAGGTCATTCATCTCTCACAAAGGTTGCGCTGGTGGGTATAGAGTCAATTGTTTATTGTGCTCACCATTAGAAATGAACATGTTCCTTGACCAAAAATTGATAAATGCATCTACGACTGCTAACCAAGGTCATCCCAAAATTAGGAGGTATCCCCCCAGCTTAATTTTTGGCTGCAAAATCACAAAGTCAGTTGGGTATTCCCACGAATCAATAGAAAGGCTTACATCTTCAACCATACCTTCGAGCTTGACCAAAGATCGATCTTCCATTTGAAGAACTATGGGATTAGGTCTAAGTCCTTCTAATGACATTTTTCCCTTTGTTTCATTTCTCATAACATCAATTGCAACACCCAAATCCACAAGGGTATTAGGAATACTTACTTTACCGATAGATACCTTAATGACAAGAATCCCTGGATCCGAGTACTTTGGAATGGTTATCTTCTTGAGCATAAGATCTACTAGCTACCTGATGAATTGGATGTGTTGGATGTTGTGGTTGCATTTCTGACATATGGTTTTCATTGATGTCAACACTACTAGAATTGGTGATGCTTAAGGTTGTATATATCGAGTAGATTGAGAAAATTGTAAAAATATATATTGCATATAGCCAGTGAAGCTGAGAAAGTTAGAGTGGTGGTAAGTGTTGTAAGTTGATAATCAAGTGGTGCACACTAAAGGGTTTGTTGCTCAATCTATCTAGTATCTTGTCTGAACGTTTCAATGGTACGCATCAAGAATTGAGAAAGTTAGGAAATCCTATGCTCCTATAGTCATTTTTTCATTGTAGTAGGTGTTCTTGGATGAAGAGGATGAAATTTTGGAAATCTCAGTTGTTGTGCATGTTCATGTGACATTCATTAATGAGTCTAGATTGTGATCTATCAGTTTTGTACATCTGCATTGATCAGAGTGTTCGTGGTCAGATGTTTTTCCAATGTGTGCTCAAGTTTTCATGTTCTTGGCCTATATTTTGGTGATAGCATGTTGCGGATCCATGAGGATTAATATTTTATTATTTGGAATGTTCGAAGGTGTTTATTTGAGTCCTCGCTATGTTGTGACCGACTTGTGTTGCTACGCATTAATATTTATTTATGTATTAAGGCTAGCAATTGTAATTTATTATTTATTTGTGACCGACAAAGTAGTTGATGTAAATCCATGTGGCGGATATATAAGAGAAATTTTTTTCCTCATTTTCAGGTAATGCTTGGTGTGTGTGTGATGTACATGTGTAACTATAATCAGGCTTGTGAAGAAGCTAATATCTTAGTTCATGTTCATCAGATGGATTTAATCTAATTATTGTATGTAAGGCAATGAGCCTTCCTCTGAGCAGTATGCTTTAGGCAATGTGCCTGAATACAAGTGCATACCTTATTCATTCTTCATTATACTTATAATAGGGTATAATCTTGTGGACTAACATCCACCGTGGTTTTTCCCCTGATAAGGTTTCCATGTATAAAAGCTTGGTGTTCATATATATTTGATATATTATCGATTTATTCTTTCACTGTTAATTATTAGATCTAAGATTGAAGGTTGATTAAAGTTGAATAAGTTTGATTTTGGTAGCAACTGATTCACCCCCCCTCTCAATTGTTTATCCTTTTTTTTCCAATAGGATAGTCTTCGGGTCTTGCTTCCTCATTTGCTTCTGAGTACATAGATCTCAAACTATTTTTGTATAGACAGGGATGTCCTTGATAGCCTGCAACAAAGGAATCTTGATGTTAACATTGCGTAACTCATTAACAAGATCAAATTTAGGTTGAGAGACCTCCCTTTGTATTGGTTTAGACTGAAACCATTTGGGAAAGGGAGGTTGTTTGGTTGGCTCTACTTCTGACTCTTCATTGATTTCTGTAATGGTGGGCCATTGAAGAGCCTTCCCCGACCTTAACTGAACTCCATCTAGTTCTATTGTATTTATAGGATAGGTGGGGTAACCTGTTGCCTCATTATTATACATAGGTTGGGTTTCCTTATTGTTGGGGTTTGGATTTGGTTAGGTTGGCATTGATGTAGATCTTGGTGGTTGTGTTGGATGGTTTTTTGGATTAACGGGTTGAACAGTCGCTGATGGCAGGGCTGGAAGAAGTTGTTGTGACTGCTGGTAAGGGTTGATCATAGGAGGAGGTGTAAATTGTAATTGTGACGAAAATGGTTGTTGTTGGTATGGTGATGATTGTGGTGATTGTGGCCTCCATTCCTATTGCCACAGTTGTGAATTATATTGATATTGTGGCATCCATTGAGGGTATGGGGGTTGTTACGCCCATACCATCCCAATTCATAAGAATTGGGTTGGCTAGGTCCAAGGGCAAGATAATCATTATCATGCTAGGGTTCATTACTCGAGGTGGAAAAGGTCACCTAGGGGCCATGTAATAGACAGGTTCCTCAGAATATTCAATTTCAAGCACACCTACAGGAAGAGGCCTCAAGGTAGAACTCCTACTAACTTCTTCTAGGGATGAGATGTTTGTCCTATTGTATGGGCAATCCTCACTACCATGTCTCTTGCAGCACATTGGACAAAACGTGGCCAAGGCCTTCTTGGCTTCCTCTTGCTTCCTACGGGTATAAAGAGTGTCTATCTGTTTCCCCATATGACTCAACAAATATGTTTTAAGATCCTCAATTAAATTTCCTATTTCACACTTCGTTATACGTGTTGCATTGTATGCGGTATAAGGCTTACTTGGATAGTTCCTTCCCAAATGTTGAAACCTCGAATAGTTCCTGCAAATATCACAGATATCGTCAAATCCCATTTTGGAGATATTTCATTTTCATATTAAATTTAATGCTTCCATAACATCATGTCTTATCCCCCTAAGAAACAACATTTTAATAGCATCATCATTTAGTCCCTATTGGCGAGACCATTGAAGACTAAACATGAAGCATTCAAGGTAGTCCTCCACAAACTCGTCTTCCTTTTGAGTCATGCAAAAAAATTCATCCCAAGTCTCCTTTGTTTTGCAATATTCTTGGTACTTGGTCAGGAATAATTCCTTCATGACTTCCCACATTCTAATGTTTATAAGGTTCATAAACCATCGTAGGACAGCATCCTTTAATGTAGCTAGAAATAGTTTGAGTTTCTATGTGTCACTTTGATAATCATAGCTATGGCACAACACATCAAATTCAAACAAAAACATGCTAGTATCCTCAATCGAAAGACCATGAAAAATAGGCAAAGCAGAATGAGGAATGTTCTTCATAGGAGCATCTTGTTCAGGATGTGTGATTGGAAACTCAAAGGTAATCAGATTATTGTTGGCCAATACCCTATTATGATTATCATTGTTGTTTTTTTTGTCATTATTGTTGTTGGGGTCCATTACTTCTAATGCCCAAGGGGTAAAATAGGTTTTAAATGGCTCTTGGGTTTCTGAAAATGGACCAGCTTTAGTCCTGTAAGACTCTTGGAAGAATTTTTCAACATTTTTGTGTAATATCTCAAAAGAGCTTGGACGAGTACCTACGGGTGTCTCAACAATAGTGGTCTCAATATCACACTTCTCGAGATCAAGTTCAGGTAATTCTAATGATTGCAACTTAGTTTTCAATTTCTCTTGAGTTGAGTTGCTTCCTTCAATGGATGGTTTTGACTTATTTTGTAATTTTTTGGTTTGTGTTTCCTCAATTGATGTTTTTGATTTGTTTTTAAGATTTTTGGGTTGTGAACTACTTCCCTTTTATTTTCTAATGAATCTTCCTCTACTATCCCTACTATGATTCATGCACCTAAATGACTTATGAAAAATCAAACTAAGGGTAGTTATCCAAACAAGGTTGACTATCGCGTGGACTTTCTCCCTAGCACAATGCTCCTAGCTCAGTTTACTAGAAATGCAGGCCTTCAACACCATTCCCCAACAACGACACCAAAATGATTGGATTAAATTATGGTCTCAAATTGTTCTTGTAATGGTTTTGAATTAATTATTAGAAATAGCTTCCTTAGTTCATCCTAAAGTTTCAATTTGGGAATGTAGGCTTTTGAACCGTGTTGTGGTAGTATGTTGAAGAGCTGTTATCAATAAACTAAGGGCTGATGGATGCAAACTAATGTAATCTTCATTTGAACCAAATTCTGATTGGAAGACTTCATGTCACATGTGTGACAAGAACCCGTGAAGAAATGATTATGTAGTAGAAAATAGATTACTGGCACACAACAAAATAGAACTGAAAATCTCTATACAACAAAATGAAAATATTTCTTGAAATAAAATAAACAGAATCAAAGTTAAACTAGTGAATGTAAATATTCTTTAGGCATTAATTAACCATTCAAATCCTTAACTCACAATGATTTTACTAATCAACATCTAACTATTCTTAACAATACTAATAATAGTTGATAGGTAAATTATACACACCAACAAGTATTGAACAAACCGATAGAGATTAACGTATTCACAAAGATTAATTATGTAGATAAGAATCTGAAGCTTAACACAATAATCAATATGAATCCAATCGAATAGCTACAAGTTCCATGTAATTTTGTTTCATAAATACATATTTTCAATCTTCAAGTCATTTCAGTTAGCTCTATATAATTCCTATATGAATTTTCAAATGTAGGTATCATGCCATTTTTGTGGTGTGTGCACCCAGATTTCATCTAGCTTACCATTCAATCTAGCTAAACAATCCTGGCTCAACCGTGTTCTTGTCCTTTAACTTATCACCATGCAACTGCACACACTTGCACTTGCAAAATTCATCAGTAACATTCAATTCTTGATAACATATAAGATAGTTTTAAAATATCACATAGTCAACATCAATCAAATTCTTTCGATCTATTTTGAAAATTTCATGTGTATATATAGAAACACACACAAATATATATATTCATATACATATATATATATATATATATATATGTGTGTGTGTATATATAAATACATATATAAATATATATGGGTGTCGAGAACATACATATGTGTGAACAAAAATGAATATAAATATATATGTATATTTATATATATAAGAATATATATGCATATAAATATATATTTATACCTTTTATCAATGAACTTGAAACCAATAATCACCATTATCCAATTGATGAAATTTAAAATAAAATCATGAGAAAATCCCACAAAGAACATGGTCTACCATCGATAGTATGGAAAATTTTGAATTTAAGATGGGGCAGAAATATCAGTAATGCCCATTATCATTTTGAAATATCCCCTTAGTGGAGGCATTGTAAAATGTAGGAAATATGCTATTTTGAAAAGAATATATCGACTCCATCAAATAATGAACAAGGTGTGGATCATAGCTTTATGGGAAAAAGCCGAAAAGGGGATTCCTTGTTGTAGAGGTAATCAGTGATTTTTCATTAAAATGTTGCTTTTCAATTGATTTTTATACTTTTTATCTGTATTTCCATGCTCAAACTGAATCATTACATTATCGATTCTAATGATTGAATAAACTAGATCATCGAACTCTTATGCAAACTATATGAATCAGATTTTTGGCTTTGTTGTTTTCTTTTCTACATTTAAATTCACCTGGGCATGTTGAGCCTATGGCTTGGAATGGCCAACTACATATATTACTTTATAATATTTGATGTTGTCGACCATGTGTTTAGGATTGCATTTATTTTTTTATTTAGATAAGCCCATCACATGGCTACCAAGGAAGCTTGATAGGCCTTTAATTGGATTGATGTGAGTTATATGTCATCGCCACCCTTTTTTGGGTAGGTTGAAGCCAACATAGAAGGATTTTGATGTATAAACATTTTACTTGCTTATTATTTTTGTCTATCTAATGGATGCCCATTTGGGTCGAAGCTATCACCTTCTATCTTGCATCAAAGAGTAACTCTAATTCTATTGTTTTCTCATCATCAAAGGTGACAGTAGGCTCATGTCGCCCAACATTGTATATGAGATTTTATTATTTCTTGCAGATTGAAGATACCTTGTTTATGTCACCAAGTCCGTTCAGGATAATGGCTAAACAATGAATTCTTTCTCCAAATTTATTTGCATGTATAGTATAGTAAACCATTGCTTAATAGGAATGACACCCATGTCATCTTTGGAGGAAATTATACCCGATCTGAGGGTAGGTGACAGGCTATGCCCTCAACCACCATGTTTTAAGAATAGAAAATTACTATGGGTCATTTTAGAACAACAAGAGTATAATAAATTTAAACTATGAATGAGGTTTTCAACCCAAACCTGGTTATGATTGATCTCATGGTTTTGATCATTTTATCATTATTGATTATCAATTAGCATGTCATCCAGTTATTTTAAATTCTTTCCAAAAGTTGATAATAGAATCATTTTAGTTACTTCTTACATGAAATTTTATATACAATTGAATCAAATAATATAGCTTGGAAAATGAAGCAATGGAACTTGAAGTTGCAACCATAAACTACTGTAAAAGATATTGTTTTTTCATAAACTGTAACTATTTAGTTGGAAACAACATTGGATTATTGTAAACAGTGAATGTTTTATTGGAAACAACATTATTTTGTCATAAACTATAACTGTTTAGTTGGAAACAGTATTGTAATATTGTAAATAGTGAATGTTTTGTTGGAAACGATATTGTTTTGTCATAAACTATAACTATTTAGTTGGAAACAACATTGTATTATTGTAAAAAATGAATGTTTTGTTAGAAATGGAATTTTTTTGTCAAGTAAATAGTGAATGTTCTATTGGAAATGGCATTGTTTTGTTATAAACTGTAATTGTTTAAATAGAGAATGTTCTATTGGAAATGAAATTGTTTTGTTATAAACTATAATTGTTTAGCTAGAAACAACATTGTATTATCGTAACAATGAATGTTTTGTTGGAAACGATATTGTTTTATTATAAAGTATAACTATTTAGCTGAAATAGCATTTTACTATTGTAAACAATGAATGTTTTATTGTAAACGACATCATTATGTTGAAAAAAGTGTATGTGTAGTTGAAAATAGTCTTATTCAGTAACTATTTAATTGAAATAGCATTGTTTAGTTACTAACCGTGAACTTTCTACATGAAACAACTTGTTTTGTAACTGTTTAGTTGGAAATAGTATGATTTTGTTATAAATAGAGAAAGTGTTCATAAGTAAACAAAATCGTTGAATATTACAACTTGTATGATACAAAAAAAACAAGAATATGAGAAATTGTTAATGTAGATTTAATTCTAGATTCAATTATTTCTTGAATTTCTAACAAATGAAAATGTCAAAATGAAACATTATTAAGTGATAACAATCCGATTTAAGGTTTTATTTCAGAATGTATGCACAAACTAATAACTTAAATAGGAACATTTATGTGTATGCACATAGACTCGCATCTATGTACATATACATACTTGTGACATAACTACTTTTGTTTCTTAATTCAATTTTAAATGGATAAATATATGTGTTGGAAGTGAACATGGGTCATGTGAATGATATGACTAAATAATGTAATTTATAGTTTCATTTGAATCATGTATTTGAATTTTGTTTAGTGAGGAATTTTGTAATCTAATCTTCTTTTTTGTAGACATATGTGAGAGGAATATTCTTTTACTTGAATAGAATAGAGCACCTCAGGGTAGATGTTGCTAAAGGGTAAATAGTTATGAATATTGTGTTGTAGAAAGTTACCGTCCAGGAGAAGTGCTGAAATGGAGTTCAAAGAGCATAGGTTTTCTTTACCATAACCTATTTTTTTTGTTGCAACAAAGTTTAATTATTTTCCAAGAAATATAGTTCATTTTGTATGTATGAACTCTATGATAACACTCTCTTCCATTCCTAGCATAGATCTTGCATTTTATTTTCTAACTTGTAAATAGAAATTGCATATTGATGTATGTGCACACACCAAATTGCACCTTACAGATTGTTCTCTTGCTAAACTCTCCATGCAGGGTTGGGTATTCTTCAAGTTGGAAGAATTCTGGGGAAGTGTAACCTTCATGGCTGGGTGGTAAAGTGATTCAACCATTTTCTCATCCACCAGTGGAGGTGAGTTTCAAGAGGAACCTTAGATGTATACAAGCCTATTTAGTCTATGATGTAACCTTGATGTAATCTTTGATGTACCTTGATGTAAAAAATTTATAAAGTAATGACTTTGTGGCCTTATGAGCCAAGTCAAAATTGAGTATTGTAATTTGACATTTGAATTGAATATATGAATCATTGAATCATTTCAATTGGACATGTGGTGCTATGATTGACTATAGCTACTTAGTTATGTCTTTTTAATTTGAACATATTCATCATCATTTACAATAATATTAATTAAGTAATAATTTAGGATGGGTTATTATAGCATGGGGTATCATCCAAGACCATATTGTAGGGGTTATATGTTCTAGTATTGATCTTGACACTATGTGTGTTATATTGGAAATATATTGTCCCCGCACACTACAGACTCAACTTTGGCAATCCGTGGAGACCCTCATATATCTTCATACCCAGAGGATCCTACTAAAAATTACCTCATTCCTCTTGCAGATGCATATTCCATACCCTTTGATGATGATACTGTAAAGGAGCTTGAGTATATCACAAGTATTGCAAGTTCTAATGGTTCAAAGATTTGTCTTCATGTTCCCACTCTTCAGATAGAGACTTCATCATCTTCTATTGTTCCTAATCAATTTGAGATTTCCACATACTTGGCCCCTATTGATTCAATGTAGCAGGACATGTATCTTTTGAAAATAGCTACTTGGGGTTCATATCTTGTAGATATATCATCCTTGTTCATGGAGTCCTATATAAAAAAATATAGAGGATTATTTTGACGGCATTTGAATCCTCTTTGTTGATACCCACATCACTGTTGTTAGCCCACCATCATCTTCATCATCTTTGGAGCTTTCTCTACATCAGTCTTCACTATTTTCTAGATTGACATAATCACTTTCTAACATGTGGACACTTGAGTACTTTTCAGAGGAGCACATCATTTGGATTTAGATTCTAGCATCACCCATATTTTGGATTGTCTTCTCTAATTACCAATCGATCTCTTTCTTCCTATGGGGAGAAATGTTGTTTGCAAGCAGTGGATCATATTATGTCTTCATGCATTCATCATTTGTCTAGGAGCTCTTTCTTTATGGGGGGATTCATATCCTCATTTACTCTCTCCTAATAGGGGTAAATTTATTGTACTTGCATGATAGAAGTAGTCCTTAGGGGGTCACATTGAGTCCTCCTTCTATCCTTCTTTCACTAGTTCAATTTTATCCTTTTCTCTATTTTGGAGAGGAGTTTTCCCCATGGGGTTTTCTCCTTTTCTCTAGTTATGAGAGACTCATTTATTTATACATGGGTGCCTCATCAAGACTTGTAATCAAGACCCATCCATACATCTCATCAAGGTTTTATAGCTTCTCCCTAAGTTGACCTTAAGGGGGTGTTGGAGTAATTAGGATAATCATAAAATAATTAATTAATTATTAATTCCCTTATTAATTTGATTAGTTAAGCTAAACTTAAGAGTGATTTTTTATTATTAGATTGGGATAATTATAGGTCTAGTTGTCTCATTGCATGAGATTAAGACACATGTCACAATCTAATGAAATCCTCATCTAGGATTTGCTTTTTTATGCCTTTATAAGTAGGTACATTGATTGTAATCATCAATTCAGAATTAATTTAGATTAATACATTGCACATATTAGTTGCTTTTTTGGATCAATCTCTCTCAAGGTTGCATAGCATAATAATTGGTTTGATATCTCATTTGAGATAGGCATTTTGGTTGCAGAAGATCACTGGGAGCCGTGAGGTTCACTATCAACTCTAACACAATAATTCTAATTTCCCAAAAATTAATCCTGATAATCAACTTTAGACATTTTAAATTCAAATAATAAAATGTCACCTTTGACATATTCAATTTTAGAGGAAAAATAGGGGGCTTAGTTGCCTTAGGTGACTAGGTCCCAACCCTATTTTTCGGGACTTAAAGTGTTGAGGGAAAAGTATTAAATAAATGCTTTGAATTTCTACTTGCATTTTTTGAAAAATGATAAAATAGGCCATGGAATGCATAATTTAGGAAATTAGGTATACAACTAGGTCCATGCACTTAGTGGGGAGAAAAACATAGTGTGAAATTATCATAGGTGATAATTTATGATGTTACAATATTTATATATCTTTGTGGTGACTTTATCAATCAATCACCTAACAGAGTAACATTTATACAACATTATAAATTTTACACATGGATATTTTACTTTTATTAATGATTTAATACTTGTAAGTTTTGAAATTTTCAATGGATAAATGAAAAATTTGAATTTTGGGCATGGATGTATGCATAAGCTTTATAGAGGAGTTAACAAGATAATGACAATATATATTTTTTAAGAAAAAGGTATTTAGCCTATATATTATATTTAAAAATATAGAAATTTATAGAATAGTTACAAAATAACTGGTATTCTAGTTCTAGTTTGTAGGTTTTCAGTAACCCTAACTTATGTAACTTATGTAATTAAGGCATGCAACCTTAATTACATATCAAAAAATAAGTGACAGTAGCCACCATGGTCAATAAAATCAAGAAACAAACAAAAAAATTGACTAATATGTTCCATGACCAATCTTCATTTAAATAGCAGCCTTACTCCTCCATTTGCGAGAATTCCATGGATTTTTCTCACTCATGCTATGAAGAAGTTGTGTCCACTCTAACTAGAGGTGGAAGGGATGACACAAGTGGTGGTGCATTTAGAGCATTCAGATGGTTTGCATAATTGAGCACGAAGTTTATTGCAAAAAAAACTCTCTTTAAATTTTACATCTATTTCCAAACATATGCCATTCACATTCTATTGCAGAGCCCTCAATAGAATCCTTTCATTCTTACATTCAAAGGTTGTCTTCATGACATCATATATTATCTAACAAAATACGTTCGTTGCTTCAGGTATTTCCTTGGAAAAATACCACTAATATACCCTTTCCCTTGAATAAATCATAATCTTGAACCCCCTTAAGAAAAGCATTCTTAGCAAGGAAATGGGGTTTAATAGTTTTATTTGCAATATGTTCAACTGACATAAATGACTATAGAAGATCCAAAAAAATTGACAAAAAAATGGCAAGTACCTAGGATGGAAATAATAAGCACCTAGCCTATAGGCTAATTACCTCAACTCCCAAAATTGTTCGCACGCATTCCTAAACACTAGGGTAGTCTAGGTTGAAGATTATCTCCAGATTTGCATGAGAGAAGGCATTCCCACCCATGAAATTTTGTACGAACTCTGAAGTTCAACGGCCTATACTCCATTATCTTTGTAGTGAATTTTCAAATGTTGATTCTCTAGAATGCAGAACTCCACTCGAAAACTCTTGCAATGCAAATTAAAAGAATGAACTGGAGATGGAAGAGTAAGAGGGCTGAAGTTGTTGTGCCCAAAATGACACAACATACATCATTTTAAAGAATCTAGCTAACCATTAGGAAAAATGATCATGTAATTGGTGTTAAAATGATAATGTGTCCCATCTTATCAATGCATGTATTAACTGACATGGCACAAGTCTCTAGCTTATTGGCCATATTTTAATTATTGAATGAGGTCGAGTGAATCTTGAATGATCTTTATTATATTAGATGATTGCATAGTACCTACATACACATGTTAGTAATTAAAACTTTTAGATTTTAAGTACACTCAAACTTATATGTGGTCACTGGAAACATAAGTTTGAAAAGTTATATAGCCTTAAAATGTTCTACTTTGCCTTCTTTCCTTTCAAACATATTACTGACACCTGACCGAAATATTTAATCCAATTTTTTTAACTCACTAATATTTTAACTCCCTCAATTAGTTACCAATAGTAGTTAAGCCTTCCATTCATTCATTACGTAGATTTACATTTGATCTTTCATAATCTACTATAGTTGCCAACTAAGGACATGCACTGATGATATTTCTTCCATTTGATATTTCTACCTCCTATTGATCACAGACCATGTTTGCAAGGCAATCAACCAATTTATTACCTTATCAATAGGTATGAGATATGTGAATTTCTTGAAACTTACTTAGCAATAGCTAGACCTTTTGTAGAATGTATTTCAGTTGCCAATTCTATACCCTCCCTTCTTTGCATGCATTTACTATTATTAGAGTCTCCTTCTATATGAATTCTTTGAATACTGGATTTTATATCTAATTTTAATCCATGAAGCAATGTCTGAGCCTCTACAATATTATTGGTGCAACCGGGAATATGAATTGATTTATCATCTACTATTGAACTGTTACAATTTTGAATACATACTCTTGCCCCTAATAATCCTATATTTCCCCTTGACGTACCATCAAAGTTAAATATATATAAATTTGGTGAAGGAGGCAACCACTTTATTGAATTCCTATCTACCTTTTGTTTGGAAGGGTGATGAAAAATTCTTCTAAAAGGTGAAACAATATATTCCCATTGCTTTAAGATACTTCCATCCCAATTTATAAAAAAGAGAAGCAACATTTTTGTGGGTTTAACAATTTTATTTGCAATATGTTCAACCGACACAAATGACTATTGATGAGCTTTCTTTCCTAAATATGTTTTTGTTTCTTTCCCATCATATATTCCAAACTATTAATATTGGAACTATCCTCCAAATGCATGCAAATAAAGATGACTTGAAAAGAACTAGCCAACTGGAAAAAAGGTCCTAGAGAATTTTGGGTAATGGGAAAGGTAACTTAATTTTCATTTAATGAATGAGCAAAAATAATGTGCATAATGAAATTATGCAAAAATATGATCCACATCTTCAAAATTCTCCCCACAAAACACATTTGAATGGATCTGATATCCCCAGCTTATTCAACCTGTCACTTGTTAAAATACTACTTAAAGCCAACCAGGCAAAGCTACCAGCCTTTGGAAGCACCATAGCATTTCATCAAAATGATTATTCCCAATGGGTTTGAGTGTGTATACCATTCCTAATTATTGATTGATAGCCCTACTTTAGTGAATAACTACCATTTTTAGAAGGATCCCGAATAATCCTATTTGAACTCTCTAATTTAAACACAGCTCTTTCCTTTAGATTTTTTTGTAACATTTCTCTTTCATTAGTAGAAATAGGTGTATTTGAGAAATCTTTCCAAGTTACTCTACCAGTTAAACCATCTACAGACAAGACATAATCCTTTAATGTAAGGGCCCAACTTGTTAATAGGAATTCCTCTGTTGATTGTAATTCTTGAATGGTGTGTAATAGAGGATGACAATTCTAGGAGTCCTTCCAAAATTGGACTTCTCAATTATTCACTTCCCATGATATGTATGGAGTGATTACTTCCCTACATGTTATTAGGAAATTCCACCTTATTGATCCACTAGGAGGGTTTGATATGGTGAAAATTCTTGTTGGATTTTCATTACCTAGGTATTTAATCTGCATTATTTTACTCCACTTTGAGCTTGGTTTTGAATACATTTTCCATACCATTTTTTCTTTGAGTGCCATCTTTCTTTCAAAAAGATTTAAACACTAGCTCCACCCTTAAGCTTGTCAGAGTATATATTTACCAAGGATATTAAAGGAATATTATTTTTATCATCAATGTTACCTTTCCATAAGAAGTTTTTCATTAGCTTTTCAATTTATAAAATGATTGTTTTAGGTGCTTTCAAAATAGCCAATTAGTATTTGGGAATTGCTACTAAAAAATACTTAATCATTAAAATTCAACCTAAGAGAGAAATCCATCTATCCTTCCAAGACATGATTCTTTCTTTGATTTTTTATATAACTTTCCCCTATATGAGGCTTTATTTACACCCATAAAGAAAGGTATACCCAAATATGTGCAGGGAAGATCTATCATTTGAAATCCTAATAATTTCACTAGCTTTCTTTTAATAGATGATATTTTATTAAATCAATATATATTGGACTTATTTGCATTTATTCTCTTCCCAAAAGAAGATGAATATTTATCTAGGATTTCCTTTACTTGGTTAGCTTCTTTAATAGAAGATTTTCCAAATAAGAGAGTGTCATCTACAAATAATGAATGTGACCGAGATGTTTGTGTGAGGAATTGATATACCTTGTCATAGCTCTTGAGAATTCACCTTTTGAATTGATCTACTAAAATCTTATACCATTATTATAAATAAGAATAGTGATAGAGGATCCCCATACAACACCCCCTGAGTCAAACTAAAAACCCAACTGGAGATCCATTTATGATGACTAAAAAAATTTCTTCAGAAAAGCATGAAAAGATCCATTTACACCATCTATTATTGAAGCCATTTTTTTGTAATACTTAAATCAAGAAGTCCCAATCAACCCTATTATAAGATTTCATCATGTCCAATTAATGATTATGGATATTAGATTATTGGAATTGATGGTGTGCAATATCTCATATGCTACCAAAGCTCCTTCAATTATTTTTCTTCCTAGCACAAAGCCACCTTGCTCTTGTGATATATTTTTCTATAAGAGATTGGATCCTAAGATAAATAGCTTTTGTAAAAATATTTTATATTATATTGCACAATGATATAGTCCCAAATTTTGCAAATGACTTAGAATCTTTAAATTTTGGAATTATTGCTATATGTGTAACATTGAATTGATTTAACATGTTACCTATCCTCCTTGACTCTTCCAATTCCATTATAAGATCCACTCCAATGAAGTCCCAACACTTCTGGAAAAATAGTTGTGAATCCATCAAGCCCTGAGCCTTATCGAGTGGTAAGGAAAACACACAACTTGTTTTAATTATTCTAGGGTGAAAGGATTCAATAAGAAATCATTATCCTCTTTAAAAATTAGTTTTGGTACATCTTCTAGTAACTCTTGCCCATCCTTATTAGAGTTAAGTGAATGAATTCATAGGGGCAGTCAAAAGATTTGAAAAGAATCTAACACATTCCTATTGAATTTCATCTTCCTTTGTGAGTAGTAAAGTCATTGAGCTATCTTGAATTGAGAAAACAAAATTTATGGATCTTTTGATCTGAGTTGGTATATGAAAAAACCTAGTATTACATTCTCCATATTTTAACCATAGCTCTTGAGACTTTTGTGTCTAATATATTTATTCCAAAGTACAATTAACTTTTCCCATTCTGATTGTAACTTTCTCTACTACTCAAATGTGATAGCATCCAAACCTTGTGAGATAATATGCTCAATGATTGTTGTTAACTATTTGAATACCTTTTCCTTTTTCTCAAAGATGTTCTTAAAGACATGTACATTCCAAAATCAAATTATTGCTTAACTTGCACCAAATTTTTATATAGTGGATGTATTCTAGATCCTCTCACATATGAAGAACTTACCCACCATTTGTGAAGAAGGGGCAAAAATTGTGGATACCTGAACCACTTTTTTTCAATCTTGAAAAAGAGCTTTCCTTTGAATAGGAGTTTGTAACTGTTATATTCAAAGATATTGCACAATGATCTAGCCCTGAAAGGAGTAGGATTTTAGATGATAGACCATTCTCCCTTGAAAACCAATTTGATGACAATAAGAACCTATCCAATTAGCCCACAATCTATAGGAAGTCATTTCTTTAGTTCATCTAGGTATACTTCCCCTTTTCAAGTAGTATGTCAACTAAGGCATTATCTTCAATGAAAGATATAAAATATTCTATTATTTTTAGAGGTAGGTAAATTCCTCCTTTCATTTCTTGTAGTGATGTAATTTCATTAAATTCACTAGCTAATATAGCCTTCTCCTCTCCTATATCATCCAAAACATGTGTGAAGACATACCAAATCATTTTCTTGTAGGTTGTGAAGGTCGAACCATAAACATTTATCAACCATAATTTCAAGTCAAAGTTTGACACCTTCATCAACTACAAATTTTTTAATTTTCTAACTAATTCTATACTAACAATTTTAGCATTCCATAGAATGATCAGCCCCTCAGATGCCCCTTGGGCAGGTGAGTGAATCGAATTTCACTTTTCCCATTTTTGAATGGAACATGATATCATAAGTTTTGGTTTCTTGCAATACTATGAGATCGGCTCCAAAAGCATCCAATTGGTGATTTATTTGAGCTCTTTTGTCAAGGGCATAAATGCCCCTAACATTCCATGATATTAACTTCATTGCATTCAAGGAGAGAAACATGCTCTCCTTGAACGCTTATTTACAGAGATTGTAACATTGTTATTTAATGTTTTTTGCACCCATGTTACTGTCTCTTCATTTATCTTGGTCGTATGGTATTTCCTTCCCCTCTTCCAAGGTTATTTCTTGATAAGTGATTGATTACTAGGTGTTTATGAGATTGAAAGAGTCTGAGAATATTCAAACTTATCCAACCCCTTGGCTACCTCCTTTGAAATTTCCTTAGCTTTCTTAAACTATCAATAAGTTGATTGCAAGGTGTTTGAACACAACCAAATACAACCTCCTCCTTCGCTACCTCCTCTAATATTTCATCAATCAATTTCAACCCCTCGGGAGTAATTATTTTGTTAGCCAATTCTTCTAGGTTACCTTCCTCTACCAATTTTTTAAAGCTCATAAGATAAGTTCCTCAATATTGATAGGAAATAATGATATTTTATGTTTTGGTTGAAGTTCCAACTGATCATTCCTATCAACATGGTTCTCTTCTATTTTCATCATACTTACTAAGGATAGATTTTGTAGATGTTTGATAGACCATGTATCAAACATCAAAAAATTAACAATCACTTCCAAAAACTGCAAAGTGATAGAAGGGAGAGAAGGGTTTTATTGATGAAGTGAGTGCCCAAAACCCTTCTATAGAAAACTAGATTCCTTTAGCCAATATTTAGGCAAAGAAACAAACACTTTCTTAGGCCCTTTCTTGGCTAACAAAGTCATTATAATTGTATTCATTTTATCACATGAAAAAGAGCCCATTGTCTATGGGAGGTGATTTCATGGAGAGAACCTTTGAAATAATTTTTTGAGTTAGAGGACTATGTAGAATATGTTATGTCTAATTCTTGCTAACTTCTTCCTCTAGACAAGAATCACTAAAATGGCCCAGATGATGGAATTTATAATAAAAAAAATATTGGAGTTTCAATTAAAATATTTTGAACCAACTTCCCATATTTAGATGTGATATGAATTTGCTTTGAGAATTCCTTTGTAGAATCCAATACACAAACCCTAACTAGTTTTGTTAGATTTCTAAAAAACCATAATCATGTTTTAGGAAAATTCCTATATGATAAGCCAAAGCTTCTACAATATTTGTCTCTATATTCAAGAGGGGGAGACTCTAGTTGAATCCAAACAAGAATAAATTTTTCCACAAAGGATGCAAGATTAAAATTTTGGGATCGTGGTTGAATGAATAGGCCAGACCCCTAAAACACCCATGCTTTTTCTTTGTATACTGCATCTCTTTGACATTTTGTGTCAAAAGACACTACCAAAATTCCCTTCCCTTGATCTAATAAAATAATTTCTTAGCTCCAACCCATTCATCAAATATCAAATCCCTTAAAATTTCTATATCAGGGAAAAACTTATAGAACTTACATATCAACACTTTCCCACGAAGAGCTTGTATTTGCGTCTTAAGAAAATCTTCAGAGAAGGTGATGTTGAGAAATCCCTTGTGCTTATTCTAATTTAAATGTGGCCCATTCAACTTTGTAGGACAATGATCCTACTTGGAAAGACTTTTTGTTTCCTAGGTTTTTGAAAATAACCCTTTTTGCATGTCTTTATGTCTCCATTGTTGGTTCCCCACTTTTTACTTTTTACTCTTTTTTGCCTTCTTTTTCGCTTGGTAGGGGTTTTTGTGTGATTCCATTATTGTACATCTTTCCGAGTAGGTGCATGATTACATTGATTTTGATCCTTTGAGAGATCTCTTCTTTGTTGAGTAGTGATATTTTGTCTCTTCACCTTTGGATTGAGGGGAGCACCTTTCACACAAGGAATAGTATTTAAAAATGTCGGTGGAGAGCTCTTTGAGAAAACCCTTGGTTTGGAATACTCAAATCATGCCCTAGTTTGATGAAAATGGTCCAATGAAGACATTTTATGGGTTTCTACTAAGCCATCAATAAATCTTGAATCTTTCTAGGCCTCTCTGAATGATGGTGCATGAGTAGCTGCACACACCTTTTGGGAGACCCCCTCCTCACAAATGTCAAAAACTTCCTACTTTTCCCAATTAAGCCTTTTTTTGTGATCGAAAGGGACCCTTATAGTGGTAAGAAATTCTAGATATAATAGCATATAGTTTATGCTCTATCTGATGATGACCAAGGTAAGAAAGAGGCCCTCAGAGATGTTGTGGTTGTCTATCATTTTTTAAAAAATAGGTACTACCATACATAGGTGGTGTTGGAGCTATCTTTTTCATAAAGACAATATGTATTAAGGAAAAGATATATGTTAATTATTCATGATGATTGTAGTAATATAAAAAAAATAAGGAATTCATGGTTCAAGTTGAAAACTACTTGGATGGGTAGGTCTCATACCTATTAGCTTAAAAGTATAGATCAAGAATCCCTATCTTCCACCATGATTTGTATATAATTTATCAACCAAGATGAAAGTGATGACATATTTTTCTTAATAGTGTTTATTAGAATATAGGAAGGCATCTTGATGGAATCTAATTTCCTTAATTAATATTTGTTGGAAACATAAGCATGGTGGTGTATGGTGTTGTCATTTATGGAAACCCATTGTAGGAGTGATGGTTTATCATTATGTATATAGTCTGAAGCAAACCAATGTTTTTGACAAATTAGCTAAGTGTTTGATTGAGATAGTGATGTAACTAAGCATCAGTTTTATGGTCTACATTACTTTGCACTATAATATCTCATCATGTGGTTTTGAGGTAATAATGGTATGTGTTGAAGGATTCTATATATAAATTTTTAGGGTTTATGTCTTTTGTAGCAAGCGATATTGATGACAAAGTATCAAGCTAAGTAGAGAAATAGTTATAGTTGTATAATTCATGTTGGAATGCTCCACATTCCACTATGGATGATCATTATGTTGTGTAGATTTTAGGAAGTGTTTGAAGATGTCAAATGTGTGTGCACTCTAAGTTTCAAGCGGTTTGGTGATTTGTGTGTCAAGTTGTGACTGAATAGTTAGTTTATTATGTTTTTGCTTCACCAGTTTTTTTGTGGCATTGACCTAAGGGTTTTGGGGTAATGTGATATTAAGTTGAGTATGAAGTAGATTCATAGGAGTGATTATAGGTCATTTTGACCTATTTTGGTGAACACATTTTTGTTTCTTCTGCAAGGTATGTATGAGGGATTTTTTAGCCGTTAGGTTATGGTGTCACACATTTCATCTAATTAGGCCAACCTAATTGATGATATGAGTGTTTATGAGATATATGCATATACATAGAAGGAAAATTCAGTGTGATGATGAGAGTAGAGAGGTGTGAAGTGAAGTGTAAAATGTGATAGTGGTGATCTTGTAATAGTGTGGAATGAAATGTGTAAAGTTAGTTTTCTAAGCCTAACTAGAATTGTATCTTTAACATATAGAAAATGCATTGTAAGAAGTTAAAATTTTGGTAGTGAGCTATCCTTTTGTATATATTTTTAAATTATAGAAGAAGTGATCTTCCTTAGGCAGTGAGCTATCTTATTTTTTAGACAGTGAGTCCTCTAGGTAGTTAGCCCTTCTAGCATTCAACCTACTATAATATGTTGTAACCAGTTATGATTTATTGTGAGCTAATCCTCACCATGGTTTTTCCCTTCCAATGGTATTTTCATTTATGGAAACCAATTGTAGAAGAGATGGTTTATCAATATGTATATAGTCCAAAGCATACCAATTATTTTTGAAAAATTGGTTGTGTTTGACTGAGATAGTGATGTAACCAAGCATCAGTTTTGTGGTTTAAATTACTTTGCACTGCAATATCTCATCATGTGATTTTGAGGTAATAATGGTACATTTTGAAGGATTTTATATCTATTTTTTTAAGTTTTTATGTCCTCCATAGTAGGAGGTATTGATGATAGAGTATCGGGCTAAGTAGAGACATAGTTATTGTTGTATAGTTCATGTTGGAATGCTCCACATTCCACTACGGATGATCATTATGTTGTGCAGATTTTAGGAAGTGTTTGGAGATGTCAACTATGTGTGCACTCTAAGTTTCAAGTGGTTTGGCGGTCTACGTGTCAAGTTGTGAATGAACGGCTAGTTCATTCATTTTTTGCTTCACCAGTTTTGTTGTGTGATGTTGACCTAAGAGTCTTGGGGTCATGTGATATTAAGTTGAGTATGAAGTAGATTCATAGGAGTGATTATAGTTTATTTTGACCTATTTTGGTGAAGAACACATTTTTGTTTCTTTCTCAAGGTATGTATGAAGGATTTTTGAGCTGAAAGGTTATGGTGTCACACATTTCATCTAATTAGGCCTACTTGCTTGATGATATGAGTTTTTATGGAATATATGAATATATATAAGGAAATTTTGTGTTGATTTTATGATGAGAGTAGAGAGGTGTGAAGTAAAGTGTAAAATGTGATAGTGGTGATCTTTTGATAGTGAGAAATGAAGTGTGTAAAGACAATTTTCTAAGCCTAACTAGAATTGTATCTTCAACATATAGCAGATACATTGTAAGTAGTTCAAATTCTGGAAGTGAGCCATCCTTTTGTATATCTTTTATAATTCTGGAAGAAGTGATCTCCCTTAGGGCATAGTGAGTTGTCATATTTTCTAGATAGTGAGCCCTTCTAGCATTGAGCCTACTATAATATGTTGTAACTAGTTATGATTTATTGTGAGCTAATTTTGTAGACATGTAAAATTGACTTAACACATATCACACACCTTGAACAACATCAAACAGCATCGAACACACCTCGAACAACATCAAACAACATTGAACACCATCTTGAAATATCTTGTAACAGCTTAGAATGACTCAGAATCATCCCAAAACATCCAGTAACATCTCAAAATGACTTGGAATCATCTCAAGACATCTTGTAACATCTCAAAACAACTCAAAATCATCTTGAAACATCTTGTAACATCCTAGAATGACTTGGAATTATCTTAGAACATCCTATAACATCTTGAAACCATCTCAGAATGACTCGAAACATCTCAAAATCATCTTGTAACATCTCAGAATCATCTCCCAACATCCCACATCACATCGCATTGAAACATCCAAAACCCTAATTTTTCTATTAATTGAATAATACAACATTATTTAATTAATTTAATTTTTCATAATTTCACACAAATTAAGTAAATTTCATCTATTTAATAAAGTCCTAAAACCCTAATTCTTCTAGTGATTAAATAAAACATTATTTGATTAATTCAAGTTTCATCATTCTGACCAATTAAATAAATCACATTTATTTAATGAAGTCCTAATCTTACTTTATTTCATATTGATTGATTAAATAACACCAAATATTTATTTACATCTCTAAATCATTTTATTCCCCAAGTGGATTAAATTATTAAATAATAATTTAATTATGATACTTTCCCTCCAAAATTTGAATAATTAAATAAAATTATTCAAATCAATTATCAAAAATCAAATCAAAATAATGCAACTTTGTTTGAAAAATTCAAAATTGATTTGCATGTTCAACTCCAAAAAGGAATTAATTAATTAAATCAATCAATTAATATTCCTCACCCACTTTCTAATTGAGAAAATTATGATTGTTGACTGAGCAATCTAATTTGTTAACTAATCAATCTAAATTGCTAACTGAGCAATCTAAGTTGTTAACTAATCGATCAAATTCCTAATTAAGCCATCAATTTCCTAACTAAGCCATCTAAATCCTGATTGATCAATCTAATCCTTGACTATCCAATGACTATCCAATGTATTTCTCAATCACCAAAATTGTGCAATCAACTTTGCATAATTTTCTCATGTCTAAATCCTCTCAACACACTCTGATTGTTGATCTAGATATTCTTCAACATGATCCTAGTCGTTCATTTAAAATCTCATTTTCTATCTAACAAACCCCTTTCCTCACAAACAAGGATTGTAGAATCAACATCTTTTGCACAAAAAAGTACTACTGACATTCGTAATCACTATTGCTAATGCTTGAACCTCATTTATTTGATCAACCAACATCAAGAAATATTTCCTCAAGCTTTTGAACACAAAAATTGGAGGCTTTGCAGTGATAAGAACAACCCAACATTAGGTGAATACACTTCACTACATGATGGTAGCACTATGTTATTTTCTACATTCAATTATGTAATTGTTTATTCTTTAATGCATGTTTTGTTGGAGTGTGGACAGACACTGAGAGGGGGGTGTCAATCAGTGTCTAAAACTTGTTAAACTTTAATCAAGTCTTTTAAACCTAATATTCTTTCTATTGACAATAGGGTTGACTGATTGCATTGAGAGCATTTATGACAGCATTAGCATTTAAATTTTGACAACTTATCCCCAAAAATCCTTGTGAGAGTTATCTTGCAATTTCAAAAGAGATGATTGACATTGTTTAAACACTTTAGGATTACCATATTTCAATGCTGACTTAGAACCAACTGTGCAATGGAATGACATATGATAAGCATGAAAAAAAAAAGGACTTTAGTTCAATAAAACAATTATTGAGCTCTGAAACAAATGAATACATTTAAGATTTATTTTGAATCTGAATCTTTAACAACCATAGAACACTTATGAAAAACAATTTGATATGAACATTTGCAGCAATGGAGGGACTAACATTTGACCAAGCTCAGATTGATAAGAACAACTACTCACAAATACATCATAGTCATGAAGCATTATCACATCAAAGCAATTGATACCATAAGATAAAGAATTTGTCAAGTGGAAAACCCTCCTGGGGTAGAAAAACCACTCCTAAACTGCCTTACTAGCTTAATTTCAAAAACCACTACTTATAGCCATATAGGCTAATTTCTGAGCACCAACTCAAGGAGCACCAACCCCTCATTTAGAGACACCATCTCAAGGAGTGCCAACCCCTTATTTTGAAACACCAATTTCAAGGAGCACCAACCCCTTTTCAGTTTACAGAATTACAATAACACAGAGGATCTCTATGTTTCTATTTATCTCACAAGAGCCTCTCAACTGAATATCCCTACAACCCTCAAGGTTCTCAATTAAACCTTCAGAATTCTAGACATACTCAAATTTTAAGACTGGTTGTGGTGTTCTTTTGTTTCAGATTTACAATCTCAAAGTAAAACATGTCTCTCAAAATAGACAATTCAAATGATATGTTCAATCTCACTGTTTTTAAGTCATTACAACAAATATCTATATGTTATCCATCAATAGAAGTATTTTCAATAATTCAAACTTTATGTCCAATGTATGTCAGGTATAATATGAGATTCAGAGAAGTATCCACAAGAAAATATTTCTTCTGACAAAATGTGCAAGAATGTGTATTTTAAGAAAAACAACACTGAAACCCTCAAAGGTTGTGTACGGTAGAAGTAATATTTTTTTATTTTGAATCTTCAGCCAAGGGTTTTCTTTTTAGAAATCCAATGTGTCATTTTTTTATTTGATCTCAGAACCATGGAGAAACAATAACAGATCTACACCAATAAAATCATATGTTCCAGAATATAATAATAATAACGTATGCACCAAATAATGCTTATTTGCCTTCTTCAAAATGCATTTACCAAACACAATACCCTCTCAGATCTGATTTCAAAAGAAACCACATAAATAGTGACATGTGGAAATAATAAAGAAATTACCAGAGCAATTTTTCCCATCATTTACAGTTTCTCATTTGATGAAACTAAAATAATAATTATTGCAAAGGCCTGTGAAAGATGTGTAGCCAAACCCAGATCATCATGCTTCTAAAACTCAAAATAACAGCTCTTTCAGAATACCCACTATGTGAAAAAGTACAACGGAAATCAAATCATGCTATACTGACAAGGATAGTCAAGAAATCCATTTATTCCTTTTCTGAAATGTGCAAATGAACCAGTAACTTGCCCATTTATAAAATTTCTTCAAACAAAGGAAATAATACCTGAATTGATGAGTAAAACTAAGAGAGAGTGCATGATAATCTATCATAAGGTATTTACCATCCCAGATGAAGGAGATAGCAGCGAATCTCTTTTCAGCTCAAGCCCTCATTCAATGGGTAATGACTTACCAGGATACCAACCACAACATTCCAAGCTTAGAGAACAAGAAAAACACATATGCAGGTTGAGCTCTCATAATGAGCAGAGAGTAGATTCAAAGAGGAGAAGAGAGCATTCCCATGGTGGTGGCTGAAGCTAGGGTTTCCACCCTTAGCAAAATGAAAACCAATGTTTTCCCTAATCATCAATTGAATGAAGACATTCGAACCCCTTAAAAAAAACATAATCACTTTTGAAGTCCGCGGTAACTCACAAGAATGGAGACATCACAAGCCCGTGGTCAAACATTTGACCCAATAATTAATATTATTACCAAAGTCTCCATTGATTATTGTTCCAATTTGTTGATTCAAATTATCATTTTAAGAATGATTCCATATCCTTAAAAAATAGAATGCCGGCATAATGATGAGATAATCAATTATGGTTGCCAATGAAAAATTTAAATATGACTTTAATTAAAGTCATTTACTTATGCAATAAGGCCCAATTTCTTTGTAAAGAAAAATGACTTCACATCACTTGAATTGCAAATGCAATACACCTTAGGAATGAACCATATCATATACCCATATCATTTGATTTTTTTTAAATATAGATGCCAATGGATATCAATTGTAAGCCATGAACCATATTATATACCCATGCAAAGTTATCAACTGAAAACCAAACTCGAATGCCAAGGAGAGCATTGAAATAATTCCAACCCAATATGCCATGAATGCAAATGAAACTTATCAACGATGCTAGTGAACAATCCTAATAATTAACAATGAAACCAACAAACCAACTAATAAAGACTAACTAAATTGATATACCTAACATGCAATAATGAAGGGCCAACCTGTCATAATGAAACCAATTGTTCCATGATTAACTTGTGATAACAGTGTACCAACCTGAATAGCCATGCTATATACCTGTATAAGCAAGATAACCTTTATATGCACATGAATCTCAACCTGATCAGTACCACAAGATTCCATAAATCTGAATGTAAACCAAATTCATAAAGCTATCCATAATCAAAGTATTGAATGCCAAAACATGAATAGACCAAGATTAAGTTGAGCCTGAATCAAGTATCACAATATCAATACCAAAATGCCATATCTGAACCAATGAAATTCCAAGACCAAAGAGCTAGGATCAAAGAGACATAATATCAAGTTTGACATCAAGGAAAAAATATCAACAAACTCACCCTTTATCCTTGATGGAAAAATCAATCCATCAAAACCAAAACACATATTTCTCTCCCTTTTTGTCACAAGGACAAAGGGAAAATAGTGAAATGCCAAGAAGTTGAACTGAAAGAGCTGTAGATATAGCAATGAGAGCAGCAAACTGAAAATATGTGAGAGAGATAGGAATAAGAACATATAGAATCAAGCTCCCCCTACAAAGAAGCTCCATACACATATATCAAAACTAGTATCATTACTCTTTTTTCTCAAACAACAAGAGCATTGTCAAATAATCCAAATGGTTTATAGAAAGTACTTTCAATCCACTGCAAGCACATTAGCAATTCACCACACCATTTGTAAACCATATTGAAGATTTGCAAAGACTCGAATTAGATCAAAAAACACAAAGTAACAAACACTTTCCATTGCATACTCGTGATGTGGAAATCTATTATAAGCATAAATTTCTGAATACCATGAAGGATGTGAAAAAATTTCAACTAAATCTCATAAGATGACAAATATCAAACCTTTTTAGACATCATAACATGCCAGAATCAACAAAGTATTGTCACTTGCAAGCTAAAGACCATGAAAACTTGAACTGCCAAGTAATAGCAAAGCACTGTTAGACCAAAATAGCTATTTCATTTTCAAAGCATTGTCTTTTATGAAAGTTGTGCAAGTGATAACAAAAATCATGTATACCATACTGTCAGCATACTAAAAATCTATCATGGATAGGCAATATACAAATCACTGTCACTATGTCCCTACAACAATCATCAATACTTGTGTTCCAACCATGAAATGTTGAGGGAAACTTCCAAGCATAGCACCACAAAACTCAATTTCAAGCAACATTCACTGCCATTGTTCTTTTAGCTAGCTGCCACTATCGTTACATGCCATATATTGTAGTAACATCTTAAACTATTAAAAGTTCACTATCTTATCATGCTCTATCATTGAAACTTCACTCATATAAGTTAAACCAAGCATAATAATATGTGCACAGCAAGTAACTTTTTATGATGATATCAAAGTGTCAAGCAATGATGAGACTGATCAATCAAGATAACAAGATTTAATGACAAATAAAAAAATGAATACTGCTTCGAATTCCAAGCCACCATTATCTCATGTAAATATATTGACATCAGCTAAATCATGCACCTTCTGAATGGTTAAGCTAGAATCCACCAATACCAATATAAATCAATTATTTCAAGACATCAAAGATAAGTAACTTAACCATCTCTTGTATGTATTCAACATGCACCTTATGAATTAAGTCATTAAAGCATCAAACTCACCAAAGGACTGTCAATGTACTTCAAACTTGAATTCCTTAACAATCTATAGAGTTGATCAATTATACACAGTGTAATAAACATGATGATATCTGTTATAACCAAGTCTCTCATAAACTTCCCATATCATATGCAAACCTTCATAATCAATACAATCAAAATAAACATAATGAAGTATTGGCATTTGTAGATCTCTTCTTTACTTCTTTTACCACCATTAGAAAATGTATGCTATCATACCTCATTCTATACTTCATAGGGTTAAAATGTCTTACCATAATAGACTCCCCCTGAGTCTTTTCTTCTTCTCAAGATCTAGATGGTATCAGATGTGCAAGGAGTGCACAAGGAGTTTTCAGATATTCAGATCTTTATTTCTCTTTTTGTCATCTTGATTGCTCTTTCTTCTCCACACCAATGTAGACTTTTTCACTTGTTTGCTTAGAGTACTTGTCTTTCTATTAAATCTGCATTGTTGTACTTTATGCCCAATATTTTTACATCTGAAAAAAATGACTTGGTGAATGATCTGAGGAATAGAAGGCTTCCTATAGAAATTTCCAGCATTGTTCCCTAAATTATTATCACTTGTATTCATTCTACAATCTCTTCTTAAGTTACCAAAAAATTTATAGTTGTAACACACCACATTCTCATTTCTAGAGACATTAGAATTATTCTTATTTGACCATCTCATGCAATTAATTGCCTTATGACCATAGTCATTACAAACATAGAAATATCCTTGAAAAAAATAATTATACCTGAATGAATGATCATCCCAAGGATGTGAAGATCTGAAGACATTTCTCCTTTCTCTTTGAGTATCTTTGAATTGTCTTCTAGCAGTAGTGTTATCTTCTGATTTTTTTTCTCTACACTCTTTGGTGCAGCAGCATGGTGACTAAGATCAACCTTCATTCTTGGTGTAAACATTTTTCCATCTGTAGTAGCAAACACTCTTTGAGATTCTTTAGTATAGCTTTGTCCAACCTCATATCCCACTCCTATAGGATCTTTAGAATGTTTTTGTCTACCCAACATCTCATTCAATATATTAGTACTCTGATCAAATTTTTGAATTTTTACGTGATTGAACCTTGACACTTTCAAGCTCTTTTCTTAAAGCAACTACTTCTCCTTCAAGTTTTAGACATTCAATCTTTTTAATCTCCAAATCAAACCTTACAATATCTGCTATCCTCTTACATTCTTCAATTTCAATTTTTTGACTTATAATCATATCATCTTTAAGTGTTAGTTATTTTAACAAGGAATCATTATCTGAACATTTCTTTAAAGAAGCAATCTCATTTTCTACTTTATGTGTTTCTTGATCTTTATAACTTATACCAACATGAAGACAATATTCAACTCTCTTGGCTTCTTCAAGTTGAGTCTTTAAAGAGACTATTGCTTGATTTGAAGTTTGTTCTTGAGAAAAAGCTTGAGCAAATTTTTGTTCTTGAGCCAAAATTTTCTTTTTGAATTTTTTAATCTCTTTTAAAGCACATTTCAGTTCACCTTCTAGATATACTTCACCTTCTTCATTATCATTGTTGTTTGCATCTTCTTGCTGAATGTTTTCAGCCATAAATAATTTTTCATCTTCTTCAGCAAAAGAATCTTCATATTAAGTGTATGTTTCATCTTTACTAAACAGACTTTTCTTCTTTTTGAAGTTAAAATTTTGTTTAGGTTTATAGGCCTTTTTCTTAGGCAGTTTTTCAAATTTCTCATTGTCACTATTATGATCACCATAGGGACACTTTACAACAAAGTGGCCTATTTTTCCACAGTTAAAACACTTAAAGGGAAGTTTTCCCTTATATTTTCCAAATCCCTTTTTAAGCTTTCTAACAAAATGGGATTCTATAGAATCAAAAAATTTTGACTCACTAACTTCATATTTTTCTTTCTTTTCAGTGTTAAAGGCAGTTTCTTTTCCAATAGAATTGTTTTTCATTGATTCTCATTTCATAGGCAGTCAGAGTGCCTTGTAAGCTATCTAAGGTGAGCTGGTCAAAGTGTTTCTTTTCTTCAAGAGTAGCAACCTTAGCTTCAAATTTAGCTGGTAAGGTTCTGATGACCTTAGTTACTACATCAAATTCTTTTACATTTTCTCCAAGCCCTTTCATAGCATTGGCAATTTCATCAACTCTCAAGAAGTAATCAGCAACCTTTTCATTGTCCCTCATTTTTATTTCCTCAAACTGATATTTTAGAGTAAGGACTTTTGACTATTTAACTTTTTCATTTCCTTTATAGATGGTTTCAAGTTTAACCCAGATTTCCCTAGCAAAACTACAATGCATGACTTTGATAAAGACATCTTTAGTCAATGCACACAAGAGAGCATGCTTTTCTCTAGCATTAGTTTCATATTTTTTCTTTTCATCGGCAGTTGTGGGCAATGTAGTTGGACAGTGTACCTAGTTAACACTATGCTCCACACATTGAGATCAATAGAAGTTAGATATGTTTCCATTCTGATTTTCTAGAATACATAATTTGTTTCATCAAATAATGGATCTCTAGTCATAGATGTGCCTTCATGAGCTTGAAACATTTTAAACAGACTCCAAGACCAAAATCAATCCTAGGCTAATTAGACCTATCAGACGACCCTACACTTTGATACCAATTATTGGAGTGTGGATAGACACTGAGAGAGGGGGGTGAATCAGTGTCAAAAAAAAATTAAACTTTAATCACGACTTTTAAATCCGATATCCTTTCTATTGACAACAGGGTTGACTGATTGCATTGAGAGCATTTATGACAGCATTAGCATTGTTCATTTTGACAACTTATCCCCAAAAATCCTTGTGCAAGTTATTTTGCAATTGCAAAAGAGATGATTGGCATTGTTTAAACACTTTAGGATTACCAGATTTCAATATAGACTTAGAACCAACTATGCAATGGAATAACATGTGATAAGCATGAAACAACAAAGGGCTTTAGTTCAACAAAAAAATTCTTGAGCTCTAAAACAAATGAATACATTTAAGCTTTCTTTTGAATCTAGATCTTTAACAATGATAGAACACTTATGCAAAACATTTTGATATGAAAATTTGCAGCGATGAAGGGAATAACATTCAACCAAGCTCAGACTGATAAGAACAACTACTCACAAAAACATCACAGTCATGAAGCATTATCACATCAAAGCAAATGAGACCATAAGACAAAGAATTTTCCAAGTGGAAAACCCTCAAGGGTAGAAAAACCACTCCTAAATTTCCCTACTCGCTTAATTTCAAAAACCACTGCTTACAATGCCTTATAGGCTAATTTCTAAACACCAACTCAAGGAGCACCAACCCCTCATTTAGAGACACCAATCTCAAGGAGCACCAACCCCTTATTTTGAAACACTAATTTCAAAGAGAACCAACCCCTTTTCAATTTACAGAATTACAATAACACAAAGGATCTCTATGTTTCTCTTTATCTCACAAGAGCCTCTCAACTGAATATCCCTACAACCCTCAAGGTTCTCAATTGAACCTTTAGAATTCTAGACATACTCAAATTTTAAGACTGCTTGTATTGTTCTTTTGTTTCAAATTTACAATCTTAGAGTAAAAAATGTCTCTCAGAATAAACAATTCAAATGCTATGTTCAATCTCACTTTTTCTAAGTCATTACAACAAATATCTATATGTTATCCATCAACAGAAGTATTTGCAATAATTCAAAAAAATTGTCCAATGTATGCTAGGTATCATCTGAGAATCAAACAAGTATCTACAAGAAAATATTTCTTCTGACAAAATGTGAAAGAATGTGTATTTTAAGAAAAACAACACTGAAACCCTCAAAGTCTGTGTAAGCTAGAAGTAATAATTTTTTTATTTTGAATCTTTAGCCAAGGGTTTTACTTTTAGAAAGCCAATGTGTCATTTTTGTATTTGATCACAGAATCCTGGAGAAACAATAACAAATTTGCACCAATAAAATCATATGTTCCAAAATATGAGAATAATAACGTATGCACCATATAATGCTTATCTTCCTTTTTCAAAGTGCATTTACCAAACACAATACCCTCTCAAATCTGATTTCAAAAGAAACCACATAAATAGTGACATGTGGAAATAATAAAGAAATTACTAGAGCAACTTTTCCCATCATTTACAATTTCTCATTTTGATGAAACTAAACTAATAATTATTGTAAAGACCTATGAAATATGTGTAACTGAACCCAGATCATCATGCTCCTACAACTCAAAATAACAACTCTTTCAGAATACCCACTATTTAAAAATTATAACCGAAATCAAATCACGCTATACTAACAGTGATAATCAAGAAATACATTTATTCCTTTTCTGAAATGTAAGGAAGAACCAGTAACTTGCCCATTTATAAAATTTCTTCAAATAGAGGAAAGAATACCTAAATCAATGAGTAAAACTAAGAGAGAGTGCATGATAATCTATCATAAGGTATTTACCAGCCCAGATGAAGGAGACAATAGCGAATCTCTTTTCAACTCAAGCCCTCACCCAATGGGTAACGACAGACCAAGATACCAACCACAACATTCCAAGCTCAAAGAACAATAAAAATGCATATGCAGGCTAAGCTCTCATAATGAGCAAAGAGTAGATTTGAAGAGGAGAAGAGAGCATTCCCATGGTGGCGACTGAAGCTAGGGTTTCCACCCTTAGCAAAATGAAAACCAATGTTTACCCTAATCATCAATCGAATGAAGACATTCGATTCCCTTAACAAAAACATAATCACTGTTGAAGTCCATGGTAACTCACAAGAATGGAGACATCACAAGCTCATGGTCGAACATTCGACCCAATAATTAATATTATTACAAAAGTCTCATTTGATTATTGTTCCAATTTGTCGATTCAAATTATCATTTGAAGAATGATTCCATATCCTTAAAAAATAGAATGTCGACATAATGATGAGATAATCAATTATGGTTTCCAATGCAAAATTTAAATATGACTTTATTTAAAGTCATTTACTTATGTAATAAGGCCCGATTTCTTTGTAAAGAAAAATGACTTCACATCACTTGAATTGCAAATGCAATACACCTTAGGAATGAACCATATCATATACCCATATCATTTTTATTTTTTTAAATATAGATGCCAATGGATATCAATTGTAAGCCATGAACCATATTATATACCCATGCAAAGTTATCAACTGAAATACCAAACTCGAATGCCAAGGAGAGCATTGAAATAATTCCAACCCAATATGCCATGAAGGAAAATGAAACTTATCAACGATGCTAGCGAATAATCCTGATAAGTAACAATGGAACCAACAAACCAATCGATAAAGACTAAATGAATTGATATACCTGACATGCAATAATGAAGGGCCAACTTGTCAGAATGAAACCAACTATTCCATGATTAACCTGTGATAACAATGAACCAACCTGAATAGCCATGCTATATACCTGTATAAGAAAGATAACCTTTATCTGCACATGAAGCTCAAACTGATCAGTACCACAAGATTCCATAAATCTAAATGTAAACCAAATCCATAAATTTTTTCATAATCAAAGTACTAAATGCCAAAACATGAATAGACAAGAGTAAGTTGAGCCTGAATCAAGTATCACAATATCAATACCAAAACTCCATAGTTGAACCAATGAAATGCCAAGACCAAAGAGCTGGGATCAAAGAGCCATAATATCAAGTTTGACATCAAGGACAAAATATCAACATGCTCAAATAGCTTAGTTTCATTTTGTATGTGTAGGATTAGATCTTAGATTAATATGTCTGATCTTAGTTTAGATTCTTAGATTAACATGTTTGGTCTCGCTTTCGGTCTAACATTTTGCCCCTCACACATTCTGGCACACTTGGTGGGACCCTTGTCCCCTCCTGTAATGTTTGTTTGAGTTGTTTTTGATGTTGTGGGTCCTAAAACTGCACTTGAAAAAAAACTCATGCACTACCCAGAAAACCTACACACCTGATAGACAAGAAAACCACGTAATTACAAAAAAAACACACGCTTGACATGGGAATTACGTATTTGCACAAATACCAATTCTTTTGCTTCAAAAACTTTGTATCTTCTTTTGATAGTAGTAGCATATGTTGTCATATTTCAGCAACTACTTCAAGACCAACACTTTTGCATTTTTTCTCTGAGCATTTTCTCTAAGAACTAAGCAGTTGCTCTAACAGATGAGTGCATGGATCCGACACTGTTGTAATGAATTTTTCCACTAAATTTTGCTTGCTTTTGAGTGTGTAAATAGGTATTAACAAATTTGATGTAGGATTCAAGTGACATTAACTCATTTGTTTGTAGGGAAGATGATCAATCCAAGATTTTTAGATCCACAAACAAATTTTTATTAACTTAGGAACTTGATTTTGGTACTTTAAAAAGAATAACTCAAACTCACATTATTTTTTTGGTGTTCTTAAAATTGAACCAAGTTCATGCTTTCTTAATTTAGGAACTCTTATTTTGGTGCTCTAAAAATAACAAACACAAACTTCCATTTGATTTTATTGTTTTAAAATTGAACCAATTTCATGTTTTCTTAACTTAGGAATTCTTAATTTGGTGCTCATAAAAGAACAAAAAAACACTTCAATTTTGGGATCTCAAAATGAAAACATTTCATGCTTTCTTAGTTAGGAACTTTAATTTTAGTGCATAAAAAGAGCACAAATGATTTCCATTTTGTTGACGCATGCTCGATTTACATTTGTTGACCAATTAAAGACTAAGACTATTTTCTTAGAAACGCTCAAGTTTGGAGCTTAAAATGAACAAGTTATTTCTTTTGTATTGCACCATTGCTATTTTTTACTGATATCTTGAATACTTCCTATTGGTGCAAATAAAAAGAACAATTTGTTTATGTTATTCACACATTTTTGGGGATAATATTGCTCAAGGTGTTTAAAAAGAATTAATTTGTGATTAATTGTTCATTATGCATTTAGTGATTGGCAGTTTGAAGTGTTTTATCTTCTCCCCTCACACCTTTTGGTGATCTTGGGTGAGTGAAACAATATTTTTGAGCTTTGCACTTTATTTTCAAGTTTACCTTAAAGAGGGGGCTTGCTTTGAGATACATCCCATGTTGGAGAACTCATTGCAAGGTCTCGAAGAATGTTTACTAGTGGGCTATATCAAAGGTTTTGAAATCATAGGAAAGTAGCTTCAAGTCATGCTGACAACAAAGTGCACCTAATCTCATGCCTTAAGTAGAACGAGAATGGTTAAAGAGCCTTAAGTGGCCAGTGGGTGAGTGTCATATTTTTGTGTTCACAATTATCACTAAGAACCAAATTGTTGTAGAGGCCACCCTATTATCCAAAAACATTCTCTAAAAGTGGTGCATCAGAATTCACTTCCAAGAAGTTACTTTCCATATCCGACTAATGCCATAAGTTGCATGTAAAATCATCTCTTCTGAGCATGAGGCAAGCCTACCTAAGAGAATGGTTTTTATCCCCTAGGGTTGTAATTTCTTATTTATGTTAAAACTTTCCCATTACATTAAAAATAATTTGACATCAAATTCTATGATTGATTTAAAGAAAAATAACACATTCAAACAAACATTGAATGAGATTGTTGAACCAAAAACCCTTTGATTTAGTGCATACTTGTGAAAGAATCCTTATGTTTCCACTCCTTGAAGGGATCTTTCCTTAAAGGTTTCCGAACATTTCAGTTTCTATTTCAGGTTACATTAATCAAAGTAAACATTTGGGAACTATAGCTTGGGTGTTGTGATTTCACAACCTAAGTTATAGACATGAAGGTCACATAATTCCATGCTTTTTGAGTCAGTCCAAGTGTTGTTTTATCACTTTCCATTTAACCAAACACTGAGAAAAGGTTGAGAGAGATTTTTTTATAGGATCATTGTTCGAACCAAAATAATTAGAAATCCAGAAGGTCAAATAGTCCCACATCCATTATTTCCATCCTACCTATTTGAAATCAAAATCAAACAAACCATTGGGGTCATTCCTCCACTCAAACATCTATGATATCAACAGTTACTTGGGACTCATATATAGTACAAGTAAGCTTTCTCGCAACATATCCTCTGGACAAGGAAGTGGAATACCCTAGATCTTCAACATTTTAATTTCTAAGAAGTAGTACCATTCCATAACAACACTCAAACCCTAGGGTCTTGAGCTTCACAGTAACCATCCCACAACACCATTAAAATTTATGACCATCTAGTGACCAACTGCTCCAGTTCAGCAACCACACCTTATAGCACCTATCCTTCAACCTAGCCTCACATACATCGAAGGAGAGCAAACTGACATCATAAGAAGCTTGAGAAACTTTATTTTTTAGAAGAATGAAACACTCCGCCAATTTCTCACCACATCAATTGTCTTAGACGAGGAGGAAGATAAAGTTGACATAGCAATAGGAAGACCCATATTGCCACCACCTATGTGGAAATAAATATCCTCTTCATGATCTCATGCAAGGTAAGGATCCCAAAGGTAAAGTCCACAAGTCTTCATTTTAGACTTAGGAATCTTAGTCCAAAAGCTCTCAAGAAACACCTTTAGGCATTTCACAAAACCAAAACTAGGTTGGTATACAAATTTTACAAACCTACTTCAAGGAATAATCTGAACTTGTGTTACTTCTACTACTATCAAAATCTTGGTTTATTCCAATAGTTCCAATATCTCAGATAATCCGTAGGACAACATCAAGTCTTTAGGATTTGAGTCACCTAGAGAGTACACCACTTTCCCACAAGGGACCCAAGTTGTTTATGACAACAACAAGATCATAGCATAGGAATAAAATGGAAGCAAGTAAGAACACCACCAATATCCCACCAAAAAACAAAAATATCAAAAGAGACTCATGAGGATATAAACCAAGTGACCTTTTGATAGGGTATTGAGTATCAAAAAATCCCTAAAACATGTTGATCTATTACCCAAATTACTCTTATCAAGGGTCAGAACATCAAGTAGGGAAACAACATCAAGGGTCTTAAAACCCCCATCAAGGAATAAGTCCAAAATATCAAATTGCCCGCAATAAAATTGAGAGAGATCTTGAGGAAATTAAATGAAATCAAAATCTGACGTATCGCTAGTGCCGTGTGCAAAGTTGGAACATTACATATCCATAACAAATTGACGTCATTCCATAAACACCTCAATATCCACATCAAAAACACTTCCAATATCCAAAGTATCAAGAAGTTCCACAACACCAAGGTGTACCTCAAGTGCCATATCAAAATGTACCTCAAACACAATGTCAAGGAGTTACACAAAATCAAGAGAAAAATAATCAAGAAAAGCCACAAAGGAAATATTACCAATTGGGAAGGAAATTCACCCCTTTGGGAGACACTTTAGAGATAATCATGCATGAACTAGTACAATGGGAACTTATCAAAATCAATGACAGTTCAACTTATGGTGAACCAAACTTTAAGCTCCCTTGGTATAACTAGTATGAACAATGTGAGTTCCACAAAATCAAGTGTCACCCAATGAAAAAATGTGCTACACTCAAAAACCTCATCCAAGACCTCATTCATCAGGGAGAAGTAGTTATTAAAAATTATGTTCAAGGGCCATCTACCAATGACAACAATGTTAATTTTTGAACCTCAAAAGTTGAAAGCAATGATCAAGAGCTATCTATCAACAATCACATTGATAATGTCTCTACATCATCTAGTGAGCAGGAGGACATACATCAAGAACTTAATCCCAAGCATGATCAAACTCAATCACCCAAGTCTAGCAATGACCCAATCCAATATATATTGGTACCATCTAACCTCATGGAAGTAAATATTGAAGATCAAGAGACTCTTAATCCAATTATTATACCCAATGCGAAAAATCTAAGCCAAGAATCATTACCCATATGTCAACACTTTGAGAAATGACAAGGATCATTTACAATAAATCCCTTCTTTGAAATTGATCCATGTCAAGAATGTGATCCAAAGCATATCAAAGATAATACCACATAAAGTCAAGATCAAGAATCCCTATCATCAAGATACTATAATGACTTAGCAGATATCTTCCAAGACATCCCATAATTTCCAAAGGAATAACAAATCCATATACTAAGCACACATACATCTGCCCATGAGATGCTTACTCCTAATGGACATGTAGATGAACTTCATCCAAGACAAGAGTCTCATACTCTTGATATCATTACCAAGGTACAAGAGTCACCTACTCTTAACATCTATACACAAGATCAAGACACAACAAAAGCTAGAGACATATCAAAAAGGGATCATGAAGAAGATTTATACATAGGTTGTAAATTAGAAACATCCTATGGAGACATATCAGAAATGGATCATAAAGAAGACTCATACATAAGTTGTAAATCAGAAACATCCTATGGAGACATATCAGAAATGGATCATAAAGAAGACTTATATATAAGTTGTGAATTGGAAACATCCTATGAAGACATATCAAAAATGAATCATGAGGATGAATTTTATATGGATAGTGAATCAGAAACACCTCTTGAAGAAGCATTAAAATCTGATATTTCATAGGATCAGGCCAAAGATATCAATCAAGAATTTATCCCACATCTGAAGGATTCTATCAGTGAAGAAGCTATCATATTTGAAGATCCACAACAGATCAGAGAAGGATTAGCACCCTGTTTCCAGTATAAGACATCCTATTGCAAATGAACTTTCTCAACAAATTCATTATCAAGATAGAGGATTAGGCCTACATGAGCAAGGTATCCTAGAAGCAGTGAAAATTATTGGAAATCCTAAGCATCAAGGTCTTGGTTATTCAAAGGAATCTAAACATATCAAGGATACCTCCATAATACTGGGGGAAACTTTATCTAATGCAAGCATCAACATAGGAGAATGAAGATTCCTTATGACAAAACTCCTACCAATTCTACAACTAGCCATGTCATGAATCATCATCTGAATATATTTTATCCTCTAATTGGGACCAAAAACAAAAGAAGAAGCTATATCAAAGAACAAATCAAGTCATTGAGTCAAAAGAATCAGCAAAGCAAAATGGAAAAGAAAAAATTAAATGGATACAAAATAAAAAAGCAAGAAAATCGTCCCTATCAAACTCCATTAGTCAATGAAACTATGGGGAAAAATCAAAAAGGGAATTTCATCCATCCAAGATGTCCAAAAATGCAAAATAAAGATTCAAGAGTGACCTACAAATTATATCAAGACGTTAGTCCCAATCAAAAATCCATATCCACCCATCATTGCTCATCATCCCAAGTTTGGAGAGTCAAAGGTTCCAAACTATCGACCAATCCATCTAAATATCATATCCCTCAATGCATTTTTTCATCTATGATATCCAAATCTCACATTGACCATGTTTTGGTAGAAAATATTTATCATAAGTATTCTAAGGGCACTCTATCACGATGTGCACATCAAGGTAAGGTTAACTCCAGTATCAACAAGGAAGATAAACTATCAGGGGTTAGATTCAAGCACTCGTATCCTAGAAAAACAACTCCTCCAAGTAGGATATCATTGGCACATCATGAAAGCAACAACAACCATATCAACACCACTAGAATCTACATCAGCACCACCGGGTGGTCCAACATGAGCAAAAATAATAATAATTATCACCATGATGAAAACCTAGTAAACAGGCATCTTGTGTGATATCTGAAAAATCTAAAAACAAAAGGGCAAAAATCAAGAAAAAAATTGTCCTCTAGTGAAAACCACTACGGTGGCGCTTTGGACAAGTACCATGATGAAAACATTGAAAATGGGCATCATGTGTAGAATCGAGCATCTATGTGCATGATTTCATGTGGAAGCATCTCAATATATCCATGATAAATCCAAGTCATTTTTTTCAAAATCCAATGCATCTTGATCTTGACAAATGTTCGGTCTATATATTACACTTTCTTATGGAGAATAGCTTGACATGGGTCACTAGCATTGATCCTATCCTATCCAGCATTATTTGGCCAGGAGGCATTGTCCAAATGCCATACTCTATCCAAACATGTTATCCTATCACAAGATTGTTGGAATCAAGGAACACTGAGAGGGAGGTGAATCAGTGTTTTGCACTTTTAACTTTATTAATATGATCCTTAAAGCACTTATAACATTCAACCAAAAGAAATATGCATGAACATAAGATAAAAACCCACAACACCATAACACAAGGATTTTTACGTGGAAACCCTATTAGGGGAAAAACCATGGTGGAAGGCCAATCCATAATATGAGCATACTCAGAAATAAGTGTTTAGAAAATGGGAATGCACTTGCATTCAGGCACACTACCTTACAAAATATTCAAATGAAATCCATCTAAAGGATTGAATTGAAAGAATAGCATCTACTAATGCCTGATTACAGTTTTGGTTAAGCACATTAGTCGATTTGTTGACCTTTTGTCTGGTTCTCCTCTTCTGTTATGTTCGGCTTCAATTCGCATCACAAATCCTTTTATGCACAAGTGAAACTATGCATAATCCTTATGATATTCACAACACACACCACACACTTCACATCTATGTCAAAATTATATAATCGATCACTTATATATATCTGCAACTAAAGATTTAATCACTACAAGTCAGCTCCAAAAAAAATATGAAAGTATTTACAAACTGTCAGCTCAATCCATAATTAATTCAAAATACACACCAACCAAATCTTTCCATAGAATATTAATGACCCAAATCAACATGTTTGAATATAAAAACACTTAAACAATTACTCAACAAACATCTATAACAACTACATCCACCAAGTCAGCTTTTATGCACTGTAAAATAAAAAACTAATCAACTAGATCTTCTAACTCACACACGGATCGATGTGAGACTCTAAGATTCAAGAGTGATAGATATCATATACCAAAAAACATTCCCTGAGATCCACAACTAAAAGTGATAACAAAAAATTGCATGTGAATCGATGAACACAATTTTTTCGAATGCTTTGTTCTTGCTTGAGAGTTAATCACAAGACTTTGATCTGACTTCCGGTATGAGAGAATGTTGGCATGTGGATCGAATCACTAACTAGGGTTTCCATCAATGACAACACCAAATGAAATTTCTAGTGTCTCTTGCCAACAATCTCCCCCTTTAGCATTGATGGCAACACTTAGTGAAAAATGACTAAGTGTCAGATCATTACCAATGCATGAATACACTTCCAACCTTCAAAAATTCCAAAAACACAACTCCCCCTGAGATGATTAAGGAATTTTTCACTGTCCCATTCTCCCCCTTTGACATCAATGGTAAAGGAAGGAATCCACATTCCAAAAATCAAACAAAAACTGCTATGAACAAACTACATGTGTACAAGCAAGCTTCTACAACTTACATAAACTTGAATAGATATGAAAAATTGCTCTTCAACAAGCTCAAACTCATGCCCCAAACCTTCTTGAGACTCTCCAAGATAACCATGTGACCACAAAATAAGTAAGATTGCATTTCTTGAGATTCAAGGTTTGTCAGATTACTGACCACCATAGCATCTTGTGCTTCCTTCAATGCACTCAACATTGTTTCCATCTTAGGACCAATTAGTCCTCTAAGCTCACAAACCCTTTCAACCATTTTACCTTCTTCATGCTTCAAAATTTTGATCTTGTCAAGTAGGGATATGACTTGACCTTCTTGCTTTCCAACAGAGATGATTAGAGGATCAAATGCTTGAGTGATATCTGTTAACTGTTTCTCACTTTCTTTTCTTTTTTTTTCAAAGTCCTCAATGAACTTGGATAAAGATAGACATGACTTGTAATTGTTATCGCCTTCAAACAAATCACTTTGAATATTCTTTACACAAGTAGCTACCAAGTATTTATCACTAGCTATCATCCATTTCAACCTACTGAACCTTTTATCATCAAACTCCTTTTGTACCTTATCCTCAACTTATTTCTCAAGGGACTCAAAATGAGTACTTACAGAATTGATAAGTTTCTTCAGCTCACTAGAGGGAGAACTGGATGGATCCTTAACATATTTAGGCATGATCTTCTCCAGAATACTGGATGCAAGATTCAACAAATCACTATCTTCAATATGTGATTTCAAAATTTCTTCCCTTGCCTTGTTCTGAGTGAATGAAGCTACCTTCAACTTCTGAATAGGAGATAAAGTGTCTAAGTTGATAGGACCTTTTACTAGTTCACAATCAAATTCTTCTTGTTGTTCTTCCAAAAAATCCTTCACTTCCTTAGCAGTGTCTCTTGCTTTCATAGGAATTTCCTTTTTTTCCTCAATCATTGTTTCTTCAGCTACATATTCTTGCTTGTGTTCAGGAATCTTAATTTCTTCAACCGACACAACTTCAAGAGCTTCAGTCTCCATAGGAGCTTTTGTATTATGCACATCAAGAGAAATCTGAGTGTCCTCAATTATATCTTAATTTCCCTCTTCTGCTACCGAACCAGATGAAACATCTCCATCATGCACTTCTTCAGAAACAACATTAATTTTGTTCCTTAACAAAACTTCCTTTAGATTTTTTTTAGTTTCTTTTTTAACTTCTTCAATCTGACCAGTCATAAGCTTGTTTACTCTTGTTTTTCTATTGAAATCTTTCTTAGCACTATTTAGAATTGTCCTCATTTCCTCAATAGACATCACTAGACATAAATCTGCAAGAATTCACTCTCTCAACTGCTCATCTTCAATTCTTGCATTCACTCTCCTCATTTCTAAAACTTCATATAGACTTTTGGGTAATGAAGACATTATTTCAATAAGAGCCTTATCAAAAATATTCAAGTATTTTATTGAATCTTCCTCAAGAACTCTTTGACCAGTATTGTCAAAGGTGTCATACCATTCATGAAGAGGTCTAATATTACCATCCTTAATCAATGTATTCTCCACTTCTTTTATATACATACCTCTTTTGTTTGTTTTCATCTTTTTATTTCCTTTCTCTTTTTCACCGGAGGGCTTGTCCTTGGAGACTGTTGCTTCCTTTGTACCCTAATGCTTAATTTCTCTCACTTCTTCATCAGATTATGTTTCCTCATCTTCCTCAACTACAACATAAACTCTTGTTCTTTTTTCCTTCTTCCTCTTTCCTTCTCTACCGGATGACTTCACTTGAGCTTTTACAGGGCTTGATTTCTTTGCAGGACTGGAAGGGAGAGTAGAGCTTCTTGTAGATCTAGTTTGGGAAAAGGATGTTGTCGGAATAGCAGATTTAGTTCTTACTGGCTCTCCTACTTCAGCTTATTCTCTATTTCTTCTAGCTTCTCTCACAACTTTTGCAGATATACCCATGCTCTCTGCAAATATTTTCACTTATTTTCTTACTCTTCAGACTATCACAGGTTTCCTTAGTTGAAAGTGCACTTGTATATCCTATTCTGAAAATGTACCAAACCTTTCTTCTGATAGATCCTGAGGTTTACTCAACAAATGTTCAACATACATTTCCAAAATATGTTCTTCAACCTCATAGCCCATTGGCATAATCCAGACTATTCTAGGATTTGTAGCTTCCATCAAGCATTGATCAATGTCAACCATAAAATAGATAGTGTCTTTGTACTTTTCCATAATAGATGTGGGAATCCTTTCCCTAGCATGCATCATACTCTGAAAGTTCTTCAAATTTCCCTAGATTGTAGTATTCCTTGTCTTACTATCAGCAAATCTATGCAAGATATCTCTAATTTGAGCAGCTACAAGTTTATTACCTTGCCATTGTACTTTTCCAAATCTTTCTTCTTATCTTTCTTGATTTTACATAGATTCTCCATCAAATAACTTCTAAGTAACTCACATAGATCATACTTTGCATTCTCCTTCACCATCTGATGTGCTGCATAGATAGATGTGCCAGATATAGAATTATCTCAGTTGGAATGATAGATTTTGTAACCAATGACCATTGAGGAATATTTGACATCCACATCAATGATATCATCAATTTTCATAGCTCTTTTATTGTACATTGAACCGGTTGCATCAGTAACTTTTTGATTCTTCATGGACTTCAAGATCGGCAACCCATCAAAGGAATTTAAACCAGTAACAGTGCTTATAGCTTCTTTTGTAATCTTAAAAGGTTGAAACAACCACATAAATTCAATATGAACTCGGCTCAAAATATGCTAGACCCACTCGCTTTCTTCAAACACGAGAAATTTTACAATCTATGTGAATTTCTTCTCCTCTAGGGTTTTGAATTCAGGTTTAACATAGAAATCCTCTCCAATAATGTGTTTGGAATAAAAAATCAAGAGTTGTGATCTCCCTAACTCCTCAATGTTTGCATGAATGTATTCCCTAATGTCTTCAATATGCAAGACATCGTATGGAATGGATGAAAATGCACCTAAGGGCTCTTTCTCAATAGATTTGAAAGGATGCCACTTGAATTTCAGATGGGATCTATCCTTGATATCAACTACCAATGGAGTATCCATTTTCAAAAATTCACAAGTTTACAAGTTTTCTCAATAAATACCTTTTTGTCAGTTTGGGGTTTGATCACCGAATCGCCTTCACACTTGAATCTTCACCAAATTTTACAAAAGTTCACTTTAGAGCTCTCCAAACTTCTTCTTCTCAAGGTGCAAAGTGACAAATGAAGAATATAAATGACCTTTTATCATTCACATATCTAACTTTATGTCACAATAAATTTTTTTTCCCTAACTCATCCGGATACCCTGTTTCCATATTCTGTGAAGGATAACTCTTCTACAGACCTTCAACTTAGCATAAATACTCTCTCTAATTGATTCAGCAGCATATGTGGATCATCAATGCAATCACCACACTCATCCATATCTCAGTACCAACTATCGACAAGGGTTTTGAAGGATTTTCTTAAGAACTCCCCCTAGGCCAGAGGCCTTAATCTAATTCCCGAAGGAATTTCCAGAATCTAGTGCTGGTGTAGAATCATTTCCTACAATAGAGGGATTCTTCTTCACCCATATCTTCTTCATTTTCTTCCTAATCTCACCTGTAGTTACTTTCCCTTTTCCCTTTTCATCCTTTTGCATGTTTCTCCTTTCATTTACCAGACCTTTTCTGCTTCTAAAGAATCTAGCAATGTGATTGGATTTGTTGCAATTGTAGCACACCACATTTCTTTGTCCACGCCAATTGTTTCATTGATTTTCTCTTGATCTACACTAATTAGCAATATGGCCAAACCTATTGCATATATAACATCTGACATCTCTATAAACATTGGTCATCATATTTTTGCATTCATTTGACTTATGACCATACTTATTATAGTTAAAGGATTGACCAAAGAATGATGGACCGCTTGAATTCATTCTACTTCTGCATTGAGAAGCCATATGACCAAATTTATTACAAATAAAATAGTAACCATTGAATCTTTGAGCATTAGGTTGTCTTATCGGATACCTTCAAGATTTGTTCAACTGATTTCCTTGCCTAAATCTCTTTTGTCCAGACCTAGAAATTTATCCTTCCTAATATCCAATACCTCTCTTGTCACCTTCAATCCTCTAACTTTTAATCAGTCCATGAAGATTGGTTGAGCTAATCTTGAACTTCTCCTTGAATTCATTTGAAGTAGAAATTTCATCTCTGAGGGTAACAACTTGTCTTTCAAGCTCTTCTTCATTATTTTTGGATTGCTGCAATTCAAGTGCCAGATTAATGAATCCATCATTAATTATGTTGCATTCTTCAGATTTCTCTTTCAAGGACTGAGGAAGATTCTCTTCATTCTTCTTTCTATCTTTAATCTCCTTGGTCATCCTCATCATAATAGATTCCATCTCATGCTTTAAGATTGTATTATCTTTGGTAAGATTTTCACATTCTTATATCTTTTCCTTCAAGACTTGACTCAGTTGTTCATCTTCAATGCTCTTACTATCTTTTTGCTTGATCTGATCACATATTTCCCTTCTCTTCTCTCATGACTCATTGATTTTATCTTTCAATTACTGAATGAATTTCTCAACATTCATGAGATTTTCTTGCAATTCCCAAACTTCAGATTTTGACTCATCAAGATCATCTAGGACCACCAAAAGTTGTTGTTCAAGACTACTTGAATCCATTGAATTACTTTCCTAGATCTTCCCTAAGATGTTAAACTTCTTCTGAGGAACTAGGCTTTGATACCAATTGTTGGAATCAAGGAACACTGAGAGGGGGTGAATCAGTGTTCTACACTTTTTAACTTTATTAAGTTGATCCTTAAAGCACTTATAGCATTCAACTAAAATAAATATGCATGAACATAAGATAAACAACCACAACACCATAACACAAGGATTTTTATGTGGAAACCCTATTAGGGGAAAAACCACGGTGGAAGGCCAATCCACAATATGAGTATACTCAGAAATAAGTGTTTACAAAATGGGAATGCACTTGAATTCAGGCACACTTCCTAGAGCTCACTGCTCAAAAACAGAAAGGCTCACTGCCTTATAAAATATTTAGATTAAATCCATCTGAAGGATTGAACTGAAAGAATAGCATCTACTAATTTCTAATTATAGTTTTGGTTAAGCACATTAGTTTATTTATTGACCTTCTGTCTGATTCTACTCATCTTCTCTATTATGATTCAATTCACATCATAAATCATTTTATGCACAAGTAAACTATGCATAATCCTTCTGATATTCACAACACACACCACACACTTTGCATCTATGTCAAAATTATATAATCGATCACTTATATATATCCACAACTAAATATTTAATTGCTACAAGTCGGCTCCAACAAAAATATGAAAGTATTTACAAACTATCAACTAATCCATAATTAATTCTCAATGTGCACCAACAAAAGTTGGCCATAGTATATCAATGACCCAAATCAACATGATCAAATATAAAAACACTTAAATAATTACTTCTCAAACATCTATAATGGCTACATCCGCCAAGTTGGCCTTTATGCACTGTAAAACAAAAAATTAATCAACGGGATCTTCTAACTTGCACATGGATCGATACGAGGCTCTAATATTCAAGATTAATAGAGATCATATACCAAAAAACCTTCCCTAAAATCCACAACTAAAAGTGATAACAAAAAATTTCATGTGAATCGATGAACATAAATTATGTCGGATGCTCTATTCTTGCTTGACAGTTAATCACAAGACTTTGATCTAACTTCCGGTATGAGAAAAAGTTGTCATGTGGATCGAATCACTTACTAGGGTTGCCATCAATGACAACACCAAATAAAATTTGTAGTGTCTCTTGCCAACAATAATCCATCGCCTACATTGTTAGATGCTGGGGGAAAATGCTTGCATCTTTCTTCAAAATAAATCTTGATCTATGTCCTCTAGCTCACGTTGTGATCTAGGCATTTATCCCAACAACAAGGTATACCACCAACACACTATCAGGGTAACCTTTGAAACAATTCATCCCATCAACAAGGTGTACCACCAATCCACTATTAGGCTAACCTTTGAAGCAGTTCATGCCAACAACAAAGTGTACCACCAATGCACTACCAAGGTAACCTTCAAAGATGATGACAACATGGATTATTCCTTCGCTCCAACATTCTAAGATGTCAATACCTGCTTGAACCCCACAACTAGTTCAAGTAAGCTTTCCCACAACATATCCTCTATAAAAATAAGGTGAAGTATCAATCCAAGTTTTGAACATCTTACACCCTAGGCAACATGGTAAAAATCCAAAAAAATAGGAAAAAAGAGATAAAAATACAAAAAAAAACAAAAAGAAATAAAACTAGTAAAGAGAAATAAAATGTTCATTGAGTGAAAACCACTTTGTGGCACTCCTAGAATAATTACCATAGTGAAAACCTAGAAAACATGTGCTATGTGAATAAAACTTGCATCATTATCTATTAGTACTTTTTCACAATATCCGCCCATCCATTTCATAAAACATCAATCCAACCATGGCTTTTCATTGATTAAGGAAATTCATTTTATAGGGGGAAACTTCCTGAAGCTGGTCACGGATTAGATCTTACAACAACCAATCATGATCATAAAATAACAAAATTCAAAAACACTACAAAACAAAAAAAGGAAAAAACATTAGAAAACAACAAAAATCAAAAACATGCAAAAAACATCAAAAACAAAACAACATCGTTGGGTTAATCCTTCACTCAAATAGTCTAAGATATCAACATTTTCTTGAACCTCGTAGCTATTTCAATTGAATTTACAACAACATGTCCTCTAGACACAAAAATGGAATATCAATCCAAGCTATCATGCTCTTTATCCAAAAATATTCATGTTTTGAGTCAAACGGTCGAACTACGTGGTCTCTGTGTGTACAACGTATGCAAGGATTTTAGCCCCTGAGACCCTATGTTAGTCCATTTAGGTTTTCAACATGCTTTATTTCAACTTAGTCAAAATATGCAAAATCCCAATAACATATACAATATACAAAATCTAAAAACATTTACAAAATAGAAAAGGTCAAAAGACTGAAACCAAGCGAACTACAAGCCTCTGTGTTTACAATGTAGGAAAGGCTTATCTTTGATGAGCCCCCAAGGTCCTAGTTTAGTCCTCTGAAAACAAAAAAAACATCATAAAATTTATAAAATCAAAAAAACACATGTCATCATCAAAATCCACAATAAACATTTCACCCATAATAAACAAATCATCACAAACATTCTTTGACAAAGCAAACAAACAAACAATACAAACATCAAAATCTAGACCTTCCAAGCAAACAATCATGTAAGATCTAACTATAAACATATAGAAACAATGCCAAAGTATCAACTACCTATCTTTTTGACAAGTCCCAACAACATCCTGAGATATCGCTTAACGGATTCATTCCTATGATAGACGTGATCAACAACGGATGATAGCCCCAACCCAAATAGATATGGCAAGTGATACTGCAACATTTTTTTATCTTTTATAGTCTTTCATTTTATCATTTATAGTCTTTTCTTATTGACTCATTCCCTGGATCTCTCAAGGATGTCCATAAGAATTTAGAGAAGAAGGAATGGGGGCAATTGATCATCATTTCAATTTGTTGTTTGTAAGATATTTTTGTAATACTACCATGGTGAATACTTTCTTTATTAAGTGTATGGAAGTTGTATTAAGGAAGTTCATGAAGCAAATACATGTTAGTTTTTCTATACCTCTCTATGTGACTAGTCTCAAATATTTTTCACACAACCCCACCCTATACTTTAAACAAAGTTTTCATATGTCTGGTATGAGCAACAATACTCTTTGTTTGTAGAGTCAAAATCCACGCAATAGATACAAAGTCACCTTGGTAATTCATACCTTGGTGCATCGTATTTGTTTGATACATCGAATAAGATTGTTCAAGCCATGAAGTCTCTAAATCAAAGCAAAATAAACTCATCAACAACTAACAACATCACATTTCTATTTGTCATCAATATTTCTTCTAATTAACATCACATTTCTATCCATCATCAATATTTCTTCTAATTAATATCATAATTCTATCCATCCTCATATTTCTTATGATTATTATTCATCCTACGTAAAACATCATTAGCACCATATCCATACTGCATCCACAAATTTTATTGTTGATGCCAAAAATTGATAAGGTAATAGCCTTTATGGGAAACTCGGTTAAAGGGGGAACCTATTGCACTCAACTGAGTGACCTCCGGGTTTTTTAAGAAGTCGGCTTCTTTTGTAATTTGGGGGTTGAAAAGGGATAGAAAGAAATGAATATAAAATAAATCTAATCTAAGGCAATGCACAAAAAGGTAGATATGAGCAAGATAAACCTATCTTTAAGATATGATTTAAGGGTCGTTCAACAATCTGCTATGTCTCAGAACAAAAAAGATAAAAATGGAAATCTGAACACTTTATTCAATGACATAAAATAACTTCCACATATCCACTGAAAAGAAGAGTTGAAGACATGATCTTAATCAACTAGATTATATTAAAATTATAGAAGTCTACAAACAAAATTCTCAATACAATAAGGGCATGGTATAAAGCTTTATCAAATAGTCAAGAAGCAAAAAAGCCAAACAATGGCATAATCTGCAAATCTTATACAACAAGCTAAAACAATAAAAAAGGCCAGGTCTTTTCACAAATTTCTCTGCAAATTCTGAACATTTCTTCAAGATAAGAGGCATTATTTATAATTAAAATCCCACCACCTAGTGAGCTAGTAATAGAAAAGATCCCCTTATCATGAGCAGTGATGCGTATAGCAATTATTCCCCCAGCCATTGCAAGAGAAAAAGATTCTAGTCATGAACGTGGTCACCCTCAAGCCATATGCATCCCCTGCAAATGATGGTAGTGGTCCCATCAAAATAGAGAGTTGACATGGGAAACTCGGTTAAAGGGGGGACCTATTGCACTCAACTAAGTGGCCTCCAGGTTTTTAAAGAAGTCGACTTCTTTTATAATTTGGGGGTTGAAAAGGGATAGAAAGAAATGAATATAAAATAAATCTAATCTAAGGAAATGCATAAAAAGGTAGATATGATCATGATAAACCTATCTTTAAGATATGATTTAAGGGTCGTTCAACAATCTGCTATGTCTCAGAACAAAAAAGATAAAAATGGAAATCTGAACACTTTATTCAATGACATAAAATAACTTCCACATATCCACTAAAAAGAAGAGTCGAAGACATGATCTTAATCAGCTAGATTATATTAAAATTATAGAATTCTATGAACAAAATTCTCAATACAATAAAGGCACAGTATGTAGCTTTATCGAATAGTCAAGAAGTAGAAAGGCCAAACAATGGCACAATCTGCAAATCTTATACAAGAAGCTAAAACAATAAAAAAGGCCTGGTCTTTCCACATATTTCTCTACAAATTTTGAAAATTTCTTCAAGATAAGAGGCATTATTTATAATTAAAATCCCACCACCTGGTGAGCCAGTAATAAAAAAGATCCCCTGATCATGAGCAATGATGCATATAGTAATGATTCCCCCATCCTTTGCAACAGAAAAAGATTCTAGGCATGAACGTGGTCACCCTCGAGCTAGATGCATCCCCTACAAATGATGGTAGTGGTCCCATCTGAATAGAGAGTTGACATGTGTTTCCCACTCATGATGGCAGTTAGAACACATGGAAGTAATGGTGAGGTCATTTCTTGCTCCTTACTCTTGCACGATAAAGCCTTTAGAAGATCCATGTGGAAAAGGGTTGAGGCCCGAGGTTTATTCCTCCCTCATTATGATGGCTTGCACGGTGAAGACATGTGGAGGTATTCCTTGCAAATGGTGCTGCTAGTGGGGGGTGCCAAGAAATGTATGTGGGTCGATGTTACATGGCATGCGATCGAGGCCTAATAGGGAAGTGAAGGGAGGAACCCTTGAAGTGTGTGAATGGCCGACACATGGAAGCATGGCAAGGGCCACTTAGAAGAGCGAAGGAAAAACCTTGCGAAGAGCGCCCGACTAACAAGTGGAAGCATTCGGATGAAGTCTTCACAAAAGGAGCTTGATGATGTTTCCAATAGATGAGTGTGGGATGGTACTTAGCAAAATAAACTAACTTGAAGGGAGCTAGGGGAAATTTCTATTCACATATTTTGGAAACTATCAAGGGTGTTTCACCTGTGGAATGAGGAACCCAAAATTTCTAGTTCATAGATGAGATTCCTTTTATGGGCAACGCAATCAGAGCTTAGAGAGAGTGGTCTATAGAGGCAACCATTCAACCTCGAATGGTGTCACTATGTTGCACAGATTCTCTTGTGCTCTATGCAGATCAATCATTTCTTTATAAGGCAACATTATCGATATACCAACCCAGGACTCGATTTGAAAAATTAGTCGTTCTATCAGAAGGGTGACACCTTTAATATTCTCTATAGTAAGGGGCTAATTGAAACTCTGAAAGGTAGATGCATCTTTTTTATTCTCTTCAATCTTTTCCATGATATGCTTTGTCATGGCCATTGATACATCTTCAAAAAATGGGGATGGTAAGCCCATCTGGGTTAGGTGGGAGAACCTTTCCCGCATTTTATTCATGGTTCGGTCCAATGTAGTGGTGCACTTGTTGGCATGGAGGATGGATGTGTGGCAATGGATAAACCTGTTAGATATTTTTGCAGCAGCCTTCTGATCATCAATCCCTACACTTGCCAAGACTTCATCTAAGACCATATATAACCTATCCAACAACCTCTTGGCTTCAGGAACTCTCTCCACGATGGATTGAGGGAACCGCTCGATCATTCCGCAAGCCTCACTACCTAAACTTGTTGCCTCTGCCATGAATTGGAGAGTCGGCTAGAGGCTCAGGCAGAAATCCTTAACCTTTTCCTAGTACAAAATATATAGTTTTTGGGCCACTTGAAGAAAGCCTAACTATGTGGAAAGATGTTGGGAGCTCTTCAAAATGACAATTTTTTCATCCCTCATCTCTATCTTACCCACTAGCTCTGCAACCTTTTCGTTCACTGCGATGAGTTGTCCCTGCAGCACCTATGATAATGTGATCTAGCTTGCCTCAGCTCATTCCTTGTTTGTCGCTTCCTTCTCCAAGGAATATTTCATCTCCTAGACCTCATTTTCTAGTTGGGCCCAGTGGACATTGAATATTGCATCCTTTTGCTACATATGTTGCTCTAGTTGAGTGTGATGGCAGTAAAACTCCTCATCTTTTCATTGCACTTCTTGCTCCACCTGTGCCAGCTAGGCTTGATATCCTTGGTTCTTTTGCTGCAACTTGGTGACCAAGTTGGGATTGAAAGATTGGAACTTTGCAAGTTCCTCCCAAAGATTAGCCTGCTCCATCTCTGTTTGTTGGGATAAGCATTTAAATTCACCATCCCTTGCCTTTTCCTTCGCCAACGGGACTTCAACCCTCTCCTTGAAATTTTTTAGCTCTTCTTCCTTCTTCTTTAGTTGGCGATCAGACCTAAGAAAGCCAATGCTCACCACCCGTTGTGTTTCCTCCATGAGCTCCACCTTGTCCTGTGGTTGGGCTATGCTCATATCGAGCCCCATGGTGTACATATTGTAGTCATCTAGTTGCATCTCTCCTTGCGGTTTGTTGACAGTCGGGTACATAGTCACAAAAATTAGCGATTGATGAGCCTCGCAAAAAATAGTCTATAATTTTGGCTATGTCAATTTCATAGCATCCTTGGCTCGTTGTTTTCGGGCCCTAATTGCTCGAGCCTAGATAGTTTTATCACATTTTGATAAGAATTTGGTAGGTGATTGGATGAGCCCACTTGCGAAAGGCACACTGGGAGGAAGGGAAAAAGGAAATGAGAGGGTAGCAGTCTCAGGCGATTTCTTCCTCAGGATACTAACTGTTTGAGGAGAGAAAGGAGGGATATTCCAATACCCGACCTGTGAACCGATAGGAGGACTCAAGGGAAGCGGTGTCATGGTAGATTCCATCTTCTAGGAAGATTGGATTGGGGTCGACACAACAAGAGCAGGGGGGCATCAACGGCGGGCACGAACATGAAATGTGGAGCAATTATGGATGCAGAATTGGTCAAGGCAAAAGGGGTAGGGGTCCATGGAGGAGTAAGGGAAAATGGTGCCACATGAGAGAACTGTGTGACACCTCCCATGACCATTGAAGTAGAGGTGGAAAAGTAAGGGCTATTACTTGAAGGGAGTGGCATTGCAGACATAATAGGGGTTACTAAAGACTGTGAAGCAAGAGAAGAGGGAGCGAAAGATACATATGGTGCGGATAATTGTGATATTTGGCTCATTGAAAGGCTCACCTTAGGCTCCTCTGAACACTCTCTAGAGGATGCTTCGGTGTGTTTCCACTTGGCGGGTGCTGAATCTTTCACCACTACAATCTCATATTGTTGCAGTTGCATTATTCTAGTCCTCCTTGCGTTCCAGGTGAGAGTCAGTGAAGCTCTCACACACGATATGTTCACCCGCACATTTGAAGAAACCTTGCCAAGTTGCTTCATTGCCTTCCCCTTCTGCTACACTGGGACCATTTGAACTTTTATTTCTAGTTCTGCTACTTCCCCTGATTATGCTTTAGCCTCCATTAAATATGAGTCTCCCTCATCACTATCATCAGAATCTGGATGCTCATCATTCCATAATTTTTCAAACTTATCATCCATCTCAATGATATCATAAGGGGTCTTAGTGCATTGGATCTCTTTTCAGTAGATCCATAAATATTTAATCTTCTCTTCACTCCATTTATAGTTCTTTGCCAAATTATTGTGAAGAGTAACCCCAATTTTCTTTGTTTTATCACACTTACTCATTTGGTAGTAGAATCCAAGCTAGGGAGGTCAACCACCTTTAGTTGGAATATGAGCTAGGTCCACCATTAGGTCATCTGCATCCTTCATTAGATTTTGATGCTTCTCCCAGTAAGGATGGGGGTTGTGTGTTACCTTGACATACTCATTTGGTAAGCCATCGTCAGGGTTGTAATTCCATTTATCACAAATCCACACGAGCCCTAAATGAGCTAGCTTCGCCTCAAGCAAGTCATGAGTCTTCCTCTTGGCCATGATCACGGTCTTAAAGCTCATTAGGTAGCTAAAAAATCCTTTCTTCTTTGATTTTTCATTGCAAAAGGTGAAGTCAATAATTGATACCTGGCAGAATACTTCAAGTGCTAGTATCTGATCTGTAAGACATTTTGGAAGCCGAAAAGGTTCCCCAGTGAATCCACGTAATTGGATGAATGTGAAGTCTTCACCCAAAAACTAGTCACACTTCAGAGTGAAATTCTGCATGAACTCAGTCTAGTTTGAGTTGAGCAACAAGACACTAGTATCCTCCCTCAAATCTTGTAGAATCAAAGTTAAGAAATAATCTGAAACTGTGTAATAAACATATGTTGCGGAGAGGAGAGGATTCCATGTGGAAGCTGGATTTTTCCTTTGGCTTTCATCAAATATGGCCAACCCCACATGCTTCTAGAAGAAGTTGAGGTTCTGATGCAAAAACATTTCGGCAAGGAAGGAAGGAAACTTGAACCTTCATTGTATTTGGTATTCCGCTATCTGGCTCAACATCTCTCCTACAAGGAATTATGTGAAGTCATACTAGAACAGAGAATGTTGCATGCACAACTGAAACCCCAAGCCTATTTGAAACTATTGAACATCTATGTCAGTGTCCAAGCTACAAACAAATGTCATCATTAAAAAGGAATCTTTCATGTCATCTTTGAAGTTTTTATGCATTTTCGGGAACTGTGATGGCTTTATTTGGGCTTCTTTAGACCTTTGGGCTTCTGAGTTATAAAAGTTAAGAGAAAAATATTTGGTTCTCCATATGGTCTCTCACTTTTTTGAAGTGAATGACTCCATTTGACGCACTTTGGAGCTTCGTTCTGGGATGCACAACATGTCCCAGATAGCCTTTTTTCAAATGATAACTCTTAGCTACTAGCCCTCAATGGTGTTGGTAGCCGGGTTAAAATGTTTGATGGCCTCGTCGACCAATTTTGGGTAGTAGTGTACGAATGGGACCATATATTATGGAAGCCCGTTGAACCAACACTTTTGTGCTAAGGAATCTGGGTTGTTGTTCCTCTTCATCCTTTCACAAGTTGCCTCCCTTAGAGTTTTAGGGTTCCTTGCAAGGATGGGATCATGAATATTATCCCATTCCTCCTTAATTTGACTCTAGTCTCTATGGGTACTCTTCTTTTCTGCAACCCTCGTATTCACCCACATTGGCTTGTATGGTATACCAGGAAAAGTGTAAGAGATGTTTTCGAAGACATAGATGGTCAGCATTGTACGCATGGCTTCATATTAACTTTGTGGTCTTTCACCATGAATTTCTACTTGAGAACTCGGGGCTGCCTCCATCCTTTGCAAAAAATTCTTAGAAAGCACACTAAAGCGATATAAATGGAACCTAAAACACCATGCAAGGCTCTAAATGCAAACCCGGATAGCCTCCTACTTCAGGTTCAATCCACACCATGGCAGTGAATCTCCTATGCTTACCTCTACACTTAGCTGCTTCACCTTTATCCTACATAGCACTTGATTCTCTTAGCAATCTGCACTTAAAAATCCTTTTTGCATACTCAAGAATTTTTTATGCTCCATTTAGCTCTTGCATGTGATACTTATCTTTTCTTTGATTTTCTTCTTTCAACCAATAGACAACGGTTGCCTTTTCGAATTTAATTTGACATGTACTACTAGCTCCTCTATCCATGTAGAATGAACTACTTGCCTTTTTGAAAATACAAGAATTCATAATTACATCAGTGATCACATCCTTTCGGTGCGATTTTCATGGGAAATTAAGCCTTCGGTGAAATGCTTGCTATCCTTTCGCATGCCTTGGCAATTAATATCCCAAAAAGAATAATTAATCCAAGGTCATAATGAGTACTTAGACAATATTTGCATGTAGCCTTGGAGCTCAAAACTACCTGCATCATGACACCTCAGCATTCGTTCGTGCAAGCTATCACATGGGACTGCCACCAATTTGCACTAATTGATTGTCGCTCCTTAATCTTGCACACAGTAATTCGTACCTACAGACACAACTGGGTTGGAAAATTGAGCAGGCCTTTGGTGGAATTTTTGAGTTAGCACTCGATTAGACTCACATTTATGGTATGCAGGCTACCTCAGATATTTCTATAAATAGGCCCTATTCTAGCAGCAAAATCACACTTAGCGATTTAGCAAAATTGGCATTAGGTGATTAGCTAGGATTACCGTTTAGGTAGTTGAGTAGGATTTGAGTTTGCATAGAGGTAGGCTTAGGTAGTTGAACAAAGATAGATACCATAAACACTCCAATTAGGCTGGTCTATAACAAGTCTCAAACGGCTTTCCTAGGAGAGATTTCCAATAGGCATCTTAAGCATATGACCAAAAACAAGCATTCTCTGGCTATTATAGCCATGAAATGGTTTTGGGTAGGGATTGCATTGAGTATGAAGATAAGTTCCAGGTGAATACTAATATCTTCTCTCATGTTGCCACCTCATTGCTTGACATTCAAGTTCCTAAGGTCATGATTTTGTGTCTAACACTCCAAATTTTTCTAAAGAAGTACCTTGGTGGCCTCGGTGAGGTGGTGAACCATGCAGTGTATGGCCTAGGGCTTCCTATTGCGAGTGACTTGCAGAGGCATATTCAAGAAGATGAGGTGGTACCATGGGTGCCATTCCTAAGCGGGTTCCAACTTCTCTCGCTAGCTGAGCATCATGAGAGAGCTACTCGTGCATACCACTTTCTGCTACAATGTAGTGTTGTTTTATGACATGGATTGGTACACTGACTTCAGGAACCTCATGTTCCTTCTGCCACTCGTTCTTGGTGTTGATGCTGCTCCAAGTCTCATTGATGTTGGTGATAAACTTCCTACTACTAAGAATAATACTCTTGCTACTAAAGATAATGCTCCTACTCCAGATATTTGAAGTTTAAAGCACTTTTTATCTCTTATTGTATATGTATGCCTGAAAAAAAGGCTTGCGCACATTTATAGAAGTTGAATAGTATATAGACATACCTGAACGTATGGCCTTACAAACATTTTCACAATGTATATATCAAAGAATATGAATATATAATGAATATAGTTGCTTATTTTAAACCTCCTACCTCTTTTTTTTTTGTCTTATGTAATATGGGTTAACTTTAATTTTTCACACATGAATCATTTTTGCATCATGGGTGGCATTTTCCTTTTTTTGCTCTTTTCAATAATGGGTTTCATGAATTTTTTTGTTTCCTATATTTTGATATTTATGGAAAGACCATTCGACAAAAAACATGAAGGGAAAATAATTACACTATTCACATATTTACACTTGCTTAGAATAACTGAAGCTTAATCGAACAAATTTAAGTGAATTTTGTTAATTGGAATACCCAGTGCTTCCTATTCCATGTTCTCCAATTGAATGCATTTTGTTGCTTGCACTAAATTATTTTGAAAGGGCCCTCCCATAGTTTGTCAAATTTTCCATGTTGGCCAGGCTTCATAGCTCTTTCATTGAATTTTAGTACTAGGTCCCTGCACGTTAGACCCTGGTCTAAAGCATTCTTGTCAAACCATCTCTTAACCACCTATTGGTGGTTGGTCATAGCTATTAGGTATTTTTCCCTTTTCTCTTGCACTTCCAACAACTTGGCCAACCGAACCTCTATTTCTCTATTTTCTTCAATCTCCAAGGATTTGAGTAGTTGTAGCATAGGAATCTCGAATGATATAGGCAACAGTGCTTCCTTCCCATACACTAGCTCATATGGAAAAAAATTTAGGGCTTTCTTGGGAGTTATGCGGTCTGCCCAGAGCACTTTCAGGAGGTTCTTATGCCACTCCTTCTCATGATTTGATCTGATCCTTTTAATGAGTCAGACTAAATTCTTATTAGTTGACTTAGCCAGTTCATTCCTCTACGGCTAGTAGTTCGATGATGTTTTCAAGAATATGTGATGCGCAAGTGAGAATTGACATACCTTGGAGCCTAAGAAAGCCTTGGAATTGTTCAAAATGATAGTCTTTGGTGGGCTGAATCTCATTACTAGCCCTTCAATAAATTCTACAATCTCTGCCTTTATTTCATTCCTCAGGGGCATGGCTTCAGTCCACCTCATGAAGTAGTCTATGGCAGTGAGAATCCAGTTGTGTTCAGCACTAGAGGTAGGATTGATCATTCCAATGAAATCTAGCCCCCATTGCACTAATGGCTCATCTGCTACTATCAGGTTGAGGGACATTACAGAATTTTTCTTCTTCCTATGAAGAATTGGCATTCTTTGCAAACTTTTATCATGTTGTATGAGTCATTGAATAGCGTAGGCCAGAAGAACCCGGCCCACAAAATTTTAATGGCAGTGGTCTTCGCAGAGAAATTTCCACCTTCTAGACTGTTGTGGAAGGTGTCGAGAATTCTCTTTGCTTACTCTATGATGATACACTGCAGAAAAACGTCATTGAAATTCCTCTTAAAGAGGACCCCTTGAATAAGTTAGTACCCACTATTTTGCAGTTGGTAGAATATTCTTCTCTGAGAAGGAAGTCTCATCGGATACTTTTCGGTGTGCATAAATCTTACTCTATCCGCCAGCCAGTAGTTCTCAAGCTTGGACTCATTTGTTAGGACTAGCTCCGCTTGCTCCTCTTCAATTTCCATTTCTTCATCATGTGCCAAATATTTGCACAGCCCTCTTCCTCGGACGGTCTTTGTAGGCTTGACCTTAATGTCGTATTCAAGGATCTTAGTGATCCACTTGGCCCTTTTTTTAGTGATTTCTCCTTCCATGATGTATTTGTGCACACTAGAATGTGTGACATAAACAATAACCTTATTACAAGATATAATATGTTGGAACTTCTTGAGTCCCTTTATAATTGTGAATGCATGTCTCTCAACAAAGTTGTAGTTCATCTCATATTCTTTTAAGGTCTAGGAGTGAAATATTATCGGATGTTCTCCCTTTCCTTCATTATCCTTTTGAGTTAAAATAGTAGCGATGATTGTCTTGCTACTGAATAAATACATTATGAAGTCCTTCATCAAGTCTAGATTTACTAGTATACGAGTTGAAGAAATAGCATCCTTAACCTTGTCAAAGGATTCCCTTTCTTCTTTCATCCATTTGAAGAATTGATCCTTTTTCAACATCAAGGTGATTAGCTTAATTATTCCTGCAAAATCAGAAATAAACTTACTTACAAAGATAACCTTCCCCAAAAAAGACTGGACTCCTTTTCTGTTGACTGGTAGGGAAAGTTCCCTAATCACTTTTACCCTTTCAGGATCAATTGTGATCCCTTCTTTAGACACTACATGTCCCAATAATTTTCCTTGTAGCACTCTGAAGACACATTTTTTGGGGTTTGGGGATACCCTGAACACCTACCATTTTTTGAAAACCACCTCTAGATGATCAAAATAGTCATCTTTATACTTTGAGAATACAGTCAAATCATCTAAATAGATGAGGATAATTGTGTTCATCAATTCATTGAAAGTGATATCCATTTCCTGTTGAAAAGTGGCTCCAGCATTTGAGAGGTCGAAAGGCATTTTAGCATATGAAAATGTTCACCACTTGTTAGTGAACATTGTCTTGTGTTGGTCCTCCTTTTTAACCCAGATCTGATTGTAGCTCGAAAAGCCATCTAACAGAGAAAACATCTTTGAGCCTACCACATTCTGCAAGATTGATTCCATGGAAGGCAGTGGATAATGATCCTTTAGTGATGCTCTATTGAGTTCATGGAATTCAACACAAAGATGAATGTCTTTGTTCTTCTTTCAGAACAGAACAAGGTTAGACACCCATGTACTATGCTTGATTGCAAACACAATCTTCGACTGGATTATCTTTTTAAGCTCCTATGCCATAAAGGCTTCAATCTTTGGATATATAGACCTCTACTTTTGGTGAATGGGTTTAGCACCTTCTGTTAGTTTGATAGTGTGTTGAATGATTTCGGGATCATATCCCCTGAGGTCATCATAAGACCAGGCCATGACTCTTTCATATCTTTCACAAAAGTGCATGAGTATGTCCTTGTCATGTTGTGGAACTTCTTTTCTGACTTTTAGTTTGCTTCCATATCTGACCTCAAGGTTGGCATAGTCTACTTGGTCTACTACAAATTTTCTCCTATCATTCCTTGCATCATCACAGTTGAACAGATTCTCAAGAGTAACCAGCCCTTTTGTAATTTTATTCGATCTTAGCTGTATGATCTACCCTTCATATGATTCTTCAATATTTGGCAAAATTTGATCTATGAACTCCCCTGATTGTTGGATGAATGAGGCGGTGTGTTCATCACTTTTGAACACTTGCTATCTCTAATCATTATCTCAAATGGAGGGTCAGACGATCACTCGCACAAAGTGTACATTCTTAATCAATTCATAGGAAGGATCAAACTAAGATCCTATCATTTCCATGCGATCCGCAATTAAATTTTTCTCCCTAGGCATGGCCTAGATGTTAAAACCCTCGAAACCTTCAATGAGGTCCCATACCCTATGTCTATAAGATCGTATATAGATATTCCTTGTAGCAGAGATGTTGCAGACTTGATTAATTATAAGTTTGGAGTCTCTGAACACCATTATTTTCTTGACACCCATGTGCTTTGCAAGGATTAGACCTTGCACGAGACCTTCAAACTCGGCTTCATTTTTTGAGCAAGCGAACTAGAAGTGAAAAGATCTGAGAATATTTTCATCAGTTGGAGATTTTAGGAATATCTTGGTACCAGCGCCAACTTTGCATCTCGCACCATCAAAGTGCAATGTCCATAGCTTTGAGGCTTGTTCAACTGCGAGGTTCTTTACTACCCTTGGGATTTCTTGATCTTCATCATAGATTATATAGGTCCCCAACCCGGTAGCATGATAGTTGTCAAAAGGATCAGCATCTATGTATTCGCTCAAAATGACTTCTTCTTGATCGGTCTGGTCTCCAATTACCTTCTCATCTTCGAGTAGCTCAATACCATAAGTTTCTTCCTTGGTGAAAGAAGTATAAGTAGCGTCAAAGTTGATCATGGCTTCATCAGCTACATGTTCTGAATGCAGAGGTTATGATATTATATTCATTTTAGCTTTGTGCTTGGTCCTGAGAATTAAGTGTGACCAATCCAAAGAGAGGTATCCACCTATCTTTGAGGTGAATTCCTAGGATAGGCAGAGGCTAAACATGGGAGGAACATCTATGATCGTAGTATCTTACAAAATTGTGATGCTAGGGCAAGAGAATAAAGTCAATGATGTCTTTGATGACACCTACAATTTTGACCTTATTTCCATCCAGCTACATAACCCCCTCTTTAAGGGTTCATAGCTAAGTCCCAAGGCTTCTACTATCTTCTTAGGTATGACTGTGGTGCTAGCACTAGAATCAATCATGGAATTATGTAGCAGTTTCTTCCCCACAATGAGTGTTAAGAAGAAGAGCTTGGATTTTGGTTTCTCTTCTTTGACATCAGTAAAAGTCCCCTCTATAGTATTTGTGAGAACTTTGGCCAGAGTTGATGGTGTAGTAGCCTTTTCTTTGAGAAACTACTATGTCGGTTGAACAACCGCATCTTCCCAGAGAGCCTTCTGTAGTAATGACTTTTGTTCCGGAATAGCTAAGATATCCCAAAGGGATACATTGGCAAAATATTTCTTTAACTGTTCCACCACATTGAATGGTGGTGGGTTCAAATTATTATGTTCTTTGGCCCTATTTATAACAATCTCCTTGTGTAGCTACAGCTACAGAGAAATTGTGGAAGGACCAGGGGATTGGTCAGGGATGCTTCTAGGCTATGGAGTGACCAGTTTCACCTTTGAATCTTCTTTTTGATCAAGTGTTCTAGTTGGATTACACTCACAGGGTCTCTGATGTGGATGCCTCATATGTGAACATCGCCTCCTCTCGCTCCATCCATGAGAAAAGGGCATGGTCAGGAGCTATGTCATTCTCTTGCTCCAAGGACATTCCTTGCATTTTCATGGTAAGCACCGCATTCTCCATTTTTGGAGAGGCATATTTATAGCCCCCTAAATTTGGTGCTACACCTTGGTTGCATTGTACTACAACCTTTTGCTATAAATTATCACGCGGATGATTTTGAGGCATATGTGCATCATTGCAGGGGAAGCACCAAGGATTGATATCTTCAGCAAGTTTGTTTTACCCTATAGTTAGCTCTTTGCTTGTAATTGTTTGAGCAGCTCCCAACGGAGTAGGTACTAGCAATATTTGGTTAATCATCTGAGCTTGAGGATTTATGTACACGCCTCCTTGATATTGGTTCTGTTGGTATGAAGGCCTTTTTTCTTGATAATTTTGATAGGCTAGTCTTGGAGGAGCTGCCTGGTTACGCTTGATAGTGGTTACTTCATTTGATAAGTTTAGCAACAATTATTTTATGTCGCTCATCTTGTCCTTCAAAGAGCCAGATGTAGAAGAAAATTTTTGTGGCGCACTTAGATATGCGTACATGGACGGAGGTGGTGCAGGCACACTAGGAGGTGGCATCTCCTAGGCAGGAGTAGATACTTCAAGAAATATAGGCATGATGGGTCGAGGTAGAAACTTCCCAATGTCAATTAGATTGTTCTTCACCTTGATTGCTACACTATATGCATCTAATAGTGTGGTTTTGCCAAGAGATTGGATTATCATCGATATGTCAGCATTGATGTATTTCAAGTAGAACATGAATTCCAACTTAGCTGGTGGTCGGATAGCATTTTGAATCCTCTACCGAGTTGTATGGAACTAACCATTGAATTTCATCATGGTTTCATATGGGGCCCACTTTATTGTTTCTAATTGATGATATAACGAAGACCTGTCCCCATCATTTGAGAATCTTTCATAGAAAGGATCTTCGAGCCGGTCCTAGGTACCAATGGTGTTAGTCGGCAGACTGTGATACCATTCTAATTTTTTTCCTCTGAAGGAGGCCACGAGCAATCTTAGTGCTATGTTTTTATCTGTAACCATGCACCAAACACATGTCTGCCACATCTTGCAGATGTTCGGATGGCATTCTTGAACCATCTCCAGTGAATTTAGGAATATCTTTTAGAGAAGATACCAGGATAGGGGCCCAAATAGCAGGTGCAATTGGGGCTACAAGGGGACTTCCAGCATCCCAAGCCACATAATTTTTGTAATCAATTTGCAACATGTCTGGTGGAGGAATCTGAATGTTTACTAGGCGAGTTTGGGTTTGTGTTGTTACTAGTAGAGGCACTAACAAGTCTAGATTATTTGTTGTTTGAGACCTAGTAACAGGTCAATGGCTCATACACCCTCTTCTGATTTAGGTACATTTAAATTGTCCCACCAGGCATGCCAGGAAAATAAACTGTTCAAGCCAAAAATTGACAAGATAACAGCCTTTATGGGAAACTCAATTAAAGGGGGGACCTATTGCGCTCAACTAAGTGACCTCCAGGTTTTTAAAGAAGTCAACTTCTTCTCTAATTTGGGGGTTGAAAAGGGATAGAAAGAAATTAATATAAAATAAATCTAATCTAAGGTGATGCACAAAAAGGTAGATATGAGCACGATAAACCTATCTTTAAGATATGATTTAAGGGTCATTTAGCAATCTGCTACGTCTCGAAACAACAAAGATAAAAAAAGGAAATCTAAACACTTTATTCAACGACATAAAATAACTTCTACATATCCACTGAAAAGAAGAGTCAAAGACATGATCTTAATTAGCTAGATTATATTAAAATTATAGAAGTCTATGAACAAATTGCTCAATACAATAAAGGCATAGTACACAACTTTAATGAATAGTCAAGAAGCAGAAAGGCCAAACAATGGCACAATTTGCAAATCTTGTACAAAAAGCTAAAACAATACAAAAGGCCTGGTCTTCCCACAAATTCCAAACATTTCTTCAAAATAAGAGGTGGTATTTATAATTAAAATCTCACTACCTAGTGATCCAATAATAGAAAAAATCCCTTGATCATGAGCAATGATGCGTATAGAAATGATTCCCACAGCTGTTGCAACGAAAAAATATTTGAGCCATGAATGTGGTCGCCCTCAAGCCAGATCCATCCCCTACAAATAATGATAGTGGTCCCATCAGAACAAAGAGCTGACATGTGTCACCCACTCATGATGGAAATTAGAACACATGGCAGCAATGGTGAGGCTATTGCTTTCTCCTTACTCATGCACGATAAAGCCTTTAGAAGATCCACGTGGAAAAAGGTTAGGGATCGATGTTCATTGCTCCCTCATTACAAAGAAGGCTTGTGCAGTGAAGACACATGGAGGTCTTTCTTGCAAATGGCATTGTTGGTGGGGGTCACCAAGAAATGTATGCAGGTTGATGTTGCGTGGCATGCAATCGAGGACCGATAGGGAAGCGAAGAGAGGAACCCTTGAAGTGTGTTAATGGCCAACAAGTGGAAGCATGGTGGGAGCCACTTAGAAGAGTGAAGGAAAAACCTTGTGAAGAGTGCCCAACTGACAAGTGGTAGCATTCAGATGAAGTCTTCGCAAAAGGAGCCCGATGACGTTTTCAATAGATGAGCATGGGCCAGTACTTAGCAAAATAAAATAACCTAAATGGAGCTAGGAGAAATTTATATTCACAGTTATCAACACATATAATGAAGATAATAAACCAATTAAAACATCATGTATCATGTATGGGGCATTGATTTATCAACATAAACCATATCATAAATGAGACAAAGTATGATTCATTCATCCACATCAAATTCATAGATCAAAAAAACATAGAAAAATACATATAAGCATACATCATCATATTTTTCCATCACATAAACATAAAATGAGGTTGAATCAAAGAAGGTATGTCTCATATATATCATCATCAAAAATGGAGCATGTCATAAGAACAACATCCGTAGTGACACACGTGTGATAGGATAATATCAAATCATAACATATATACAAGCTCTTGACTAGACCAATGAATATATATAACACATGTCTACAAAATGCCCCTACACCATGAAATAGCATGAAGATCAAGTACAAAAAAAGTAAGACCCTGATAGGAAGGACAAAACCCTACTGACTGCCAAAACAATTTGGTTGTCTCACAGATTGATCGTCTACACCTACACATGCACCACCACTATCGTCATTGCTCATAGGACTCGGTTCCTCGAACCATGGATGTTGAGAAGCCCTAGGAATAGCAGCATCATATAAGGTCTAATAATAGGTGGACTTCTATAGAAATTGATCTCATTCAGATCACATACTATCACACTCTTCCCGAAGAGTATCTCTCTATTGTAAACACTAGTACTTGAGCCTTTGCAGCATGTTGTCGACTGCTCTCACTATCTCGCTCAACCGTCAAAGTGTCTACCTGAGCCTCGATAGCCTTTCATCATGCAATATTTGCATCTCTCATAGTAGTCATCTAAGCTAGCAGCATATCAACATCCCTAGTTGGTGGAGGACCCAGAACCTATCCTTGACCCTATGTGGGAGGCATACACTCATCTTGAATACCCTCATGTGCCTCATCATGTCGGTCTCAATCAAACATATCTACGAAAACCTCAATTCCTTTTCGCTCCCTCTGACAACCTTTAATACCTACTCTACCCACAACTAGATCACCCCCAAGATCAGTGAACCTCAAAGGCTTGCATCATGCCCACCACTCATCATAATCACAAGTAGTACCTAGATCTTCCACACCAATCGGCCTACCCCCAACCAACTAGGGCAAGTGGTATGAACTCAGAAACCATAGTATCTATATCAGCCTAGAGACCCCCATACATAGACCTATCAACTAGTCTGACCAAACCAAGCCTCATACGCATCAAGAACCTGCCCTTGTCTCTCTCCAAACTAGCAACAGACTTGGTTTGGTAGATAACACTCTATCACAAAAGGTGAATGGCCAATAAACCAATGGGTATGTCAACAATAAACAAGATGATCAACATCCTCTAGCCAAACCTCGCAGCCCATATAAGGTCTCCACATGAAACTGGGCATCTCGTCAAACACACGATGCTAATAAGGAAGGTCCACAAGCAAGGTGTAATGCATAAATTCCCCATATCAATAATATTATGGATCATTTAGAGAATGATCTAGTATCCTATCTAGAGGAGCCATTGCAATATGCTCCCATGCCCAAACATGCAAAAGTGAAATACCTATGGACATAGACTTCCTACCCCGATACACCACCTCGTGCATATCTCAGTAGAGATGAGAAAGCAAACAAGCACCCCAGGCATATCTCATCCCATTCTCTAGCATAATCTCAATACATGTACCCCAACCCACAACAAATTATAGACCTTGTCTATCAAGAACAATTAATCCTGATATCAAACCACAAAGGACAAGTATAATAGGATATGCAGTACCAAAAAACCCAAATAGATCAACCTCTGACTCGCGTAAATCCAAGTGTACAATACCTAACAAATGATGCATAGCACGGGAACCTCATCGAAAGTGATAAGTAATGAGCTTGATAAAAATAAAAGAAATGAAGATCATACTAACAAGGAGGAGTATGAAGTAGATATTACCATCCAAAGTAAAGCAAATTTGAAGCATGCACCATAAAATCTAACAATGGAGACAAAGATTTTGAAGGGGGAAAAAGCAAAGAAAAAACCCCCATAAATCATGAAAGATGGCATGAAGCCATGAAATAAAAAATATTACAGAAAGAGAAGGAGAGGATATCCTCAAGAGAAAATGAAAGAGAGATCAATGAATGAAGAGGAGAGGGTGCCTCATAAATAGAGGTGAGAGGGGAGTTGCATTCAACTCCCATATGCCACCTTTCATGTGGGTGAGTGCAGCGTGTCAAGAACCGCTTAAGGAGGTGGCTACAAATATTCCTTAATAAAGGAATTAAAACTAAAATGAGTCATCCTCACACATGCGTGACAAGACAAAAAGACAAAAGACTTGTAGGGATTCCTTTGGAATATTCCTACAAGTTAATAAATAATTACAATTAAAGAACAACCTTTACCAAGTAAAGATTAATCTTCTAACATCCCCCCTTAAGCTTTACTTGGGGAGTTTACATCAAACCCTTCAATGGGTTTTAATCCAAGATTTTCACAATGAAAGATAAATTTATCTTTACAAAGAGCTTTGGTGAGAATATCTGCAACTTGATCTTCACCTTTACAATACAAAAGAAATTTTTTTCTCTTCAATTTGTTCTCTAATGAAGTGATGTTGAAGAGAAATTTGCTTGGCCCTTGCATGAAAATTTGGATTATTTTCCAAAGCAATAACATTTTGATTATCATAATATAAAGGATTGGGATCCTTTCGAGGTAGACCTAAATCTTTAAGTAATCTTCTTAACCATAGTGCTTCTTTGGATGCATTTGTACAACCTTTATATTCAGATTTTGTAGAACAAATGGAAGTAGATTGTTGTTTCTTACAATTCAATGAGAGTGCACTTGATCCAACAAAGAAACAATAACCACAAGTGGATCTCCCATCATTGGGATCACCTCCTAAATCTGAATTAGTATAACCTTTTAAAGAAAATTCACAGTTTGCATCATAAAAAATGACCAAGATTAAGAGTACCTTTAACATATCTTAAAATTATTTTTGCAACCTTAAAATGATTTTGTTGTGATTTAGACAAAAACCTAGAATCTAAACAAACACTATAAGATATATTAGGTCTAGAAAATGTTAAATAATTCAAACTACCAATTAATTGTCTATACAAGTAGGATCAACAAAAGCAGTTCCCATATCAACCATTAATTTAGTTCCTAATTCACAAGGAGTATAAAAACACTTTGCATCATTCATTTTAAATCTATCTAAGAGATCTTGAGCATATTTATGTTGAGGAAGAAAAATACCTTTAGGTGTTTTCCAAATTTCCATACCCAAAAAATAATGTAATAGACCTAAATCAGTCATTTGAAATTGTTGATTGAGTTGAGACTTAACATCACTATTCAAATTGTTAGAACTAGAAGTGATAATTAAATCATCAACATATAAAATAATAATCATAACATCATTTCATATGCTTAATATATAAATTTGGATCATTTTTACTTCTTATAAAGTCATGAGATAGAAAGAAAGCATTAATCTTTGAATACCATTCTCTAGAAGATTGTTTTAAACCATAGATTGATTTATTCAAATTTGCAAAAAATGTTTTCATTACCTTTCTTAATGAAACCCAAAGGTTGAGACATAAATTTATTCATGTAAATCACCATTTAAAAATGCACTTTTAACATCCATTTGATGAATAGGCCAATGCAAATGAGAAGCTAATGCAATAGCTGATTTAATAGTTGGCATTTTAGCTACTGGAGCAAATGTTTCATTATAATCTAAGCCTTCATTTTAAATATCAAAGGACTTTGAAAAATAGTCCTAAAAATGGTATAAAAACCATTTTTCCTTCAATAAAATAATGAAACATAAAAGTTTCAAGAACTTGATCCCCATCAATTAAGAAAATATATCTAAGTTCATCATAAATAAGTGCATACCATCAAAGTGGATGGAAATATTTTCCACAGGTCCCAAAAAACTCCAATGAGACTTGATAAAATATATGATTCATTATAGATAGGGCCCCTTATGCAACATTACTGCAAATGCATCTAGCGCATAAATATATATATATATATATATATATATATATATAAAGGGTCCATTGAGACTTGATAAAGTGATTAATTTGCAAAAAAGAATATATAGATGGAATAAATCCATCAAGAAGGAAAATAATCCAATGAGATTTTAAATTTCAAATATATAGAGATGAAATAAATCCATCAAAAAGGAAAATTTATCAATAAGACACAATATCAGATTAATGAGACACAATAAAATATCAAATTCCCTTTATCAAAACAACATAATTATAGTTGAGAAGGAAACACAATGTTTGTTTTAAATATTGCAATAGATCAAGACTTAGGTAGAGAGAATGATAATTTCTCAAGCCACAAATCAAGCCACCTTAAGTTATAAAAATTAATATTAAAAATAATTGTGATGGAATAATGGGAATTGCATACTATGTAGTGAAGGATTATTAAGTATAAATAAGTCATTAAGACAATATTCATGCATTCATGACTACATGAATATCCCCTTTTCATATTCCTAATATAATTGAATAAAATAAGTACACTGTTATTTAAAAAACAAATTTTTTGGGAAAAAAAATTGTCTAAATTTTGAAAAGAAAAAGTAACTTTTTTTAAGAAATAGCTATTTAAAAAACAATTTTAAAGAAAAATGTCTCATTAAGGGAAAAAAAATGTTTGAAAAAAAAGTCTAATTTTTTTGAAAGATTGCTTAACTAAATAAATGAGAAGCAATATATATATATATATAATGACTTAACAATGGAAATAAAATTTAGATAAAAATGCCTAAAATTGTTTTATTTTAAAAATAGCCTAATAAAAAGTAAAAAAAATACCCTTTAAAAAATATATCATATTACAAAATATATTATTTAAATATTTAAAAAATAAAAAAATATTTAAATAAAAGCATTAGAAAAAAAAATGAAAGAAAAAAAAAGCTTTCATATGCTCATGTGTTGAAATCCATAGTTAATAATTTGTAAATCAGACATAAGACATATCAGTAGAGGAATGGAGGCTAAATATGGAATGATTTAAATGAAAACGGAAGAATGCAATTTTTTAGGTGCCTCATAAAAGAAAAGAACCTTCATTATTAAGACGCGGGTTTTTTTTTTGAGAAGATTTCAACGTCATTAAATAGATTTGTAATGCCTTTTTAGTTCTTGCTAGCATAAAAATATAAGATTAAATCTTGGATGTGAAAATAATTCTCATTAAAATATAAGATTAAATCTCAGATGTGAAAACAATTCTCGCCGTAAATATTTGCTAGTTAAAAAAAATCTTTTATTGGTAGTTTTTAAGTTAATAAAGAGCAGAAAAATAAGCTTTATTGCATAAATTTTCGTTAGTTAAATGTTTTTCCTGGCCTCGGTTAGTTAAATGTTTTCTTGGGCCTCGGTTAGTTAGAAGTTGTTTTTCTCATCTATTAGTCTTTCTATTTCAATCACAAGTCTATATCTATCTTCTCTACGACATTTTTATTTTTATGTGCAGGTGTGCCATAATTGTGAAGGTAGAATTGAAAAAAAATGCACTATGTTCTAGTTACATAAGGAGATACCTCTTGTTTTACAAACCAAATGAAATTGTAGTCAAAGAAATGATAACGAATAGTAGTGCTTAGTAGTAATATTTCATATTGTTAGATATTCTACTTTAGCCATTTCTACACTTACTTTGATGTCTATTTCTATATCTGATAAATGTATCCAATGTCTTATGTCTATTTCTTGTTTGCTTTGTTTTGATTCTTTGTTGTAGGCAAGTTGGGATTGGACCTTTGACAAAAAATAAACAATGAGTAGATTTACATGTTGATGGGATCTTATGCATTTTTTGAGATCAGTAATAGCACTATGGTATCTAAAAATATCATGAAGAATAATAAACCAATGTCTATATGCCTTTGGAGTTTAATAGAAACTAGTAGCTTTCCATGATGTCACTTTTGATTTTTTTGGTTTATGCTTATTTATTTTATTTAAGACAACTTGCTTGTTTGCTCTAGTGGAGAATTTGAATGAAAACTTCTTTTTTTATGTACCTATTATTAATTTGTTTTATAAACATTGTTGCTAAAACTTAGCAAACACAACAAATTAAAACAAAATTATTCTAGAACTTAAATTGTTGCTTGTTTGCTCTGCAGCTCTTGTTATTATCATTATTTTTCTTTTTAGAATGATATGACATGTCATAATAAAAGATCTACAACAAAATAGGTGATTTTATGGAAATTTATTATGGTTTCTTTTTCATTTGTGTTTTTTTAATTTATATTTTTAAAATTTGTTTGAATTTTTTAATTTTATTATTATTTTTAAGTTAAAAAAATTTAAAAGATTTGCAAAAATTAAAATTTAATTTGTTTTTAAAACTATTGATTTAAAAAAAAATAGATTTATATCTGCAGTATGTAGATTTTTTTAATAAAAAATTTAATATAGATTTTTTTTAAAGGTTGAAAATAATTTTAGAAGAAAAAAAAATGAACTTTTTGTAACAGCAAGGTAAGGTTTTTGCAAAAACAAATATGCAAAATAAGACCCAAACTCGAGATTAGATTTGTTAAAAAAACTAAATTGATTTGCATGCAATAGGGCTTGGGTCCTTTAAAAAATAATAATAATGGGTCTAATTTTTTGTATGTCTTCCTTAACCTTTGCACCAAAAAATAGAATGCAATAGGGTTAGAATAAAATGGAAATAAAGGGTCAAAAAAAAATGAACAATGAAAGGGTAACCCTTATTCCTACACAAAAAAAATTAATTGATTTTCTATGGATTTTATTAAAAAAAACAGATTTGCATGGGGAAAGTCAAGAGAATTTTTTATTTATTTATTAAAGAATAAAATTAAGCTAAAATAGGGTTAGAGCTTAAAAATAATGATTTTTTTAAGAAATTTGAACATGCAAATATGCAAAATGTAGTGAAATTACAAATTTGCAAAAAATTAGATTAGCCTTTTTCTAAAAAGAATCTTTGAACTAGGGTTAGATCCCTAAAAAAAATTGTTTTTTTCTTTTACAAAATGTAAAATATAGTGATTTTTTAGAGATTTAGCCTAATATTTCAAAAATATTATAGAATTAATGAACTGTTCTAAAAAAATTGAAAAATAATCCTTTATTACAGGGTTAATATTTTATGCAAAAAAATAAAAATAAAGCATGCATGCAAAATATATTGCACATATTTGAATTTGAAAACCTTAGAAATATCTAGATAAGAAATCTTTCACAAGACTTAGAAAAATATATCAAACAAAAAGCAAGATTAGACCATGAAAGCTCCAAATAGAGGATGGCTACCTTCACAACAACTCACAACCTAGTTAGTAAAACCATGCTCTGATACCATGATAAAAATAAAAGAAATGAAGATCGTACTAACAAAGATGAGTATGAAATAGATATTACCATCCAAAGTGAAGCAAAGTTGAAGCATGCACCATAAAATCTAACAATGGAGACAAAGATTTTGAAGGGGGAAAATAAAAGAAAAACCCCCCATAAATTATGAAAGATGGCATGAAGCCATAAAAGAAAAAATATTACAAAAAGAGAGGGAGAGGAGCTCCTCAAGAGAAAATGAAAGAGAGATCAATGAATGAAGAGGATAGGGCACCTCATAAATAGAAGTGAGAGGGGAGTTTAATTCAACTCCCATATGCCACCTTTAATGTGGGTGAGTGCAACGTGTCAAGAACCTCTTAAGGAGGTGGCTACATATATTCCTTAATAAAGAAATTAAAACTAAAATGAGTCATCCTCACACATGTGTGAGAAGACAAAAAGACAAAAGACTTGTAGGAATTCTTTTGGAATATTTTTACAAGTTAATAAATAGTTACAATTAAAGAATAACCTTTACCAAGTAAATATTAATATTCTAACATAACTCACCATGAATGGGAAGACGAAGTATCCTCCAAACATCCTCAAACGTAACAATAGACTCCCTGTAGGAAAATGAAAGGAGGACATCTTAGAGTGCCACCTCTCCACAAGTATAGTCATCATCATTGTATGAGTCCTAATAGGAGGCATATAACAAACATAATGTAATCCCACGGCATAAAGGAAGTCCCACTCCAACACACCGAAATGGGAAATCGAATCAAACAAGTGGCAAGGACGTATCTCTCTCAGCATAAGTGCTCTGAGACTCACCTAAAATCATTGTAAACCATGATGTTAAGGTTTCACTCTAAACATGTAAAGAAACACAAAACGACATGAGAATGATGATAAATGACATTTAGGATGACAAATGGACACATGCCAGGGTTTAGAACAAATGCTAAAAGGAAAAACAAAAAAAGAAGTCAAAAGCTAGGTTCTTGAGCAAATGCTCAGCAAATACCAGACAAGGCTGTTATTTTTAGCAAAGTGTGTAGGTATAGGTCAAGGGCGAGCAAACAAGGTTGCAGTTTTTAATAAACTGCACGGTTTTCAGTCAAGAGCGGAGAAACAAGGGTGAAGTTTTTAGGCAAGGTCATAGTGCATGAAACAAGCATGTAGTTTTTAGTCAAGTGCATAGTTTTAAGTCAATTGCAAAGTTTTGAGTGTCAAGTGCAAGATTCTGACAAAGAAAAGGCATGAAAAATGATGCAATTGTGTAGGAATCACAAAAACTATGCTTTTAACTTGAAGAACTTAGTACACACATAACGAGAACAAAACATGACATAAGTGAAAAGCAAGAAGGTACATATCGGGGCACTGGTCCTTGGAGGCCATCCAAACTCTCGAACAAGCTTAGAAAGATGTGGGGCACCTTCAAATCTTAGCACTGCTCCTCAACAACTGACAAAATGGGAAATCTAGAGAAAAGAATTAGCAAAAGGATCAAAGCACAAATGAGCCAATTTAAAAACTATTTTCCTATATTACACCTCAAGAAAACCCTAATTTGAATTAGGGAACCTTCATACTTTCAAATTAGAAGCTCTAGAAAGCATCAGAATGAGAAATGAAGCACTTATTGATATAATATTTCATTTGAAGACATCGAAACTGAAATACAATAGTGTCAAGAGTCTGACCTCAAATCTTGAAATTTTTGGTCAACCTCTCAAGGGGGCACCATAGAGTCCTACCTCCATTCCAGTGAATGTCGAGGCACAGTGAGGCATAAAAATTTTCAAAAAACTTAATCTTAAAAAAATAGAATCTTTAAAACAAAGCAACCAGTACTTTATATCAAAGAGGGGGGAAATGTAGACATGTAAAATTGACTTAACACCTATCACACACCTCAAATAGCATCAAATAGAATCAAGAAACATCGAACACACCTTGAACAACATCAAACAACCTCGAACAACATCAAACAACATTAAACACCATCCCAAAACATCCTGTAACATCTCAAAATGACTCGGAGTCATCCTGAAACATCCCGTAGCATCTTGAAATGACTCGGAATCATCTCAAAACATCTTGTAACATCTCAGAATGAACCAAAATCATCTCAAAACATCCCTTAACATCTCAAAATGACTCAAAATTGTCTCGTAACATCTCAAAACCATCCTGAAAAAACTTGAAACATCTCAGAATCATCTTGTAACGTCTCAGAATCATCCCACAATGTCCCACATCACACGACATTGAAATGAAATCTAAAACCATAATTACTCTATTAATTGAATAGTACATCATTATTTAATTAATTTTCTTTTTCATCATTTTGAACAAATTAAATAAATTTCATTTATTTAATAAAGTCCTAAAAATTCTAATCCTACTATTGTTTAAATAAAACAACTTTATTTGATTAATTCAAGTTTCATCATTTCGACCAATTAAATAAATCACATTTATTTAATGAAGTCCTAATCTTACTTTATTTCATCCTAATTGATTAAATAACTCCAAATGTTCAATTACGTCACTAAATCATCTTATTCCCCTAAGTGGATTAAATTATTAAATAATAATTTAATTACAATACTTTCCCTTCAAATTTTGAATAATTAAATAAAACTATTCAAATCAATTATCAAAAATCAAATCAAACTAATGCAACTTTGTTTGCAAAAGTCAAACTCGATTTGCACGTTCAAACCAAAAAGGAATTAATTAATTAAATCAATTAATTCATATTCCTCACCCACTTTCTAATTGAGAAAATTATGATTGTTAATTGAGCAATCTAATTTGTTAACTAATCAATCTAAATTGCTAACTGAGCAATCTAAGTTGTTAACTAATCAATCAAATTCCTAACTAAGTCATCAATTTCCTAACTAAGCCATCTAAATCCTGACTAATCAATCTAAAAACCTGACCGATCAATCTAATCTTTGACTAGCCAATCTATTTCTCAATCACCTAAATTGTGCAATCAACTTTGCACAATTTTTTCATGTCTAAATCCTCTCAACACACTCCAGCGATTGGTCTGGATATTCTTCAACACAATCTTGATCGTTCATTTGAAATATCATTTTCTATATAAAAAATCCCTTTCCCCACAAATAAGGATCGAAGAATCAACATCATTTGCACAATGAAGTATTGTTGACATTCATAATCACCATTGCTAGTGCTTCAACCTCATTTCTTTGATCAACCAACATCAAGCAATCATTCCTCAAGATTTTTCAGATGAACTTTGGAGGCTTTGTGGTGATAATAACAACCCAACATTAGGAGAATACACTCCACTATGGGATGGTAACACTATGTTATTTTATACATTCAATTCTATAATCATATATTCTTTAATGCATGTTCAAATAGCTTAGTTTCATTTCGTATGTGTAGGATTAGATCTTAGATTAATATGTTTGATTTTAGATTAGATTCTTAGATTAGCATGCTTGGTCTCGCTTTTGGTCTAACATTCTCCCCCTCACATAAATCCTCACTTGTTTTTCCTTTCCAAGGTTTTCTATGTAAATCTGGTGTTCTTGTGTTATTTGTTGTGGCACATTCTTCAATTTTTTGTTTCCATTTCTACAAGTTTAACAAGATGCTTTGAAAGAAATTTTAAGTTAATAAATTTTAAGGAATAATAATTCAACCCTCCCTCTCAGTATTTTGGGTGTTCAATAGTATCATAGCAAGGTTCCTTCAATTGGCTTAATAGATAAGGTATATCTTGGAGGTTGAACACATGGAAGCTACAAGGTATCATATCCCTCTAGAAGAAATTATTATGGGAGGGTTTATTGAAGAAGACTATGAATTTGATATGGAAGGAGAACTAACTCACTCTCAGGGTAACCTTTGAAATAATTCATCCCATCAACAAGGTATACCACCAATGCACTATTAGGGTAACCTTCTAAATAGTTTGTCCCAACAAAAAGGTGTACCACCAATGCATTATCAAGGCAACCTTCAAAGATTACAACATGGATTATTCCTTTGCTCCAAAATTATAAGATATCAATACTTGATTGAAACCCACAACTAGTTCAAGTAATATTTCCCACAACATATCCTCTAGAAAAACAAGGTGAAGTATCAATCCAAGTTTTGAACATCTTACACCCCATGAAACATGGTAAAAATCAAAAAAATAGGAAAAAAGAGAAAAATACAAAAAAAAATCAAAAAGCAAGAAAAGCAGTAAAGAGAAATAAAACATTCTTTGAGTGAAAACCACTTAGTGGCACTCATGGAACCAGTACCATAGTGAAAACCTAGAAAATAGGTGTTATGTGTGAATAAAACTTTCATCATTATCTATTAGTACATTTCATAGCATCCACTGATCCATTTCATAAAACATAAATCCAACCATGGTTTGTCACTGATTAAGGAAATTTGTTTTATTAGGGGCAACTTCCTAAAGCTGGTTGTGGATTAGATCTTACAACTTCCAATCATGGTCATAAAACAACAAAATTCAAAAACACTACAAAATAATAAAAGGAAAAAACATGTGAAAATAACAAAATAAAAAACATGTGAAAAACATCAAAAGCAAAACATCATTGGGTTATTCCTTCACTCAAACAGTCTAAGATATCAACATTTGCTTGAACCTCACAACTATTTCAAGTGAATCTCCCACAACATGTCCTCTAGACACAAAAAATAGAATATCAATCCAAGCTATCATGTTTATCAAAAAAATAATTCATGTTTTGATTCAAACAGCTGAACTATGTGGTTTTTTTGTTTACAATGTAGGCAAAGCTTTTAGCCCCTAAGACCCTAGGTCAACCTCCTTAGGTTTTCAACATGCTTTATTTCAACTTAGTCAAAAAATGCAAAATCCCAATAACATATACAATATACAAAATCTATAAACATTCACAAAATAGAAAAGGTCAAAAGAATCAAACCAAGTGAACTATGAGCCTCTACGTGTACAACGTAGGAAAGGATTATCTTTCATGAGCCCCTGAGGCCCTAGGTCAGTCCCCTAAAAATAACAAAAACAACATCATAAAAAATAGAAAATCAAAAAAACACATCCTATCATCAAAATCCACAATAAACATTTCACCCATAATAAACAAATCATCACAAACATCCTTTGACAAAACAAATAAACAAACAAAAAAAACATCAAAAAGCTAGAACTTCCAAGCAAACAATCATGTAAGATTTGACTATAAATAGATAGAAACAATGCCAAACTATCAACTACCTATCTTTTTGACAAGTTCGGATAACATCCTGTGATATGCCTTAATGGATTTCTTCCTACGATAGATGTGTTCAACAACGGATGATAGCCCCACCCCAAATAGATACGGTAAGTGATACTGCAGCATTGTTTTATCTTTTTATAGTCTTATATTTTTGTGATTTATTTTATTGACTCATTCCCATGATCTCTCGAGGATGTCCATAAGGATTTAGAGAAGAAGGAATGGGAGAAATTGAGCGTCATTTTGATTTGTTGTTTGTAAGATATTTTTATAATACTACCATGGTGAATACTTTCTTTATTAAGTGTATGGAAGTTGTATTAAGGTAGTTCATGAAGTAGATACATGTTAGGTGCTCTATACCTCTCTATGTGACTAGTCTGAAATGTTTTTCACACAACCCCACCCTATACTTTAAACAAATTTTTCGTATGTCTGGTATGAGCAATGATACTCTTTGTTTTTAGAGTCAAATTCCATGCAATAGATACAAAGTCACCTTGGTAATTCATAACCTGGTGCATTGTATCTATTTTCTACATCAAATAGGATTATTCAAACCGTGCAGTCTCTAAAGCGAATCAAAAGCAACTCATCAACAACTAACAACATCACATTTTTATTCGTCATCAATATTTCTTTTAATTAACATCATATTTATATCCATCATCAATATTTCTTCTAATTAACATCATAATTATATCCATCCTCATATTTCTTCATATTAACATTCATCCTGCATAAAACATCATCAGCACCATATCCATTCTCCATCCACAAATGTTATCAATATATATCATGATGATAATAAACCAATAAAAACATCATGTATCATGTATGGGCATTCATTTATCAACATAAACCACATCATAAATGAGACAAAGTATGATTCATTCATCCACATCAAATTCATACATCAAAAAAACACAAAAAAAATAGATATAAGCATACATCATCATATATCGCCATCACATAAACATAAAATGAGGTTGAATCGAAGAAGGTATATCTCATATATATAGCATCATCAAAAAGGGAACATGTCATAATAACAACATCCACAGTGACACATGTATGATACGATGATACAAAATCATAACCTATATACAAGGTCTTGACTAGACCAATGAATATATATATAACACATGTCTAGAAAATGCCCCTACACCATGAAATAGCATGAAGATCAAGTACCAAAAAAGTAAGACCCCGATAGGAAGGACAAGACCCTACTGACTACCAAAAAAATTTGGTTGTCTCATAGACTGATCGCCTACACTTGCACCTGCACCACTACTATCACCATCGCTCATAGCACTTAGCTCCCCAAACCATGGATGCCAAGAAGCCCTAGGAATAGTAGCATCATATAAGGTCTGATAATAGGTGGACTTCTATAGAAACCAATCTCACTCGGCTCACATACTATCACGCTCTACCCAGAGAGTATCTCTCTCTTCTATAAGAAATAGTACTTGAGCCTCTGCAACATCCTTTTGACCACTCTCACTATCTCGCTTGGACCACAAAGTGTCTACCTGAACCTCTGTAGCCTATCTTCGTGTAATATTTCCATCTCTCATAGTAGTCATTTGAGCTAGCAACATATCAACATCCCTAACTATTGGAGGAGGACCCATAACCTATCCTTGACCCTATGCAAGAGGCATACACTCATCTTGAATACCCTGTGCCTCATCACGTCGGGCTCAATCCAACTTCTCTACAATAACCTCAATGCATTGTTGATCCATGTGATGACTTATAATACCTACTCTACCCACAATGGGGTCACCCCAAGATCAGTGAACCTCAAAGGCTTGCATCATGCCCACCAATCATCATAGTCATGAGTAGTACTTGGATATGCTACACCAACCAGTCAACCCCAACCAACTAGTGCAAGTGCTCTGAACTCGGAAACCATAGTATCTATATTAGCCTAGAGACCCCATACATAGACCTCTCGAGTTGTATGACCGAACCAAGCCTCATACGTATCAGGAACCTACCCCTGTCTCTCTTCGAACTGGTGATAGACTCATTCTAGTATATAATGTGCTATCATAGAAGGTGAATGACCAATCAACCAATGGGTCTATCAGCAATAAACAAGATGATCAACATCCTCTAACCAAACCTCACAGCCCATATAAGGTCTCCACACAAAATCGGGCATCTCATCAAATACACGAAACCAATAAGGAAGGTCTCAAGGCAAGGTGTAATGTATAAAGTCCCCATAACAATAATATTATGGATTATTCACAGAATGATCCAGTATCCTATCTAGACAAGTCTCTGCAATATGCTATCATGCCCAAACATGCAAAAGTGAAACACCTATGGACATAAACTTCCTGCCCCGATACACCACCTCATGCATATCTCAATAAAGATGAGCAAGAAAACAAGCACCCCAGGCATATCTCATCCCATTCTCTAGAATACTCTCGATACATGTACCCCAACCCACAGCAAACTGTCGACCTCATCTATTAGGAACAACTAATCTTGATATCAAACCACAAAGAATAAGTACAATAGGATCTGCACTATCAAAAAATCCAAATAGATCAACCTCTGACTCATGTAAATCCAAATGTGAAACACCTAACAAAAGTTTCATAGCATGGGCACCTCATCAAAAATGATAAGTAATGAGTTCACCATGAATGGGAAGATGAAGTATCCTCCAAACATCCTCAAGAGTAATAATAGCCTCTCGTGTAGGAAAATGAAAGGAGGACATCTCAAAGTGCCACCTCTCCACAAGTATAGTCATCATCGTTGTATGAGTCCTAATAGGAGGCATATAAAAAACATAATGTAATCCCATGACATCAAGGAAGTCCCGCTCCAACACACCAAAATGAGCAATCGGATCAAACAAGTGGCGAGGATGTCTCTCTCTCGACAAATGCTCTGAGACTCACCTACAATCATTATAAACCAGGATGTTAGGGTTTCACTTTGAACATGTAAAGAAACATAGAATGACATGAGCATGATGAAAAATGACATTTAGGATGACAAATGGACACATGTCAGGGTTTAGAACAAATGCCTAAAGCAAAAACAAAAAGAGAAGTCAAAAGCTAGGTTCTTGAGCAAATGCTCAGCAAATACCATACAAGGGCATTATTTTGAGAAAAGTGTGCAAGTTTAGGTCAAGGGCAAGCAAACAAGGGTGCATTTTTTAGTCAACTGCATAGTTTTCAGTCAAGGGCGAAGAAACAGGGGTGAAGTTTCTAGGCAAGGGCATAGTGCATGAAACAAGGGTGCAGTTTTTAGTCAAGTGCATAGTTTTAAGTCAAGTGCAAATTTTTGAGTGTTAAATGCAAGATTCTGACAAAGCAAAGGCATGAAAAATGATGCAACTATGCAAGAATCACAAAAACTATGCTTTTAACTTGAAGAACTTAGTATACGCATAACGAGAACAAAACACGATGAAAGAAAAAAAAGAAAAAAAAAGGTACATACCAAGGCACTGATGCCTAAAGCCCATCCAAACTCCCGAACAAGCTCGAAACAATGTGGGCCACCCTCAAATCTTAGCATTTCTCCTCAACAACTGATAGAAATCTAGAGACAAGAATTAGCAAAAGGATCAAAGCACAAATGAGCCAATTTGAAGACTATTTTCCTATATTACACCTCAAGAAAACCCTAATTTCATCTAGGTAACCCTAATTTCAATTATGGAACCTTCCTACTTTCAAATTAGAAGCTCTAGAAAGCATCAAAACGAGAAATGAAACACTTATTGATATAATATTTCATCTGAAAACATCGAAATTGAAATACAATAGTGTCAAGATCTTGACCTCAAATCTTAATTTTTGGTCAGCCTCTCGGGGGGGCACCACAAAGTCCTACCATCATTCCATTGAATGTCGAGCACAGTGGGGCATAAAAAATTTCAAAAACTTGATCTTAAAAAAAAAAAAACTTTGAAACAAAGCAACCAGTACTTTGTATCAAAGAGGGGGAAAATGTAGACATGTAAAATTGACTTAACACCTATCACACACCTCAAATAGCATCAAACAGAATCAAACAACATTGAACACACCTCGAACAGCATCAAACAACATTGAACAGCCTTGAACAACATTAAACAACATTGACCACCATCCCAAAACATCCTATAACATCTCGGAATGACTCGAAATCATCCCAGAACTCTAAAAAGGAATTAATTACTTAAATCAATTAATTCATATTCCTCGCCCACTTTCTGATTAAGCAAATTATGATTTTTGATTCAACAATCTAATTTTTTAACTAACTAATCTAAATTGTTAAGTGAGTAATCTAAGTTGTTAACTAATCAATCAAATTCCTAACTAAGTCATCAATTTCCTAACTAAACCATCTAAATCCCGATTGATCAATCTAAAAACTTGACTGATCAATCTAATCCCTGACTAGCCAATCTATTTCTCAATCACCCAAATTGTGTGATCAACTTTGCACAATTTTCTCATGTCTAAATCCTCTCAACACATTTTGACTATTGGTCTAGATATTCTTCAACACGATCCTAATCATTCATTTCAAATCTCATTTTCTATATAACAAACCCCTTTCCCAACAAATAAGGATCAAAGAATCAACATCATTTGCACAACAAAGTATTGATGACATTTGTAATCACCATTGCTAGTGCTTCAACCTTGTTTCTTCGATCAACCAACATCAAGAAATCATTTTTCAATATTTTGTATGCGAATTTTGGATGCTTCACATTGATAAGAACAACATAACATTAGGAAAATACACTCCACTATGGGATGGTAACACTATGTTATTTTATACATTCAATTCAATAATCATAGATTCTTTAATGCATGTTAAAATAGCCTAGTTTCATTTCTTATGTGTAGGATTAGATCTTAGATTAATATGTTTGATCTTAGTTTAGATTCTTAGATTAGCATGTTTGGTCTCGCTTTCAGTCTAACATTCTCCCCCTCACACAAATCCTCACTTTTTTTTCCCTTCCAAGGGTTTTCTATGGAAATCTGGTGTTCTTGTGTTATTTGTTGTGGCGCATCCTTCAATTGTTTGTTTCCATTTCTACAAGTTTAACAAGTGTCTTTGAAAGCACTTTTAAGCTAATGAATTTTAGGGAATACAGATTCAACCCCCCGCCCTTAGTATTTTGGGTGTTCAATAGTATCCGAGCAAGCTTCCTTCAATTGGCTTATTAGCTGAAGTAGATCTTGGAGGTTGAACACATGGAAGCTAGAAGGTATCCTATCCCTCTAGAATAAATTATTATGGAAGGGTTTATTGAAGAAGACTATGAATTTGATATGGAAGGAGAACTCAAATTTTCTCTTGATGACCTCAATAAAGTAGAATGTGAGAATAGAGATTTGAAAGAAACTCTTAAGAAAGAATATGAGTGCATCAAAAAGCTGAGGAATCAAGTCAAGAAAGCTAAATAGAAACTCAAGGAAACAAATGAGCAACTTAAGAAATCAAATGAGACAATCACTAATCTAAAAGTGTAGGTTGAAGAAAGAAAAAGAGTTGAAGACTGCTTGAGTTCCAAATTGAAAGAAAAGTATACAAAATGCTCAAAGCTTGAATAAGTTGTGTCTCTGAAGAAAGACCCAGAGAAAGCAAAGATTCAAGAATGAAAATTCAAGAAGAGCTCCACCTTGCTTGATGATATGATATCTATTTAAATGGCTTCAAAGGATAAAGAAGGATTAGGATTTGAAAAAGGAGAAATCTCAAAGGAAAATTAGACTCCGAATAATGTTGAAAAGGAGAAAAATGAACAAAGGAAGACTGAAGATAAGAAGATAAATATCAAACATGTCTGGAACCAGAAGAAATATTTTAAGAGGCCTCCTATCGAATAACCAATTGCACAAAGTTATCCATCTTTAATGGTTATTTATATTTTTGAAATAGATTTCTACATAGAATTATAGAGTGTAGAAGTAGGATAAATTAGAATTTTTAATCATTTTGTGGTCAATGCTATAAATGTAATAGATTTGGTCATAAGGCTAGTGAATGCAAAAGATAGACGATTAATGGTTACAATGATATTATGATGTCACAATCATTCCTTGGTTACTATTACACATGCAATGGAGTTGGCCATAAGGCTTCTAAATGTAGATCTAAAATGGAAAGAAGTTTTCTCTACAACAAGGTGTCATATGCTATAAATGTAATAAATTAGGACACATTGCTAAGTTTTGTAGAGGAAAGAATGTGAAACCTTCTGTTCCACAAAAGAAGATTAATCTAGTTGAGGTAAAGAAGGACATGAACAAGAGCTAGAAGAAAAATGAAGAGAATGATGTGAAGAATGAGTTTGTGCCAAATTCTAGTGCAGATGTTTCCTTCGAAAACTAGATAGAAATTATTGGCTCAGTGGGAGTTTTAATAGAAAACATTTTAAACCTCATACCAAAGATGTGATGTTGATGCCTTCAACATACTAGTGCATGTATAATGTTGATGTTGTTGGTTTGCTTAATACATTGGTGAAATTATCTTCGGTGAGAAATCTCTTAATGCAGAGATTTATGAAATGTTTAGAAGTGTCTATGATGATACAAACATGGCTTGATAGTATCTTACCAAACTTTTTCTATTGCAATTAATGCATACTTTAGGCCATGGAAAAGTTTTTATACTTCATTTTTTCATATTCTAAAGGGCATTTGTGTTTGAGCATTTGAAGAGGAGAGAACTACAAATGAGAGCTAAAGAAATTTTGAAGTGTTGAACAAAACCCTATCAATGAATTTCACAATGTATTTATAATTTCTTGCAAACCCTAGCTTAAGAAATGTTCAAAATATTTACTCCACAATTTATTGATATGCTTGAGAGGTTGAGACCTAATTTTAAGAAGCATCCATACAAATCTATGGAAACAGATAAAGAAGGGGTGTTCTCAAGGGTTCCTTCAGATGTGCGGCACACAAAGATGTGTAAATTTACATTTATTCAAAGTTGGATGAATATGACCACATGAAATTGGTAGAGTTTAGGGGAAAAGTGCTAACTAGAGATGATTTCGAGTTGAAACTAGAGTGTGCCAGTTTGACGAAGAAAAATTTAGATGTGGACAGAATTTCCTAATTTATGCTATGCTAATGAGTGGGTGAAGTATATTTTGAGTAGGATACATGACAAATTCATGTGGTTGGACATACCACATATGATAACCAAAGAGGAAATTAGGGTTGTTACTAATTTCTGCTCCACAAGACTAGTCCCAGCATTGTCCCAGCATTAAATGTGGTAAATAATGAAGTGGTAATAAAGCTTATCAGAGCCAAGTTTGATGAGCATGCCCAAACAATGAACAAAATTGAAGATTTGATAGTCAAATATGCTACAATGGTGATTGGTTACAAGATATTTTTCATAAATAGATTGTATTCTATCACTGCCATTGCAATACACATAGCTTATTAGATGGTGAAAGAGGGAAAAGACTTTGATCTTTGTGAGATTTTGAGATTATAGATATTGGAAAACTTATAGAAGAAAAAGGAGTCAAAATACCCTTTTCAGTGTGGTACTCTTATCATTTTCTTAGTGTTTTAATTTTTCAATGAGTTGTCCAAAGTGAAGAATGTTGTATGGCTAGATAATATTCTTGTAGCTATTCAAATTAGAGATCATTTGAGGAGATTCCTTAGTAAAGAGTCTTTTGATTTAAAGTTGTGGGGATTCTTTAAACCTTTT
>CM021100.1:653816414-653893926 GCA_007115665.2 Sequoiadendron giganteum
CTTTTTCAGTTATAGTTTATATTGCTTAGTCTTTATCATGCTTTGATATATAGGGAGTGATGATTTATGATTTTATTTTAGAGTCCTTATTTTAATAAACTCCTTCATGCCTATATGTATGGCTTGTTGGTTGATGCATTCAGGAGTTAGTTAATCTTTTAAATAGGAAATATAGCTATCATATATTTTTAGTTAAGTTGTTCTTACACAAACCATGTTTATTGCTCAATCATGATTTGATGAATAAGATATCCTAGTAGAATCTTATGTGATATTCTAAGTTATGCAATGAATGGTTTTAATTTATTATGATTGTGTTAATATAAGAAGCTAGATTTGGGTTAGATCAATGGAGACAATCACTTGAGCAAGGGTCGCTCAAGGTAACTATCCCTCACTTCATTTTCTGTATAATTACTTTTGCTATAGCAGTTATTACATAAATGCATGTGTTAATTAGATTCCTTATGTTACAATTGTAAATGGATTCATGAACAATTCTTTTTTCACATTCATTCTTTAATTTTATTTAATCTGGTGTACTCTGAAGTGTAGATTTAGTTAACAATATTAGTTAAATTCCAGCATTCATTTCTTAACTATGAACTAGTCACAGTCTTACACTGTAGGTACCCGTAGCAATGGTGCCAACATTACTTCTTTTACTATTATATATTTTTTATGATTTCTCAGCAAGTGTAAACATCTATGCTAGGATGATTTAGGTAGTCTTGAGTCTTTGAAAGCATATGCAGTTCTAATACCATCACAAACTTACTAGCCCTAGTCGATAATTCAATGACACCAAGTTTAGGTAGTTCTTTCCAAAGGTTCAAGTGGATTGTTCAGCTAGGTTTCCCCTCTAATTTGTGTAATTGACACCAAGTTTACTAGATACTAGTAGGGACTCTACAACTAGGTGATGCCTTAGATAAATGTGCTACTGATCACACCAAGTTTCAAGGCAACTTGAAGGAAGTTCAAAAGTGTTTGGATGAATTCAAACAATTGTTTCAATTCTATTTGAAGTGGCCATTATCTACATAGATCATAAAGGATTAGATGGACTCACTTGAATCTCAAATTTTGCAAGCCTCAAATGTATATGATCTAGTGAATGATAGAGATGGAGCTACTAGAGCGGTTATTGAAAATATGCATGGTTAATTATTTTTACTACAGAAAAAAAAATAGAAAATAATAATGGGGTATAATCACCCCTGAGATATGATACGTGTAAGGCTTACCTATTTAACTAAAGTTTTGGACAATGTGGAGAAGGTTGTGTAATAGACAATAGTGCCTACTTCTCCAGAAGAAGGAGAATACCTCCATGTTTAGTTTGAAAACCAGAGCTACATGCTTGCTTTCATCAAGAAGGATTAGGAGGTTTTTAAGAAGGATTGGGAGGAACACCTTACAAAATTAAAGGAATCATATCAGGGTATATTACCTCATCTAGTTAAGTTGTACATTTTTATATGTATAGTCATTTTTTTTATATTAATCTACATATGCGGAGTTAGTAGATGGTGTTGCAGTACAGTTGTGTCTTTTTTGTGATGGATAACATAGATAGGGTGAGAAATTATCATGTAGGTATATCAATAATGGGGAGTAAATCATGTGGATGTAATGCATATTTTACTACCCTTTGTTCTTGATGTCAAAGGGGGAGTGAAGTAGAGAAGTTTATTTCCATCAATGACAAAGGGGGACATTTTTGGCAACATGAGCATGATGGTGTATGGTTTTTTCATTTATGGAAACCCATTGTAGAAGTGATGGTTTATTAGTATGTATATAGTCTAGAGTAGACCAAGTGTTTTTGATAAATTGGCTAAGTGTTTGACTGAGATAGTGATGGAACAGAGCATTAGTTTTGTGGTTCGCATTGCTTCGCACTAAAATATATTGTCATGTGGTTTTGAGGTAATAATGGTACATTTTGAAGGATTCTATATCCAAATTTTCAAGGTTGTATTTCTTCCATAATAGGATATGTTGATGGCAGAGTATCAGGCTAAGAAGGGACATAGTTACAGTTGCAAAGTTCATGTTGGAATGCTCAGTATTCCACTATGAATGATCATTATGTTGTATGGATTTTAGGAAGTTTTTGAAGATTCCATATGTGTGTGTACTCCAAGTTTCAAGTGGTTTGGTGGTCTGCATGTCAAGTTGTGAATGAATAGTTAGTTCATTCAGTTGTTGCTTCACCAATTTTTTTTTGTGGTGCCAACCTAAGGTTTTTGGGGTCGTGTAGTATTAGTTTGAGTATGAATTGGATTCATAGGAGTGATTATAGGTCGTACTAGCATATTTTGTTGAAGAACGCATTTTTGTTTCTTTTGCAAGGTATGTATGATAGAGTTTTGAGCTGACAGGTTTTGGTGTCACACGTTTCATTTAATTAGGTTGACCTAATCGATAATATGAGTGTTTGAAAAATATATGTATATATATAGAAGGATAATTTAGTGTTTATGTGATGATGAGATAAGAGAGGTGTAAATTAAAGTGTGAAATGTGATAGTGGTGGTCTTGTGATAGTGAGGAATGAAGTGTGTAAAGTTAGCTTTCTGAACCTAACTAGAACTGTGTCTTCAACATATAAAAAATGCATTGTAAGCAGTTTAAATTCTGGTAGTGAGCCATCCTTTTGTATATTTTTTGTAATTTTGTAAGAAGTGATCTTCCTTGGGTAGTGAGCCCTCCTATTTTCTATACTATGAGTCCTCTAGGTAGTGAGCCCTTTTGGCAGTGAGACTCCTATAATATGTTGTAACCGGTTATGATATATTGTGAGCTAATCCTCACCATGGTTTTTCCCTTCCAAGGGTTTTCCACATAAATTTTGTGTTCTTGTGTTGGTTTTTGTGGTACATTCTTCAATTATCTATTTACATTTCTATAAGTTTAATGAGATGCTTTGATGCACTTTTAAGTTAATAAATTTTAGGGAATACTAATTCACCCCCCTCTCAGTATTTCGAGTGTTCAACAAAATTTTAAAGCTAGGATTGATCAATTTCATGAAAGGGGAGGTAACATGGTCTTCTTAATGCAAGTCCAAATTTTTGGTCTTCATCATGTAAGATGATATTAAAAAATCCCCAACGAATAAGACTCTTCTTTTGATCAAATAAAAAATTGCTTAAAATTGTCTATATCTCCTTGGTCATGCTCAATAAAAATTAAGTTAGGCTAAAAAACTAGAGATTAAATGGTTTTGAGAGTCTTGAACATGATTTATATAAAATTCAAAAACACATTCCCTAGGCGAGTGCCAAAAATTGTTGGTGTTTTAACTTGTCACTTTCATGACAAACCAAACTAAATAGTGGATGATGAAATCCTCTTTTCAAATTCATATGAAAATCTACCCGATTTAATCTACTCTAAAAAATCAAAAACAAGCCTACTAATGTGGATATCATATAATATTGTTCTTTTGGGTCTTCTATAATGATACATAAATAAAAACTTGATCTATTTGTTTTGATCTTAGAGGTTAGAACCTAAGAATTTGAAGAAATCTTATCTCACCAATGAAATCTCTTAGTTTATGATAGATAAATGTAATCATGAATACTATACAAGGATTAAAATAAAGATAATTTCTAATGGTATCAATAATTTGACTTGGAAATAAGAACATAACATATGAAATAGTAATGATATGAAGAAGAAATATAAATTACTTAGACATTTAAAGTTTCTTCATAACCATGTACACCATATTTACACAAAGTTAACATAATTATTACTTATTAATTTTAATTCTTTGAATAATTACAACATAGAATTTTGCACATTCATCGTACATAAACACTTAAACAATTTAATATAACTTTGAACTTGAATCACAATTTTCACACTATAAGTCTTTCATTTATTCTCATTGGAGTATATGTGTAAATTTCACATATTTATAACCTTAAAATTTTAATTTATTGAAGCTTAAAAAATAATAAAAATTTATTGAAGCTTAAAAAATAATAAAAAAAATTTACTTTAAAGAAATTATATCCCTACTCTAAAAATAATATAAAATCTTACTTTCTTTCCAAATTTTCTTTCCAAAAAATGAGTATTTCGCATGGAAGAGGGGAATTATTAGAACGCATTATATCCAAGGAGAGAATAAGGATAGATATAGAAAGTGTAAAATAAATCAATCTTATTCTTAGTATTAAAATTTTAAGGACAAAATAAGCATAGATCTAGAAATGGTATAAGAAATCAATCTTATTCCCATTCCCAAAATTATTAAGGGTGTGCATTCCTTCCTCAATAAAATCAATTTCTTGAGATGATTTGTACCATAATTCATCAATAAAACTAAGATGAATCTTAACATGATAAAAAATGAACATAAAATCCCTTGGAATAATGAACCACTTGAATCATTCATAGGAATCAAGAAAGTCATCAGTAAGCCTAGATTATTCCAAAACCTTCCAATTCTTCTCATTTGCTTCATTTCATTCCATACTATTCTTTTTGTGCAACTTAAAAAGAATGAATATGGTTATGAGTAGCCTATCACATTACTTATTGAATCATGACAAGGTGTAGAGATAAAATACTCAATAATAGAGAAACACATGTACGCCTTAGTCAAGGTTATAAAAAAACATATCATAATTGATGGGGATAGAGATAGTTACATATGTGTGACACACAATGGTCAAGGATATACTCATTTGACAAAAAAGCTTCAATAAAATTATGTATATGTATTAGTAAGATCGAAGAATATGACTTTGAGGTACAAACCACCAAGGTTGTAAGAGGCCAAGGTTTGGCCAAATTGATAGAAAATAAACTTGGAAGCAACATGGGTAAATGAAAATGATGTTGATCACACACCCATCTATTTCCCATAGGATAATGATCCTTAGTATAACAATATTATCTTTTCCCTATTTAGCATGAATTTCCCAACTAGAATGAATGATAACAAACAAAGAACCCTAAAATTTTAATCCAAAAAATATGTGATGTTCCTTGATATCTTGATATGGAGAGATCTAAAATAGACTATTAAATATATTCAAATGCTTAAATCAAGAGAAATCAAATAAATTAATTGAAGAGTGACATAAAGGAATCTATAGAAGACATTTCAAGGCCAAGTTCACTACACATAATATCCTTGGGGAATGATTTTGGTGGCATACTCTATTCAAATATGTAGCTAAAAGAATGATGATATGTGATGCATGTCCAAGGTTTAATGGTAAATTAAGATTTGTAGGTGCTCTTCCTCTTTTACTTGTGACTATAGATGCTCCATTATAGCATTGAGGAATTCATTTCATAGGGGATATACAAGAAAAATATAGTAATAAATACAATATATTCTTTTGGAAAACTATTACTTCACCAAATAGGTTGAGGTAGTCCCCAATTGTAATTCTACATCAATGATGGTAATTTATTTTCAATTGAATAACATCATAACTAGATTTGGTGTACCTACAAGAATCATTCCATATACTTCCATGTGCTTCATATTACACTTATTTTCAAATATATGCACTAAGTATGGCATTAGACTAATTTTATTATTTCCTTATCATCCCCAAAGTAATGGACTAGATGAATCCAATAATAAAACTCTCATGAAAATAATAACATTGAACATGAATAAGAAAATATGGTATGATAAATTAAATTATGTACTATGGGATGATAGAGTAACCTATAAGATTTATATTATAAAAAATCCATTGATCTTGTTTATAGAATGGATGCCAATATGTTAATCAATTTGCAGAAACATGTGTATCAGTTGTTGTAGGACATTGATGATATATAAAATGCCACAATTTATCATAGGGTAATAGAGTTAGTTGAATTAGATGAAAGAAAAATAGTTACACATTAAATAAATTTATCAAATAAGAAAGTGAAAATTATTTATTTTACAAGATTCTACACTTCAAAGAAACTTCTAATTTGGAGACCTGGTTCTCATGTGGAGTGCAAGGTTTGAGAACAAAATACAACATGACAACTTTGATCCCTTATGTCTTAAGCCATATGAATTTATAGAGGAGAAAGGTAGAAATGTATATAATTTGAAACATTTGATAGGTAAACTAGTAGATTTTACCATCCATGGTCAGAATTTAAAGCGTTATTTCATTTGAATAATGTTGGATCCACTTTGTACATAATTTTTAATCTTTTGGTTGTGTTTTTTCTTGTAAATACCTAGTGTTTTTTTTCAATCATGACTCTCATTTGTCACAATGAAGTGTAAATTCTCAATCCATTTTTTTGGTCTACTTCCTAAAGATATCTCATTGTGTCTATAAGAGAAAAGTATCCCCAAGTAGAGCCTTTTGGGACTCGATTTTGTAACTACTGTAATATTTTCTTTGAGTCCTAATTTCCTTATACATTTGGGCCTCATTTTATGCTCAGTTTATAAATTGATCTAATAATTTTTTATATGGTTCTTTATTTATGTATTTTACCTAAGTATTTCTCTCTATGTACCCTTCTAGCATTAAGCATTATAGTAAAATCCAAAAAATCCTAAGTGTTGGGTTGTTGGATCATTTTCTTAAGTTTTTGAAAGTTGGTAGAGTTTTTAACTTTCGAGGTTATCCATCCTAGTATAAAATTCCATTCATCTACCTTCCCTTCTATTCTTATTGGACCAATAGACTTCCCCTTCTCAACATACATTTTCCCTCACCTCAACCTCATTGTATTTAACTATTTTGTTTAAATATTTTGGACTAGATTTTTATACCATCCCTTACCAAGTATCTCATTTGGACCTTCCCTAATTTTTGACTCCCCACTCATATTTTTCACTATGTCATCCCCACCATCTTTATTCCTTTCCCTCTAAAATTTTCCTAAGCCTATTTTTTGGACTTTCAAACATTCCCTTCCTATCATGCCTTCTTCACCAACTTTTACCCCTAACCCCCAAACTCCATTTATTCCTTTGTATATCCTTTAATAGTTATATTTTCACCCTTCCCATCACCTTAGTACTTTTTATAAGGTATGCCCAACCCACAATCCCCAACATTCTAAAGCTTGTTACCTTTTTTAGATTGTTTGTTCAAACCTCCCCTATTCTACATACCTTAATTATATGAGTTACTCATCACCCATGATCCTCAATGCCTCAACCAAAGACATGATGTATGGGGTACTCGTGACCTTTAAAGTTTGAAACTCTTTTCATTTTTTAGTTTAAATGCATAGATGGTCATATGAATTTGTAGAGGAGCGAGATATTAATATGTATCATTTGAAATGTTTGATAGGGAACCTAGTGGAGTTTCCCATCCATGGTTAGCAATGTGTATCTTTCCTACATATTTGGATGGCCATTTAAGGCTACATTTTATGTAGTAATATCTAGAAAGGGGTTTTTTCGACCCAAAAAAAAATCGTCATTTTTGCATAGACTTGGATATAATATTTAGTGATAAAGTGGAAAACATCATAAGACACCATTAATGAACCAATATGGCCATGCAACTAACAAATTATATATAAATATGCTAAAAGATAATTGTCTTTGTAGGATGGCACATATTCAAAGGTATAAAATAGTTGAGTTGTAGAGACTAATACATTTGTGACATCTCCAAGCTATTATTTCAACAAATTTCACAAGCACTCTTCTACTCTAAACACTCATATCCCCTTATTATTGATGCACAACATTAATATGAATGTAATGACAATAATTTTTTTAGTCCAATTATCTCTAAAAATCTCGAAGGGACATTTTTTGTTCACAAGAATTGATGAAAATGATGATGAGAGTGTGGGTGATCTATGAAAAATTATGCAACCACATTTCCTCTCTCATTTCTCGATTTCCCATGCTTCGGATCTATAAATATATGTTCTTTCCTCATTATAAGGGTTGGCTAGTTTGGGTTTTTATAGAATGAGAGTGCAAATTTTTCTATGGTTTCAATTATGTTAGTTCATCTGCCATTAAGTCAAAGTATCCCAAAACTTGTAGAGAGATAACTATTATAACAAATATATGTATTCACATGTCTCCTTGTTCAATTTTATGTATTTTAAGAGATATGTTGTATAGAAGTGTAATAATCGTCTTTCTTCTGATGTTCCTTTCATCACATTTGTTGATGTGATTGTAACAAGAATTTGATAGGTGTTGTAGCACCTTAATATATTGAACTAGATGTTATTTTCATGGTATTTTTCTTGTTTTAGGTGAGTATTTATAATTTCTAAGAGTTATTATTAAGTATATGGGGTTCATGTATCTAGTAATTTCTTGTTAAATGTTTTTTATGGTTTAATAATGCTTGAACCAAGGATAAATCGAAAGTAATCCAAAACTATTAAAAAAATTGTGAACCATTACCAATATGTTTGTACTTTTCCAATGTCTATGAAATGTTAAAATAAACCATATCAAAGGATTATAATAATGTTACTATATATAGGTACATTATATAAAGTATTTTATTAGCTATACAAGAGGAATTTTACAACTCATAAACCTTGACCTAGCAACAAGTTTAGGGGTCAAGTGTGTATCTAGGTATAGTTGATGATTTTTTTTATTTACTATGAAGTTTAATTGATTTAAAGCCTATAAAGGATTACTCTAGGAACAGCCTCTTGAGTTTAAGATAAGATCAAAATTTAGGAAAGATTACCCACTTTAATTGGTTATCCTTAAATCATCATATGGGTCTAGTGATGAACCCTTGTTTTACCTTCTTAAAGACAAACCCCTAGACTTGAAGATAGAAAATATTTTTTAGGATTCAAGACTTACAATTTTGAAAGCTAACACAAGAAACATCACTAATTCCCAAATGTAATTCTTCATAAGTGCAACCATATCCTCATTTATAACCAATCTCTAAGACTTAGAATCATCCATTTATATTATCTCATTCATAGTTCTAAGCTCATCAATATTAGTAATCAAAGTAAATGCACATTTATAAGTAGGTAGACTATACACATCTAGTTTCCTTCTTTGCTAAGTCAGCCTCCTCAAAATCTAAGTTGGAGGTTCTACTTCCTCTTTTAAACTCTTTGAGCTCTCCTCTTTATTTGTTCCTTCAAGAACTACTTCATATTCTAGTTTAGCTTTCTTGATCTTTGGTTTTAGTTAAATAAATAATTTATCATCATCCTTTGGTTACACACCTATTGGATAATTTCTTCTCTTTTAATATCACATTGCAACTATATAAAACTCCCTTAACCATAAGATCCCAAAGCTTGTACCCTTTCACATCAACATTATATCTACTGAAAATACACTTTGTTACCCAACTTTGACCACTTCTTCTTAGGCAGATGAGAATAAGCCTTGCAATGAAATACACACATATGCTAAATTGAGGGTTTTTCCTATCCATACCTCAATATGAATTTTATCTAGAAGTATTGATGTAAGAGACTTATTAATCAAGTAACATGCAATAGCAATGAGTTATGACTAAATCTTTTAATTCAATTTGGCTCCACTAAGAATAAACCAGTTCCTATTCATTCTCCATATAACCATATTTTTGTGGGGTGTATGGATTTTTCTTACATCTCTTGATTCTATTCTCCTTACAAATTCTATCAAACTCTATAAAATAAAACTCACCATTGTCAGTCCTCAAAACCTTAATATTTTTTCTAGTTTATTTTCTAAGAGAAATTTAAAATCTCTAAACTAAATAAAGAGCTTGAATTTACTCCTAAGAACATATACCCATGCCCTTTTAGAGTAATCATCAATTAATAATTATACACAATACAAAGAAATAGATAATAAATAAAAAATATTAAGATAAAATAAATGTAAAATGAATCGAGTCAAACAACTTATAATATTTATGATAAATAATATAAAATTTAATATCATTCTATTTTAAAATATCAAATTCAAGAGTATAATTTGTCAACCCTTCAACAATATTTTTTTCAAGGTTTGAAAACTCTTTTCACCCATATGGTCCATCCACTAGCAGCATAGCATAGTATTCTTGGTAGGTATATTTCTCTTTGAGGTGAGAGAATTCTTAGGTATCAATAAATAATGACCATCAAAAGTAGATGCAACAATCATCTTTTCTTCTAATTTCAATGATGAAGGTGAAGATTCTACATATATCTTCACTATAGGAAATGAATAAATATTACATTATACAATACTTGCGTATAATCTAAATAAAGTGAAAACACAAATAATCTTAGTAAGAATCATATCTTATCAAACTATCTTAAACCTTCCACTTTCAAAGACTACCTACACACTCACATCATTAAGTTTACTTATTGATAAAATATTTCACATGCCAAACTTTGGGTGTGTAAAAATTCATTGATCCCCTTCACTCTACTATTAGGGGAAAATATTGAATCCGCTTTGAATGGATAGCCACATGGAAGGAATCTCTAGAGTCTATCATCAATGTACTCTTACATATAAGGGTTACCAAGACCATGGAAAAGGCATCTCCTCCATCCTTTTGATAAAATTTATCAAACTAATTATCATACTCATTACTTCAATTATTTTCTCCTCCCTTTAGTCTCTTTTGAAGTGCTTGGTCTTGCCACAACTCAAACACTTTTCCTTAGACTTTTTGAGATACTTAGATCTCCCATGGCATTTAAATTTAAATTTTTAATTTTACTTGTCCTCCTTTCCTTTCATCTTAAATATTATAAAAATAACCAAGTATTCTTGATAGATTAAAAAAAAATCCACCTCATCTATTCTTAGAGTAAATCAACCATGAGCTCATTAGGCATAGATTTATTTGTAGTTCTTCTAATATATATTGCTAGGTTATCCCATGAATCTAGAAAATAAGTGCCAAGCATCCATCTTCACTCCAATTGAGTGTAATAGGTCATTATCATATTCAACACATTCAAATTCCTTACAGAAATAAAATAATTATAGCTCATCCTCAAAGTATACAACTTCTTCCATGTTAAATTCTAGTAAACAAGGACTTAGCATGGTACAAATCTCCCAACGTTTTCCAAAGGGCTTGAGTTGTAGTTATTTTATAAATATTTATTAATATTGAATTTTCGAAGTAGACTCTAAGGCTCCTTTACTTATTGTCAAATACATTATATTCATCTTTTTTTATTTGGTAAAAATAATTTAGCCTATTAAATTCATCTTTTAATATTGTAGTTAGCTTAGATTTGGATATCTATGAGAAAATATTCCATCTCAAGCTTACAAAGCTCAAATTTTGTGTTATTAAATCTTCATTTCTAGTTTTGGCATAATAACACAACAAGATCTCCTTCTTCACAAGCACCCAATAAAACCAAGGTTAGATAAAATAATATCCTCAACACCTAGGACCAAAGCTTACAAATCTCAAATTTTGTGTTATTAAATATCCATTTCTAGTTTTGACATGGTTAGCATAATCACACAACAATATCTCCTTCTTCACAAGCTCCCACTCAAACTAAGGTTAGACCAAAAAAATATCCTAACACCTAGGATCAAATTTGATCAAGTTCTAATACTAAATGCAAGTAGGGGTACAAAAATAATTCCTACACTAATTTATGAGGAAAGAAAAGTGAAATAAATTGAATTTTATCATTACAAGGAAAAACATACAACCATAAGATAATGATATATGTACAAAAAATGCTTTCATGATAAAAAAAAAAAAACACAATATAAAGTACAAAATAAATATATTTTTAGCAACAAGTAATCACTTGCAATATAATAAATATATTGTTAGCAACAAGTAATCACTTGCAATATAATAATTCAAACATGTCCTTGTAGGAGTATCACCAATATGTAAAGCTAGAATAATTATGATATCATAAAGATACCTACAAAATAAACTATCCATATTCCAATACAAGAACCTAATAAATTAGAAAAACTCAACCCAAAAACCAAGTGTGGAGTAATGCCCCGCCATGCAACCCTAAAGGAAGTTGTAATTAATGATTAAAGTGAACCAATTTTTTTATTTTTTTTATTTTTTTCGAAAACCTCAAATTGATTTTAAAATGCAATTTCACTTTTCTTTCAATTCTTTTAATTTAATTTAATTTTCCAAAAATTAAAATTAAAATTCCAAATTAATTTTAATTATTTTATTTCTTTTAATTTTCTTGCAACACATTAATTAATTAATTTAATTATTTAATAATTAGATTCAACCCCTTGGATTAAATTTAATCAATTAAATAAATTAAATATAATTAATTAATTTAAATATAAACTTTTATCCACATTGCATAAATTAAATCAAATAACCATCAACATCATATAATGCAATTATTCTAAACATTTATTTCCAAAACAAGAATCTTTCAGAATTAAATAACATTAAAGTAAGGCAAACAACGACTCGACACAGACGATTGACGACACACTAAGGCTAGGGTGTAGACTTGACACATGTTACCTAGCTACTATCTCCCTTCAACTTAACCATTGGATCAACACGCTCAGACCTATGAAACCAGGTGGAGTCAGTGTCATGTACCTGCAAACCTAAAACATAATAACCAACATCATAAAATATAATAGCATATAATACACACCGTGAAGAGGAAATCTCAGATTCGCAGGGCGCTCACAAGCGAGTGATGCGAATCCGTCCCCTTCACCAATACACTCATCAAGACTAACACTTGCACAATACATCGAATATTCTCATAAGCACTAACATGTTATATCACTAACATCATTACACCATTAAAACATGTAACATAAATCATCAGGTAAACCAAATCACATCACATAGAATAGTCTATCGCACAATAGATGGCGATCAAATACACACACAAGATAAAATATCTGAATATCCAGAAGTATAAATCAACGCAAAACAAGGACACACTGTCTAGTCCATAAAGCAAAACGGAGGGGTGTTACATGTGGTTTTCAAAAATTATGAACCAAAATAAATGACCCAAAAGTGACATCATATTTAGCCCAATTCCAATGCCATATTGTATGAGTTGGTCAATAAGATATGTTTAGCAGATGTCTTACACCTTATCATAATTTATCATAAGTTGTCATTATGTCATGTGTCATGGGGTTCCATGATATTGGTCAAGATTTAAATGCAACCCATTCTCTTATAAGATGTTATGCATCATATAATCCATCATAATTAACCCTCATGTTACAATTTCATAAGATTCTATTACACATTATAATAACATTCAATGCTCTTACAACTTCTTACATATAATACAAGATAGAAAACACACAACTAAGAGTGCCACCACAAAGTGGGACACCCTTGTTCCTACATAATGATAAAATAATAAATAAATATAAAATATTGTAATGCAAGGTTTAGCTACCTTTCCCAACATATATAATACCTCTAAATCTTACCATATATAAGGTATATTCTAGATATCCATATATTACTCAAACACTTACAAATGACAATGAGGGGGATATAGTAGTAGCTTTACCATAAAAATAATATTTAAATGCTACCAAAGCATACATGGCCTATTAGGAGAGATCATGCCCCCACCACTATATCCATTAGATGATTAATAAGTGTAAAAGATAAGGTTGACAACTATACCACTATAAAAATTGGTAAGAGATGGAGTTGTGGATCTATGATAGGGAGAGGTGGCTCTATTAATGTGGAACCACTATGATGGATCATTAGGGATGCCAATTAATAGGATAGTGATCCAAAAATGCAATATGGCCTAAACTAAATATTTGTGTTGTAAAGTATGTATATATGCATGATAGATCTAACTCATGTATAACATGTGTAATATATAGGCACAATAGTAGAATGGGTGGAGATGATCTTTAATATAGTGGGTTTCATAGAGGAAATATGGAGATCACATGATTGCATAATTGACACAATTAGAGTCCAAAAACACTCGTAACTTACAAAATTTAGATCATACAAACCATAATTAATGAAAATTTTTGCTAAGCATCAAAGATTTAATCTAAAGAAATGAATTACAAATTCAAAGCAATTAAACCAAATGACCATGAAAACCTTCAATCCCATTGTGGATTGATGCAAATTTATGATGTGGAATGATTAAATTGTGCATAATCCATGTTGCAAAAGCTTGATGAGAGGTATGATTCATAAAATAGGTGTTCTAAAATGATCAAGATTGACTCAAGAATTTTAGAGAGTGCCTATTCTTATGAGGATTGTGAATGAATTTCATGTTGAAGAGGCTTTGTTTTATAGATTTTAGGAATTATGATCAACAATCAAGATTCAATCTGAGGATCAATGGATGAGAGGAAATCAAGGAGACGAGGGAAGATCAATGGACAAAATTGAATGAGAGCCCAAAGTATCCCTATTTCATGAAAAAGAGGTTGAGGATATTTTGAATTGGGAATATTCCCTTTTGAAAGAGGAGTATTATTTGTGCAATTTGGAGGTTTGGAGGAAAATTAGTCAATTAAATAGTCATAAAAATTATTTAATAGTGAGGATGAAAATATTTAAGTTTTTAATTAAATAATTGGGAATAGTGATAGTAGATTTCGATAATCCATAGAGAATGTTACAAATTATTTCTAGGATTTTGATAGTGTAAGTTTTTTTGCATCAACTTTTTGGATCACACTTAGTGATCCATCATTAGCATGAAGAGTTGAAATGGTGAATTAATCAAAGGGGGGAATTATTATGAAAATGGTGAATTAAACAAATAACCTTAATTATTCAATTAAAAGGGAAATAAAGTGAATTTAATCAAATAATTGGAAATTATTTAATTAAATAGAGGAATTAGGTGAACATGAGGAAATTATGTTAATAAGTGAAAGTGAGATGTGTGGTGCATTCAGGACAATTTTAGATGTCTACATTTTGCCCCTCTTTGAGATAGTGTACTTGTTATATTATTTCAAAGACCTAATGTTGCTTGAACAAAATAAAAAATTCCCTAATGTCCCATTGTGCCTCAATGGATGAATGAAGGATGATGTGTTGAACCCTCGAGAGATCAACCAAAAAAATTAATTTTTGGGTCAAAATCATGATAGAATGATGAGAATAAGTTTACTAAAAAGGGGGAAAATAAGTTCTAAGAATCCCATAAAGTAATCAAGATCAATAGCCAAGTTGGAAAATGAGTTACAGGGTGAAACCCTAGGGTTTGATAGGCATATATGTGTATTTGGGTGAATTTAAACTTCATTTGCACACTTTGAGTTGAGAGATCCTAGAGCTTATTTAGATTTTTGGCTTTAAGACCTTATAGAGGCCCTAACACTATGTTGCACATAGTTTGAGCACTACACTACATAGATTGAGTTCATTAGTTCTAGAAGCCTATGAAAAGAGGTGCCCTGATATATGACTAACCCTTGTTTCATTTCATGTAGTTTTAGGTAGATAAATGTAGGCTAGAAAGTAGGCAAACAAATGCATCATATTTTTTGTGACGCATTTGTAACCCGACGGCGCACTTATATAACCTGATGTGACACATTTGACAAAAGAATTGGGATATAACCAAGGCATCAAGATACAATCAAGGCGTCATGGTTTGAAAATTTTACAATGCTTTTATTGAAAAGTGATGCTTTTGACTGTCCATGTGTGATGCCTTTGTAAAATGGATCATTTTTTTCTTTTCACTTTTGTTTTACGAGAACTGTAATGCTTTTGTTGAAATATGATGCCTTTGCAAAAAGGCAATGTCTTTGATTGGCATTACACAATTCTTTTGTTAAAAAGGCTCACTTTTGTTCTTTGGCCATTTACATAGATTTTTTTTAATATTGAGAAAATTGACATTGTGAGCATGATAAGCTCTAATGCAGGAGCATCCTTGGTTCTTTGCAATCCTGGATCAACCTTTTTTCATTTCAGTTTTGTTCTTGTTCAGTCCTTGTTCAGTTCAAGTTGGCAGATTTGGTATTTCATCATATTTGCTCACCAGACCCTGTGGATCTATGTTTTCATCATGGACATATTCATTTTCCTTATTCCAATATTTCAACATGATTGGCTCTTTTTTCTGGCAAGTTATCACTTTCAGATTAAGTGGCAGTTTCTAGAATAGAGCACCGAAGTAGTTTCAAGCCTAATGGCTAATTTGATCTCTTGTGGATCCTTCTCGTAACTTGAGGATCCTTGCGAGGTGTTAAAAATTATTTCATGGTGTCCTCGACCTTAATTTTACGTCCACACTTAATCTTATGCAACTGCTGAGGAGAAATTCAAATTTAAGGTCGACCTATTTCATGCACACGTTCATTTCCTTCATCGAAGATTGTAATGATCTTTGGTCGATGCGGATGATCCTAGATCTTGGATGTGATATAAATCATTGTAATAGATCATTAGGAAATCAAAAAAAAAGTAGAATTAAAATGAAAATTGGTTTTGGTCTGTAATATTTTGGCTCATATTAAGGAGAATATAGGAATACTTTTTTCAAGCATGTTGTATCAGGCCTATGAGCCCAATCTATAAACCCGAATGTTGTTGATCGATTGTAACTAAAAATTTTGATAATAAGAATGTTCTAATCTAAATTGCCTCCATATTTCGTAAGGCTTTTGTTGTGTAACTCTTGTTGCACGGTCTGAACTGTTCTCTTTGAGGACACTCCTACCATGACTACACCAAATTGGTATCAGAGCGAGATTCTTTCCATGAGAGATCATCATATTTTATGAAGTCTTGTTGAAAATTTGTTGTGGGGTGGCAGACTAAGGATCTGACCTACAGCTTTAGAGGACTTGTGTAAAGATGGTGGGAAGAATAAATGGTAGAGGAAATGGAGCACGTGGAAATGCAAACCCAGCTATAATGGAGATGTTGAGAGGAATTGTTGCTAGATTAGAAGCAATCGAAATGGCCCAGAAGAGAGGTTGACTAGTTGATGATGTGAGTGATGAAGAGGTAGATGAACAGGAAGAAGGGGAAAGAGAAAATCATCCTGGCCTTGATTAGGGAGAAGAGAGGTTCATAAGATCCCTAACCAAAGTAAATACTAAACCACATTTCAATCCACCAGATTATAGTGGTAAGTTGGATTCAGATGAATTGCTTGATTGGATAACAAAGATGGAGAAGTACTTTGATTTTGAAGGTACCGCCGAAGATAAGAAGGTGAAATTTTCTTGTACAAAGTTGAAAGAAAATGAATCCCTTTGGTGGAAACATTTGCAAACAAATAAGAAAGGAAGAGGAAAGGAGAAGATAAAATCATGGGATCTAATGGTGAATAAGTTGAACATGAATTTTATGCCCGCAGACTATCAGATTAGTTTGTTTTGAAAGTTGCAGAATTTGAGGTAGAAGGAGTCAAGTGTGATAGAGTATACTAAAGAGTTCTACAAGTTGAATATCATATCCGAAAATTTAGAGGATGAAACTGAGCAAGTAGCTAGATATTTTAATGGCTTGAGGACATCTATATAGGATGAGATCAGTTTGATCGAGTTGTTGAGTGTGGAAGAGGCATATCAATGTGCCCTAAAAGTAGAAGAGAGGCTGAATAAAAGACATGAGAAAAGATAGAGAGGAAGAAGCGAAATATTTTAGAGAGGAAGAATTTTTACTAGAGGAGGAAGAGGATCCTTTGTAGATTAGAATAAAGATAAGGAATTCAATAAGAATGATAATTCATATCATAGAGATGATGGAAACTCTTACCGTAGAGGAGGATATGGTGGTTACCAAAATGAGGGTTACAAAAAAGATGATAGAGGACAGGAGAAAAGAGTATTCAGGGGAACTTGTTTTAATTGTGGTGGAGAAGGACATAGAGCATTTGAATGTAATCAAGGAGAGACAAGAAGAAAGATAGAGAACAGTAGAAGAACAGTGTTTTCTAAGGAGGATCATGTCAGATAATTTAATAAACCAAAACAAGAAGTGTTGGTGAACATAAGAGTATTGTGTCAAAGTGAGATGGAGCAAGAACCATTGCAAAGAAAGAATTTGTTTCGAACCAGATGCAAGGTAGTTGGTAAATATTGCAGAGTGATTATTGATAGTGGAAGCTCCGAGAACCTAGAATCTGAAGAAATGGTGACAAAATTGAAGCTAGAAAGATTGAAACACTCGAAGCCTTATCAGATAGCATGGATTCAAGATGAGAATAAGATACTAGTAAGTGAACAATGTTTGGTGAAATTAAAGATAGGAAATTATCATGATGAAGTTTTGTGTGATATCATGCCTATGGATGTATGCCATGTTTTGTTGGGAAGGCCTTGTTAGTATGATAGATAGGCTATTCATGATGGAAAGAAGAACACATATACCATTGTTGCTAATGGTATGAAGTAGACTTTGTTGCCACTGGAGGATGTTCCTAAAGTTGAGGTTTGTACGAGTGCTAGAATTTGTTTGGTCAATGGAAGGAGATTTCTGGATGGACTAAGACATGAGAACATGTGTTATACCTTGGTTCCTAAGAAAGTTGAAGGCTTGAAACATGTAGAAGAACAACCAGAGGAGGTAAAGTAGATGCTAGCAGAATATGAAGATATCATTTCAGATAATGTACCTGATAGATTGCAACCTGTAAGGAGTATTAGTCATTGCATGGATCTGATTCTTGGAGATAGTTTTATTAATAAAGCAGCACACTGGCAGAGAGTGAAGAGTTCAATAGACAAGTGCAAGAGTTGTTGAGGAATGGTTTGATCAGAGAAAGCTTAAGTCCTTGTGCAGTACCTTCTATTCTAGCACCTAAGAAGGATGGAGAATGGAGGATGTGTATAGACTCTAGAGCCATAAACAAAATCATAGTGAAGTATAGATTTCCTTTTCCTTAGGTGGATGACATTATGGATTGTTTGAGTGGAGCTAAATAATTTACAAAGATAGATTTGAAGAGTGGATAGCAGCATATCAGAATCAGAGAAGGGGATGAGTGGAAGACAACATTCAAGACAAATGAAGGATTGTATGAGTGGTTGGTGATTCCTTTTGGACTAATAAATGCACCAAGTACTTTCATGAGGTTGATGAATGAGGTATTGAAGAAATTCTTGGGTAGATTCATGATTGTATATTTGGATGACATCTTGATTTTTAGTAAGATGAGAGAAGAACATTTGTTGCATATAAGACAAGTTTTTCAGAGGTTGAGAGAAGAATAGTTGTTGATAAACATTAAGAAGTGTAGTTTCATGAAGAATTGGTATATCTAGGATTTGTGATATCCGTAAATGGATTGAAGATGGATCCTGAGAAGGTAAGAGCAATTATTGAATGGCCTACACTAGAAAGCATTGGGGAGGTAAGATTATTTCATGGATTGGCTATTTTCTACCAAAAATTAATTAGGAGTTTCAATTCTATTTGCAATTCTATGACAGAAATAATGAGAAGAGATAAGAAATATTTTAGGTGGACATCTGGGGTAGACTGAAGTTTTGAGTTGTTGAAATAGAAGGTGACAGAGCAGCCTTTGTTGGCTTTACCAGACTTTAATAAGGTATTTCAGGTAGACTGTGGTGCAATTGAAAATGTAATTGGAGCAGTATTAAGTCAAGAAGGAAGACTAGTAGCTTATTTCAGTGAGAAATTGAATGATGCTAGGAAAAATTATTCAGTGTATGACCAAGAGTTTTATGCCATAGTTCAAGCCTTGAAGAAGTTGAGACATTACTCATTTCCTAAGGAGTTTGTGTTGTATATAGATCATCAGGCATTGTAGTATTTGAATAGTCAAGGTAAGTTTAATCAGAGACACATGAGATGGGTGGAATTCTTTCAGAGTTATATTTTGTTTTGAAACATAGGAGTGGAAATTCAAATAGATTTGTTGATTCTTTGTGTAGGAAAAGGAATTTACTGGCATAGATGAGAGTGGAGGTATTAGGCTTTGATGAATTGAATAACTTGTATGAAGAAAACCTGGATTTTTCAAAACCTTAGAGACCTTGTAAATAAATAGTCTTGGAGGATAGGATTCAATGGTTGGATTATTTCATTCAAGAGGATATGTTGTTTAGAGGGAATCAGTTGTGTATACCCTGGAGCTCACTGAGGGATAACTTTGTGAAAGAAAAGCATAGTGGAGGATTGGAAAGACACTTTGGAATTGATAAGACAGTAGCATTGATAAGTGAGAATTAATTTTGGCCACAGATTCATAAGGATGCTAGGAAATTTTTGCAAAGTAGTAGAGTTTGTCAAGTTGCAAAATGGAGTAATCAGAATGTTGGATTGTATAGGCCTTTGACAGTTTCAGAGAGACCTTGGGAGGATATCAGCATGGATTTCATACTTGGTTTGTCAAAGACATAGAGAGGTAATTATTCTATATTTGTGGTGGTGGATAGATTTTCTAAAATGGTAAATTTCATACCTTGTAAGAAGACAACAAATGTAGTACATGTAGCAAACTTATTTTTCAAGGAAGTCATCAGATTGCACGGATTACCTAGGAGTATTGTTTCAGACAGAGATATAAAGTTTGTTGGTTACTTTTGGAGGACACTTTGGAAGAAGTTAAAGACAAATTTAAAGTTTAGTTCTACTTTTCACCCACAAACTGATGGATAGACAGAGGTAGTAAATAGGAGTTTGGGGAATTTGCTGAGATGTTTGGTTGGGGAGAAGACTATAAGTCGGGATTTAGTCCTTGCACAAGTAGATTTTTCTTACAATAATTCAGTGAATAGGAGTACTGAAAGGATAACTTTTGAGATTGTTACTGGAGTTCATCCTAGAGGTATATCAGAGTTGTGAGACATCAATAAGGAAGATAAAAGAAGTACAGAAGCAGAGGAATTTGTAGAACATATGAAGAAAGTGCATACTCAAGTAAAGCAGCAATTAGAAGATATGAACCAGAAGTATAAGGAGAGAGCAGATGAAAAGAGGAGACATAAGGAGTTTGAAATTGGAGATGAAGTGATGGTGTATTTGAGGAAGGAAAGATTTCCAGTTGGCACATACAATAAGCTCAAGATTAGGAATTTTGGACCTTGTGAGATTTTGTAGAAATTTGATTCACGAAATGCATATGAAGTAGAGTTACCGGATGGCATGGGTATATCACCTATATTCAATATTGCAGATCTACATCAGTACCATGAAGCAAAATTTAGTGAAGAAAGTAAAGAAAATTTGGAGAAAGATTTTCCTAAACAACAATTAGATGAGATAGAAGATATTTTGGATATCAGAGATGGGAGGAAAACGTGTGGAAGATAGTACAAATAATATCCGATAAAGTGGAAAGGTAGACCAGTGGAGGATTCTTCTTGGATTTCTCAAGCTGAGGTAGACCGTATTGGTTTTCCTTTAGCCCCAGCAAAGTGAGGGACTCACTTTTCAAATAGCCTCGGATGTCTGATGTAGCAGCATCCTTGGTTCTTTGCAATCTTGTATCAATGAAAAAATATATATATTTTTTCATTTCAGTTTTGTTCTTGTTTAGTTCAAGTTGCCAGATTCAGTATTTCATCATATTTTCTCACTAGACCATGTGGATCGATGTTTTCATCATGGACATGTTCATTTTCCTTATTCCAATATTTCAGCATGATTGGCAATTTTTTTGACAAATTATCGCTTTCGGATTAAGTGGCAGTTTCTAGAATAGAGCACCGAAGCAGTTTCGAGCCTAACAGCTAATTTGATCTCTTGTGGATCCTTCCCATAACTTGTGGATCCTTGCAAGGTGTTCATAATTATTTCATGGAGTGTCCCCAACCTTAATTTTGGGTCCACACTTCATCTTATGCACCCACCGAGGAGAAATTTGAATTTAAAGCCAACCTATTTTATGCACACATTACGTTTCCTTCATAGGAGATTGTAATGATCTTTGGCCGATGTGGATGATCCTAGATCTCATATGTGATATAAATCATTGTAATAGATCATTAGGAAAGCAAAAAGAAGTAGAATTAGAATGAATATTGGTTTCAGCCTGTAAGATTTCGGCTCATATTAAGGAGCATATAGGAATATTATATTTCTAGCATGTTGTATTAGGCCTGTGAGCCCAATCCATAAACCCAGATGTTGTCGACCGATTGTAATTGAATTTTTTTATAATAAGAATTTTTTAATCTGAATTGCCTCCATATTCCGTAAGGTTTTTGTTGTGTAACTCTTGTTGCACAGTTCACACTATTCTCTTTAAGGACCCTCCTACCGTGACTGCACCAATGCTTATAGGTAGTCCTAGACCCTCTCATTTCTCGAGAGCGGAGACCACGGGTTCTAAAGTGCATGACCACTTTTTCAGCTATGGAGATTGAGTTTCCACATGTGGTTGAACTATATTACATTATTTATATGCTAGAGATTAAGGTGCATCTATCCCTTATGACTTTTGTGGTAGAGTGGTGGAGGTTGGAGACATCTTAATTCCATCTATCCACAAGAGAGGCCACTATTACATTAGAGGACATTTAGTAGATCTTGAGGGTTTTGATTCATGGAGAGTAAGTCGTATGTGATGTATACCAAGGCTTTAAGGCTCTAGAGAAAGTCTTGATGGATGATGAGATAGATTTGGATGATGGACAAGTTGACCTAGGAGGCTACATCAACATAGTCAATGATGTCACCATAGTAATTTCAAGACTCATTTATGGACAACTCATGCCAAATTAGTGATCTTGGAGATTCAGCCCTAGATTGGGGAGGGTCCTTGAGAGGATCTTGGAGGATGGATGCATTTTTTCCTAGGGACCTTGAATCCTTGCACACCTATACTATGATATGCTTGAAGTGGTATATAGGGTAGCTACCAATATATCAATGAGTTCCACACTACTACACATCTTGGTCTGAGAGCACATTATAGTGCTAAGGCCAATTGGATATTTATGATGAGATACTTATTATCCCATGGTCTATAGACACGAGGCCATGCTAACTCACCATCATATGGGTGAGTTAGACCTCTGGAGGTATGTGATTGATGATGTGAAAGAGTTCATGGAGGCCATGGATCCAATTTAAGGCTTGGGAGGATGATGTGGAACACCTTACATACTATGGGCATACTCGATGGTTGATCAACCACACTCCACATATTTTGGAGAGGTACTTACCTGACAAGGTTAGGCACCAGTTTGGGGAGCAACAACATGCTCTTAGGGATGACTACCATGCCATTTTTTCTAGGACTATTAGGGGGATAACTTATTGGGGTCTAGTAGCCTTAGCACATAGAGCTATTATAAATTTTGACCATTTAGCCCAGGCACAGTGGGTATGGGTGGATGGTATAGTAGATCCTAGCACTACCCCAGCCTATGATGTATGGTTTTCTACATGTAGAACATTGATATTCACAAATCTAGCTGGGGGTACCATAGGTAGTAGGTGGCGACAAGAGGTGGAGACTGAAATACAACATCATCATAGACAAAGGGTGGAGGCTAAGGTACCTATCATTGAGGATAGAGTACAACGACCATAGGGTCCACCACCAGCCTAGATAGAAGGGGGTCTCAAATATGGGGAGCAAATGACCAAAGACTTCATGTGGCTTTTCAGGATCGAGATCAAGTGTGTTAAGAGCATGATGGGTATAGGCAAGAGAGTGATGGTCTTTTTGCACAACTAGTCCAAGTCAAGACAGAGAGGGATCAACTCAAGACTAAGTGAGACCAAGTTACCACCCAAAAAGATGTTGAGATTGTTCAATGACAATAGGTTGAGGCCTCGCTAGCTCAAGAGACATCACATAAACAATAGTTAGAGGTTGCTACATAAGCACAAGGATAAATAATCCCTTTGGAAGAATACATTGAGGCTATATAATCATTACAAATTGAGGTGACATATTACAAGACCATATATGACATGGCAGTGCCCTCACATAGATGATAGCCTAGGTTTTCATAATGAAGTACTGCAAGTCCTAATAGATTGAATGGTGGGTCAGTTGGTAAACCTTCACAAGTATAATTAGAGGAACAAGGACCATAGCAATAGCAACTAATTGAGCCACCACTACCTCATCCTCTTCCTAGTCAAGAGGATTGAGGGAGCTTAGGGTAGCATAATATTTTATATCTATATTTTGATGTAGACAAACTGTATACACACTTGTTAGTTATGGCTAGCCTCTTGTATATTTTGATGTATCTCACACATTCAATGTATCATGACATTCATTTTTTTATGATATATGAGATGATATCATTTTGGTGTGACCATGTTATGATATTATTCAATGCTATGATATTTATGATATATGGTTTGGTTACGGATGCAAATGTATGTATGGATGCATATGTTATGATGTTTCATGTTTTCATGATGTAATAATGGATATTTATTTATTATGGTTATGATTATGCTATGCATGTTTCTAATGATCTATAGATGCAAGATGTATGATATGGTCATGATTTTCTTCTTTTGTATTTTCATATGATATATGATGTGATGATTATGCAGGATGGATGATATGAGATGATACTGAAAATTTGTGGATGCAGGATGGGATACATATATTTTGTTATGTATGTCATGATTCTTGGATAGAAATGTTAGTATGTTAGAACTAGAAGAATGGATGATAGAATAGAATGATGGATTTAGAATGAATGCAATAATGATTAGAATGTAATGGATGATTTTGATCAGGATACCAATAAATCTATAATTATTAGATGGATTTCGAGATTTTATTGGATATGTGATGAGATAGGATAATTGATCTTTCTTTTTCTTTTTAGATTATGCAACATAATGTAGAGTGGTCCTTATTTTAATATAGAAAGTAGACACAATGCATTGAGGTATGAAGAACTAGGGTGGCATTGTATCTATTGCATGGACTTTGACTTTGCAAATAGATAGGATTATCCTTGTTCATACCTAACATACAAACACCTTGTTTGCTCATGTGAGAGAATGAAGCCATTGAGGTAGACCAATACACAAAAGGTATAAAGAACCTGATATGCAATATTTGTTGTATTTCTCGAGACTGTCCCTACACAACAAGGCAAGTATTTTCCAGGGTTGTATTGCAAGCACATCCAACAAAACATATCATATGAAATAAAAGACTATGCCCCATTATGTACCCCTCTAAACACTCCAAGATATTGAATATCAAGGTAGTTTTGAGTGAGCAATGTAAATGGGATAAAAGATAAACCAAAAGAAAAGACCAACTTATGAACACATCAATGTCATCATATCTCTTTCCAGAGAGAGTTGTTTTAGGTGATACCCAAAATGGTTCCTATCGTTGTTATGTGGAGTCCAATCAGACTTGATGTTTAATATTTGACCCCTTTATCTAGCATGTTTTCCCCCCAAATCAATCAACATATATTTTATAAACTAATTTTTTTATAGAATTATATTTGAGTTTCAATTAAAATAGTTTGTAAAACTGCTCGAAAGTTGAACATTTTCTTGTTGTGAACAGGAAACAAACTGTAATGCCTTTGAACAGTCATGTTTTGGTTATTTTTGCCTTCTACTATGTAAAATTGATGTTACAGGGTGTGTGAAGTGCATAGAGAAGTTGCAGGTCACAATTTTTTGTGACTATGATTAACATAGGTTATAGATTGGGTTCACATAGCACTATGCACAAAAATTATAGAGCAGTGGAAAATGATTCAATTTGTTAATGCAAGCCATTGTAAACTGTATTTGTTGGAAGTGAGTCAATAAACGTAATGTTGTTTGTGGATGTAGCCCCAGCATTAGGTGAACCACGTTAAATCTCTCATTGTCTCACTATTTCTATGTATTTGTTCATTCCTCTATTTAATACTTTTGCTATGTTTAATTAATCTTCATATAACTGGTAGTTGAATCCCTCAATTTCTTGCCTGAAAATCCTAACACCTATTGTAAGAAAGATATATTCATTAATGTATTTATTAGATGTTTCTTTCTAAATGTTAGGCCATTGATATGAAGGCTTGTTGATATGTTTGACAATGATCAAGACATTACTTTGTGTGAACGTCTGCGTTTTAAAAAATGTTGTACATGATTCTATTTTTTTTGTCAAAGGTGAGGGTGATAATAGGTTTATTATGGATAAAAATTTATTGTAGATAAAAGATGAATGATTTGGATGGATGACTATTTTATTTTTGGAAAAAAATTATTAAAAAAAAAATTGAAATTTTTTGAGGTTGTTTTTGGATTTTTAATGTTTTTTAATGTTTTGGTATTTATAAATATTTGGATGTTTTTAAGGTTTTCACATATCTGAATGTTTTTAGGTTTTCAACATTTATTTGGATGTTTTTAGGTTTTTAATAATTTAGGTGATATACAAGAATCCATATTGATGACTAGGTGCAAGAGGATGCCCCTAGTCATGTGTTAGGCTACTTCATTATAGGTAGGATAAGATAACCTTATAACAATGCCAAGTAATAATAATAGTGATAGATACGTGTTGAACACCAAGCCATGATAAGCATGAAAATGAATGGGTGAATGATGGAATGATCGATGCATGGATTTTATTACAAAAATATAAAAAGAGTACTTGATAGATGGTAGATGGTGCTTATTTACACAAGGCACCTATTTGGTAGGTTTTCACCAAGGTACTTTCCCAAAGTTCCAACTAGAGGATGATTTTTTTCTTCACTATTTTATCCTTTTTTTTGGATTTTTCTAGTTTTTTACTTTTTTTTAATTTTTGGAATAAGATACTCCTCATGGGCTATGCATAGAACCATTTGAGATGGTTTTTGTTGATAGGTTATTGCAAGGGATATGTTGCTAACTAATATTCTCCAAATCCATACCTTGCATTAATGATAAAAGGTCCTAGCTAGTGAGGTTTAAATTTCCCTTTGTTGTCTTGATCCAACTAATTTTTTTCATTCTCTTTAAGAACAAGGTTTCTTATTTGAAAGTGTTAGCCCTTGTTCTTTGTATTGTAGCTTCTACATAGCCAATTTTGATATGCTTGTAATTTATTCAATGCTTCTAGATGATGTTCATCTAGAAACTCAAGCTCATTCAACCTAGATGTCCTATATTCTTCATCATTAATCAAGTGTTGTGATGAAACTCTCAATGGTGGGAGCTCGACCTCAATGGGTAAAATAGATTTTGTTGCATAGACCAAGGAATATAGAATAGTACCAGTGGGTGTTCTAATACTCGTTCAATAGGCCCATAATGTGGGGTTCAACTGTAAGTGTCGATCCTAACCGATGTCATTAATATTCTTTTTCAAGATCTTTAGGATAGTCTTGTTAGACGCTTCCACTTGATCATTTCCTTAAAGGTATTAAGGTGTGGAGAAGCGATGCTAGATTTATCATGAATAAAACAAGATACTTCCACCTAGAATAGAATACATAGATGCTCACTCTACACATAACATTTGATTTCCATGTTTTTATTAAGGTACTTTCCCAAAGCGCCACTAAAGTGGTTTTCATTAGAGGATGATTTTTCTCTTTACAATTTTCCTAATTTTATTTTTATATTTTGGAATGATTATCAATTATGTCAACCCACCTGGTGGTGTTGATGTAGATTTTGTTGTCATTATGTGACAATGATATCTTTCTTGGAGGAGTTTTTTTTCCAAAATATGAGCGCTTGTATATAACCCCTAAATGTTCTTTTCTTCATCGATACCAGAGTTAACCTTATCTAGATGTGCACATTGTGAAAGAGTGCACTTAGATTCCTTATGATAAAGAGTTTCTTCTAGAACATGGTTAACATGAGAGTTGGATATTCTTGGTTTTAAGTGAGATGATGTATTTTAATGAGGGATATCAGATGAAGATGGATCAGTCGATAGTTTGGATAGAGGATCTTTGAATCTCTAAATGTGGGATGATGAACAATAAAATGTGTATATAGATATGGATTTAGGACCAAATTTTTCATATACTTTGTATGTCATTTTTGAAGCTTTCTTTTTTATTGGTGGACATCTTTGATGGATGGAAGTCCCTTTTTTTATTTTTCCCCAGAGTTTCTTTGACTAGTGGAGTTTGAGAGGCATTATTTTATTTATTTTTCTTTTAGATTCATTTGAATTTTATGTGTTCATTTTGATTTATTGATTTATTATCTTCGATGATATGCTCTTTTCCTTTAGAAGGATTTTTCTCTTGTTGGTCCCAATTAGTGGGTGGAAAGGTGCGAGGACAATGATTTATGACATGGATAATTGAAGTGTTGGTAGCAATTTTATTATAAGGACTCATCATGAATCCCAATTTGATGCTTTCATTACTTAAAGTTTCCCCCAATATTACGGAGGTATTACTGATATGATTATATTCCTTGATTTTTGAACAATCGATACCTTGATGTTTAGGATTATCAACAAACTACACTAATTCTAAGATACATTGTTCATGTAGATCTAATCCTTCTTTGCACTGCTAGAAACCTTCAAAAGTAGTATTAAAAATATTAGATTCTAATTGTTCTTTAAAAGATATAGGTTCTTCAAAGTCGGTGTAGAAACCTTCTTCATGATCACTTCCTAAAATTTTATCATGAAGTTCTATAAATTTTGTTAAAGGTTGATCATTTGCATATATGTTTGAAGTAGAAGACTCATGTTTTGGAGGAATATCATCTACATGTTCTGGGGAATCAATTGTCGCATGGGTAGATGCAAGAGTGACATGGGTGCATGAATGTGGTCATCTTTGTGAAATCCTATATGGATTGGAAAATACTTATTAAGTCATTATAGTATTTTAGGGATATGGATGGTTGATCTTGACTTATTTCTTTGTTATAGGATTGGAAAATACTCATTAGATCATCATAGTATTTTGGAGATATGGATGTTTGATCTTGAATTATTATTTTGTTATTGGATTGGAAAATAATTATTAGATCCTCATAGTATTTTGGAGATATGGATATTTGATCTTGACGTGTTTCAGAGTTACATTCATTATGCTTTGGTTGATTTTCTTGACATGGGTCAATTTCAAAGAATGGATTATTTATAAAGGACTTTTGGATACCTTCAAAATGCGGATATGTTGGTAATAGCTCTTGACTTATATTTTTTGCATTAGGTATGAGAGAAATTTGAAAGCACTCAAGGATTACTTGATTGTTAAATGGGTTTGCATTAATTATTTGATTATCTTGACATGTATTTGATATCTCTTAAATTTGTGCCCTAGCTAAGTTGTAGAACTTAGCACTTTAGAGGAACATGGAAACACTCCTAGGTTGTGGGTCACCTAAAACTTGGAGTGAGTCTCTAGATAAGGCTGGCTCCTAGCTGGTTATCACCTAAAGCTAATCTACTCTATTGATTTGATAGGGAAAAGGGTAGAAAGAAATACATAACTTAAAACTGAGAATTAAAAATAAGGGTTATACACCAAATTAAAAAGGACTATGAAACTCATAATTTCATACACTTGCCTGCAAAAACATAAACTAAAGATGCACAACCTATAACTATATGTCTTTGCATAAATATTTCACAAAAAGGTCCTAGAACTCAAACTTCTAGTAGGAAGGTATATTCACAGCTAAAAGTTATTTTGTACTTCAAGACACAAGTTGCAACCTGCATTGACACACTTTTTGCATAAAGGTATCAAGAAACATGAGACAAAGTTAAAAGGAAATAATCAATACCTCATAGATAACTTGATCAATCACTTAGGAACACACAATAATGCAAAGAATAAGTAGGCAAAATATCATATCAATTGCATCCAAGATTCTCATTGTATTTCATATCCAAAAGAGTTACAAAAATATGCCAAAATCTGTCAAAGGACTAAAAAAGTCACTAAGTCCAAAAAATGCACACTCAGAAATGCCTATGAAAGATTCAAGTGAATGACTATATCCATCAAATCCCAAGAAGTTTCACTAAAAAGGGAACCTAAAGCTTCCTTGGGTCAGATGCCCCTAAAAGCCCAAAATCTAGCAATTAGATTTTCCCAAAATGAGCTCATAAAGGTGGAAAAAGTCAATTTTGACTTAATCAAACCATAAGACACATGAAAGCGATACCTAAATATTCTCCACCACTCCAAAATTAAGTAGAAACAACCCTACATGTCCTCCATATGTTTGAGAAACTATTTCAACCATTCACCATTATTCCTGGAAATCATGAAGACTCCTCCTACTCACAAGGCATACGTAAGGTATGTATTCTATTTTTTGCATTTGAATAGAAATGTGACTTAAATGGTTTATAACAACATTATTGAAGTCAAAATGTCTTACATTTTAGATAAATGCAAAAATAAAATAAAGGGCTCGACCCATATGAGAAAATAAAATCAAAACATAAGTCTTTAAAAGACTTACATAGCATATAGAGGAGAGAAAATTACAAGACATAAGACTTAAAGTCTTAGCCCACGGGATATATTAATTTGCATGTATTTGTTTTAAAATATAGGAAAAAATTCCTAATCTTCTATTGACATACATTAGGGTTCAAAACCCTAACAACAAAACAAAGGCAAAATTAAAAAACATTCATTTCATTTTGCTCTCGATGCTTCTGGACGAAGCTGTTGACACTATAGGGTTTTTGCAAAGCTTTCCATGACAGATTTTAAAGATTACAGAGGGATTTTCCAATAGTTTTTGGAACAACAATCTCTCATGCTCAGGTAAGCATTTTATGTCACTCAGTTCTATTTTTTGAAGGGAAAGATGCTTGAATTGAGCCACCTTTGTAGAAAAAATGAATTTTATATTCATATCATGTGTTTTCTTTACATTCTCCACGCATTTACTTAAAAATTACTTAATTTTATTTAAAATAAATCATCGTTCTAGTTCTTGAGACCACGACCATACATCTGTATTTCACTTTTCTGAAAGTTTGTTGAAAGCTCGAACCTCTATCTTTCTCATGTATTTGTGATTTCATATATGTGAAGAAAAAATGCATTCTCACCTGTAGAATTCATTATCCTTCTTATTTTCAATGGTCGCGGCCATATATGTTACACAGGTGTTAAAAATTCTATTAGGTAGCCAAAAAACCCAAACCTTTTCTTATTAAAAACTCTGCATACATTTTGTTCTTCTCTGGAAAATGGCCATAGCTCGGCCCCTACTCATATTCTGGGTTTTCTTGTATGCATTCCATGCATTTATCTTCTTTCACTTGGCATTTTTTGCTTTTGTAAATGGTAAAGAAGAACCCCATACCCATTATGATTGCAACCTCTCTCATTCTGTAGATATTTCTTGATTTTGGGTTTAGAAAACCCGTGTTCCATTTCATAAAAAACCTCTCCACCTTTTGACTTTGAACCCCATTTTTGATGGTTCGGTTCAACATGGCTTAATTTTGCTTTAGAAACCCTAGCTCGAGGGATTTCTAGATTCTCTTGATCATTTTCTACAAATTCTATAGGGTTCTAACATTAAACCTAGCTCTGTATTTTATACACCATGGTTAAGTGTATTTCATTCAAGGTTTGGAACCCCAAATATACTTTATGCTCTTTTTCCCTCACAAGTGACCTACCTTTGTTACAAACAAGCTTCATAATAAGCTTGCTCACATGTCGTGACCATATGAGGGTTTTATTAATCTATGCACATTGTGTATGTATAGAGGAATCCCTCCTTTCCTATGGTAGATTCTTACAACACACTACCTAAAAATCCTTTGTTGCCTGATATTGTTGGTCTCTTATGATGTCTTTGTGATCTCCATGATGGTTGTAGCCATGGCTCTATCTCCAAAAAATTTTACATTATATGATATACATTGTCACTATCCCTTGGTGCTTATTACCATACCACATAACCACTACGATATGTTGATAGGAGAAAAATGAGATAAAAAAAGTAGTCTCATGTCTGTTATTTCTTTGATTGGGACTATCATGCCCATCTATGTAGTGTCTTTTCATGTGAATGTGTATAGGATGGACCTCATTGAGACTTGAATATGCTACACCATAATACACTAATAGGCTTTCATGAACCTTTCTTGGAATGGATGACCCTTAGCATTGCTTCAGAGGTAAAACTTATTGCCTACAACCTATATGACTACCTATTGCATAAGGTATACCCATCTTGTAACTCACTGCTCTAGCTTATTGTGAAATCTTCTTTTCAATACCAATGAATGATCATTATGATTTGAACAAATAATATACTATGTTCCTAATTTTTACTTGTTGTCATTGAGTTTCAATACATTTATTTGTTTCAATGTACCAAAACAGTAGTGGTGTAATATGCTTTTGATACTTAAAATGCAAATGCCTTAATGATGAGACCCTAATTCCTCACTGTCTCAGTTTAGTTGAATCAAGTAACTTAGGATAGTTACTTAATTCTTATGTAAAAGCCATCTCATGATGTTTTGATCACTATGATTCAAAAGAAATACTTTTGATGCATTGTTTTTTTACTTAACTCAAATATTGTTGTTTGGAACAGCATGTTGACATAATGGCTTTTGAACATATACTTCATTCACTTGCCATTGATAAATGCTCCCTCTAGATAACTTATACAAATCTCTGACAATAATTGATGAATCTTGCTACCTCATAATATGATGACTATCAAAAATACATGTATCACACTGTACTTTGCAATTTGCTTTAATACCATGATATTGTATGCATCCTTAATGATTTTCTTGAATAAGTATATGTCACTTATGACAGTGACAAACATCTCACTATCACAAACAATGTGTGCTTGCTTGAGTAAACCATAAGGAGATGAAATACCTTTCTATACCACTTTAAAGAATAATAGAATAACTTGTTGGGCTCGACCCTTATGGGATCTCATTTTACTCCACATGTTGTAATCAGATGAAACAAAAAAACAACATGATTTCACCTATACCTACACAATGAACAAACATGTTATATTAAAACAAGCATATGATAGGTGTGTTTGATAACTTTGTTGTTCTCTTGGACATCTATAATATGCTTGGCAATTTGAGTGCACGTGAGGATCTATCTTTATGTTTATAGATGTATGCACATATTTTGATTGGTGATCCCTCATTGCTCTAACAACACTTTCATTTATAGATGCAGGAAACCTGGGAGCAACAAGGAAGACATAAACTTGGAAACTTGAACAAGCGGGAATACTGAAGATGATGTGGAACAAACAGTTGGGATTCATCATTCAAGCAATGACGGGTCCCCTTACTATTTATGTGCATTCCTTTCTTATGTATCTATACATGTATAGTTTTTTCCATTATATGCATTTGAATAGTCAGTTCGATGGCTTGTGTGGAAAAATATCCATTTTAATTATCAATAAAGGCTAATTTTTTTAAAATAATGCTCAATCTCTCCTATGTTGAATGCATTTGCATAATGCAAAGTAGTAGTATAGTCTTATGATATTTTCTTTATACACATGAATGTAACATGGCAGAGTTAAAATATACCTTTTCCACTTGTAAAATATAAACAGCGCTACCTATTTGGGCTAGTAGAAAAAATAGGTAACAATATCTATTAGGGATAGTCCTTGGAGGGAAGTTGGAAAGATGACAATGTTTGATTGTTTTCTTGATGTGGATAGTTGTATAGAACTTAAAGATAACATGTTTGAATTAGAGATGAAAACCTTTTATAGGAAAAAATCTTCAATATGTGCTACCATGAGGTAAAATTATTTTAACATATCTTGAAATGGATCATTTCTAGGCACTAATGGATAGTTTTTATCATGATTCAAAAAAGTATCTATGTCAACATTCTCATTAGGTGAGGTAGACACATTCTCAATGTGATTATTTATGGATAGATTTTGAAGGTTATCCTCAACAATAATTGCATCTTGATCAATAAGGTCTTGTATGAGGTTCTTGAGTCTTATGCAACTTGACATTTCATGATCTTTTGTTCTATGGTATTCACAATAAACAATGTCATCATACCATGATGGTTTAAATTGAAGTTCATAATGACCTTGTGACTTTGGAAGATTGATAAAATTGGATTGGACCAACTTGTTTAATACGAACTCGATTAGCTCCCCTAAAGGAGTATACTCACATTTGGTGATATTGTTGGATTGTGATGTTGCTGGAGGATTCATATTTTGAATATTTGGTTGATAGATTCGTGAGTTTTGACATTGGTTAGAATCTAAAAAGCAACAAAGAATTTCAAACTCTTGATTAGGGACACCCATAGTTGTTTTGTCATTAAAGCTAATAGAATGTGATGACCCTATGAGAGGATAATATGGAATTGAATTTGGATAGTAGATTAATATTGACATGTTTTGTTGATTTCAAGATTAGACAAGTGAATGAGTGAGAAAACGTATGTTTCTATTTTGGATGATAGGGATGACTACAAGTTTGTTCTACACGGGTCTCTAGTCTAGTATAGATTGTTGATGAAAAATTGGAATTCTAGGAGTTTGAAAGGTTATGTTGTTTTGTACTAATAGTCAAACACATCATTTTATAAATGCATCGAATTATAGTCAAAAGTGATGCACTGCCCCTGAAAAACATAGCACTAATTTGTAAAAGCACAAGTCTGTAGACAAAAGAGACATTGTGTGATAGTCAAATGTGATACTATAGGATTTTAATAAAGGATCAATTTGATACAAACATGCCAAGTTATGCAAACACATAAATATGCATATAAAAGCACCAATTTGAAAAAATATAACACATAAAGATGCATATAGAAGTTGTTGGAAATATATGTTGCCATTGATGTCAACTCATGATGTGTTGTTATTGATGCTAAAAGTGTATGTTGAATGATGTACATACTTTGAAGATTGTTGGTATGTAGAGTATATGTCAACAGTATTGGATACAGTTGAAATGGTATTCAGTCTATTGTTTAAGTATGTTGTGGAGGCAAGTACACAAGTTTTTATATGTTCACAATATTCCTGCATTGGCCATTCCAGTTTGGTATACCACACAATGAGATAAGTTGGAAAAACCTTGATAAGGCATTTATAGTGTATACTCTAAGGCTATCATAACATTTTGGTTTCCATCCCTCTACAGTATAATCTTTTCTCTTGTAGTTCAAAAGATAATATGGTTCATATGTGAAGGTTTTATATCCAAGGATTCAAGTCATCATACCTTCTATAGTGAAAGTTATAAGTGACAGTGTTATGATTTTTGATCTATTAGTATAAAGAGTCGATGAGGGACTATTGGGATGCTCCACATTCCTCCAATGAGATAGATGTGACTATATAGACTTAGGGATATGTTCACAAAGGTATATGGATTCTTCCTTGCAATTCTCAAGTGATGGTGGTCTGCAAGATCAGTTTTCAAATGATAGTTTGCTATAGTTTGTCCAAATTGCTCTATTCATGTGTTCTTAATGGGATTCTTCAGTTGCACTAGCATATGATGATCAAAAACTTTAGGAAAAGGTTGAGGAAATATTATGCATGAACTAAAATTCTTGTATCTTGGTCCACATGATGCTCTTGGTCTCTCCTCGATAGTGTAAAGTTGAACAGTTGGTAGTTTTGATGGTGTTGTTATTAATTGAGCCGACGGGTTTGGTTCCTTCATCCACGATTGGATCTAATTAATTAAGTTTTATTTGGAGAGTGTGTTCAGATGTCTTTTGGTCTTTTTGTGTCATGTGTTGATCTGTAACTCTTTTTATTTTCATATTATATATGTTTGGATCTGACCTATGTGATATCATATGTTTCTTCTAAAAGGTTATCTTGGAGCCAACCTAATTAAGGTTTTGAGTTGTTGTGGAGGATATATATATAGAAGATCAAATTAATTTTCAAATTAATTGAATGTAATGTAATTTTGATTGAGCAATATGTTGAATATGAAGTGTGTGAAATCAATGTGAAGGGCTAATTATGTGAAAAAGGGGTTGCAACATCAACATATATTGGATGCTTCTTCATAGCAGTTCATATCCATATTTCTTATTATAATTTTCATGTATCCTTCTCTAAGAAAATGAGTATCATTATGTCCTTTGTATCTTTCCCTAGGGTTGTACACCTTAGTCTGTAAGTCCATAGGCAATGAGCCTTAAACAACATTGTAATCTTTCTAAGCAATGAGCTTCATATATTGTGAGTTAACTCTCACTGTGGCTTTTCCCTCATTGGGTTTTGCATGTAAAAGTCTTGGTGTCCTTGTGTGGTGCATGTTTTATTTTCTTCTCTTCTTTCAGTTCATATAATATGATGTTTAATCTGCAAATGGGAATAGTTAAATTTTAATATATGCTAATTCACCCCCTCCACCTCAGCACTACATTATATTCAACAATTGGTATCAAATCCAAGTATATTTGAGAAGCTTAAAAGTTATGAGATAGATCATGCACTTAAACACATGGGGTCTATAGCAAAGATCTGTGATATATTCATTCCAGAACCAAATCTAGAAGTGATGGAACTTGAAGGTCGGGACATCAATCCAGATGATTGTGAAGTTGATTTTGAAGGATAACTTTAGTATGCTCTTGAAGATCTAGATGAAGCAAGATTACAAAATATAAAAATATGAGTGAATGCTAGAAAAATTAAAAGAGACAGTTGAAAAATTGAAGGCAAAATCCAACGAATCAAAAGAAGAGATTGGCAAACTGAAAGCTCAAATAGGAGGAAATGGGTGTGAGACTAAAATCAAAGAAGCTAAAGATGTGGTCTCAAATTTAAAAGTCAAAGTTGAAGAAGGAAATCTAGGATTGAGGATTGCTTGAATACCAATCTCAATGATAAAACTATTAAGTGTTTAAAGCTTGAGGAAGAGATTGTATCTCTTAGAAAATAACTTGAAAAAGAAAAAGAGAAAATTGAAAAAGGTCTAAAATTGAGAGGAGGTTATAAATTTCTTGATGAGTTGATCAACTCTCAAAAACCATCAAAAAATAAATTTGGTTTTGGTATTAAAAAAGGGAAAAGTCCTATATCTGGTGTATCTACAAGTTTGTATAATAACTTCAAAGCAGAAGGGAAGTTTGAAACATGGATGGAGAAATCCTGCACTAAAAATCCTAAGGAAATATCCTCCAGATATGTAAATATAATTCAAGATAACAAGAGAGAAGGTGGATTCATTCTTGTCTGAAACAAGAAGAAGTTCAGAAAGCATGCCCCTAAACAAACTACTCCTATCAGGTTCAATGGTAACTGCTATGCTTGTAATAAGTTTGGTCATAAGGCAGTTGAGTGTAGAAGCAAGATGAGTTAGAATCCACACAAACTCATTGAACAAATAGATAAAACTTTATTGCAACACAAAACAGATTAAAACAATAGTTAAACATTAATTTCCACAACACATGAACACCATATTTTGCATGGAAAACCCAATGAGGGAAAAACCACGGTGAGGATTAACTTATAGTATATAAAGTTATTTCAAAATCTGTAACAAAGAGGCTCGCTGCCAAATACAGAAGCTCACTACTTACAAGGACTTACTGTCCAAAAATGGAGGCTCACTACCTACAAAATTAAGTAATCAAAAAATGGCTAACCGCTAGAGTTGAACTAAGCAGTTACACCACATGTGCAGGTTCAGTCCCTTTGATGCTCAGAGTATTCGCTCACATGATATGATCTTCAACCATTGTTCAGACACTTAGCTCATGCATACAATTCTTCTTCTCTTCACATTTGCATTCACTATACACCCCTATGTCACTTCTCCTTCATCTCTTCATTCGCTTCTCATCTTCTAACCATCTTGTATATATACCTGATATATCTGTATGCATTGCTTAGGTCGGCCCGATTGATGCAAAACATATTTTCAAGATGATAACTTTTTGGCTTCATAACAAAAGTATTCCACCCATGTCATGTAACATCATGTCAACCAGGATTAACTTAATACCAAAATTTAATCTCAAAACCAATGCCAACACATAACCCAATCAAATGAACATCTGAAAATACATACATATGTGCTTCCATCCATTATAAGCCTTTTTCCAAAACCTCAGATCATACAAATTATCGGAGAAGATATCTGGACCAACATACCAGAGATACTGAATAGGATAAGCATGATCTTCATAGATCTCACACCGCTACAAGATACCAGACCAACATGGTGACATCAATGACAATATATGACAAACTTCCAACAATCTCCCCCTTTGTCAATGATGGCAACATGTACAAAAATCCTACTTCAAAAACTTCTCCAAAAACAAAAACTCCCAAAACTCTCCCAGACTTTTCCAAATCTCTCCCCCTTTGACATCAATGGCAAAGGGAACCAAAAAAGATAAAAACATGGTGACATCTAACATTTGAATATTTCCATGCAAAATTTCAAAACTTTAAAACTTTCAAGTATCCAATTTCTCAAACTAGAAAGATTGTTTTCACCTGGAACACCTTTTTCTACCTTTCTTTGATCACAGGAAGCAATTTCTTCCATTCTAATACTACAAAATCCATTCTTACACACACACTATCCAATACAGCCAATAGTGTGAAGGGGTATGACCAATCTACAGATGAGCATTGCTTCTCACATTCTCTTGCGTCAGAGATTATTCTAAAAATATGGTCTAACCAAACCTCAACAATCTCCTTAAGAAGCTAGAAGGTCTTCACTACATCATCCCTTTTCCTCTGCACAATGATCATTTCAGCTTGAATTTCACCAATTCTCAGTCTTTGCTTCACTTCTTTATCCTCAAAAATATCAAACTTCTTTCCAATTTTTTTCACTTCAGATTCTATTGCTTCAATTCTACTTCGAAAGTTATCAACTGCAGCAGGCCACCGGAGACAATACTTGTATATGTCTGTCATTTATTTCATGCATTTCTTTGTCTCTACAACTAGTTTAGATAACCTTTTCTTTTCCTTTGGACATCTCTTTTCAACTAAAGCTTCCAACTTACGTCCTCCTGGACCTTCAAGCAACATTCTCTCTTCAACTATTTCAACTAAATTTTTAGGTAAGAAATCATAAATAGTAGATACATCAATACCTTTACGAAGTAGATATTCAACTAAAGCATCATCAATTTTAAGTCTATCAATAGGTGAGGCCATATTCCATACATCACCAACTTTCTTCATTTTTCCTTTTATTATCATGGACTGGATACCTTTTGGATCGAAAGATTCTGATCTAGCCATAGATTCTTCTTCTTCTTTATTTTCTTCAAGGATAACAATGAGATTTTCAGAGACAACTTTTTTTTACTTTGATTCCAAAGGGGAATCACTAGAGACTACTTCCAATTCCTTCATCTCGGAGGAAGAACCTTCCTCAAATTGACTCACCATGACTTCACCGGAGCTCATTACATTCTGCAACAATAAGAAAAAACATTTGCATGCACTTGCTTTATCTTCTAAACTTTCCAAGTGCCCGAATATTTGTTTTCCAATGGGAATCCCAGATTCCAACTCAACATCTTTCTTTCCCGGTAGTGATTTCAAAAAATAAATTACCAAACATGTAAGAAAGGACCCAAAACAGAATGGGTATCCTTCTCCTAGTATCATTTGTATATTCTCAATAATATTTTCAAGAATTAGCTTACATAGATCAACTTGTATGTTATCTTCTACCATTTTATGCGCCAAATAAACTGCAATGGCCGAAGTAGAGCCTTCACGATTTCTAAAAATGATTTTATAAGAAATGTCATATGCAACATACCTAACCGAGGCATCACCAATAGTATCGATCAATTGTGCTCGAAGATCTTTGTCAACTCCTATCATTTCCTCCACTTCCTTATATTTTATAGTTTTTTCGTCCAGGAAGTTCTCCAACACCGCACAGCTTGGTAACCGCTTCGATTGCTTCCTTCGAAATGAGATAGGGTTTTTCCAATTCAATTTTTCCATCCTTGAATTTGCACAGAAGGAATAAGATAAATTCTTTTTCAGCAAACCAAGGGAATTCTCCCCAAACCTAGGGTTCGTATGTTTTGTAGATCATTCGGTTCCAACCCTAATTCCAATTTCTTTATTTTTTGGTGATCGAATTCATCTATTTCGACTGCTTTTAACTTTAGAGGGGTATTCCCACTTGATCTTCTTTTAGGAATTTATATTTTATCTCTTAAGAAAAATTTAACAAGAAAATTCTTCGATTACCTTCTTCTACAACTGCGAGATAGAGAAATTTTATTACCTATATCGAATATCCACAATGATTTCTTTAAGGGTCTTCAAATTGCTTCAGAGATGCTTCAAGAAGGTTCCAAGTGCTCTAAAAATCCTTCGAATGTATTTGATGATCAAAATGATTTGCAAAAGTTCCTTTATACTTCATCATTTTTCCTTAATTCGTATTAATTGCAAAAAGCTAACAAACTTATTTTCCATTTAAACTAAGAAATGCTAATTTTCTCCACAAAAGAACAAGCTTGCATCTTTTCTTCTGGTTTATTTTGCAACACTTCTATTTTGACATTCATTACAATATATCCACATGCCAACATCTGACACACTATATTTTCAAGGGTTTAATTGATTTTCTGATAAAGCTCCCCCTAAGACCAAGCTAGGCTAGTTTCCAGAGGATTCATTTGCACTGGATGAGGGTACAAATGCATCAGTAGACTTTGATCCTTCTTTATTTTTCCATATTTTTCTCATTTCCTACTTAACCTCTTCCTTATCAATCTTTTCCACTGGTTTATTATCTTCCACCGGAGCAGACCACTCCCCTTTTCTATTTATGCACACCTTTGAGATATGTCTTGGTTTCTTGCAATAGTAACAAACTACATTTTTATGTAGTGTTCGATTTCCATTCATCCTTGTTCTGTATTGATTTTCTTTATGTCCAAACATGTTATAGGTATAACAATAGCCATTGAATGATTGATTTATCCTTTTTCCATTGAACCTATTCATCATCATCTTTACCGAAGATCTGCACTCAGTGGCTTTATGTCCTATCTTCTTGCATGTATAACATTGTCTGAAGAAGGGACCAAAAAACTGATTCAACCTACTCCTACATTTAGTTTCCTTATGACCAAAATTTTTACATGAATAAAAAACACCATTGAATGATGAATACCTTTGTGCATTTGGTTGTCTAACAAGTGGTTTTCTTTCAGAGTATCTTCTCTACACTCCTTTTTCTTAATTCTTCTGATTATTTACTAGATTAGAGTTTTGCATTTTTCCAACAACCTCATTACCTAAGCCACTTTTTTTCTTAGAAGGTTTTTGTCCTGCTATCAATTCATCAAGCTTAGTGGAGCTTGTCTTAAATTCATCTTCACTGATTTTTTCTTTCTCAAGTTCTGCTTTCAAATTCATCACTTCATGTTCAATCCTACAACATACATCATCTTTTCTTTGTATTATAGTTTTAAAGCACTCTTCAACTTTTTTCTTTTCATCTATCTTTAATTTTAGTCAGGTATTCTCATCATTTGCTTGTTTCAATTCTTCACTCACTTCTATGTATCTTTCCTTGAATTTCTTTAACTGCTCTTTCAATTTCTAGATACATTCATTAGCTTCATCAAGATTCTCCTTTGGGTCTCTATTTTCAATTATAGCCTTATCAAGATCTTCAAGAGCAGTCTGGATTTCTTCTTTATCCATTTGTTCAATCTGTAGGATCTCCTCAAGTTGTTAAACTTCTCCAAAGGAACCAAAAATTTGATACCAATTATTGAATAAACCAGATACTAAAATGGGGGGGGTGAAACAGTATCCACACAAACTCATTGAACAAATACTTAAAAATTTATTGAAGCATAGAACAGATTAAAAAAATAGTTAAACATTAAGTTCCACAACACATGAACACCATATTTTACGTGGAAAACCCAATGAGGGAAAAACCACGATGAGGATTAACTCACAATATATAAAGTTATTTCAAAACTAGTAACAAAGAGGCTCACTACCAGATATAGAAGTTCACTGCTTACAAGGACTTACTATCCAAAAATAGAGGCTCACACCCTACATAATTAAGTAAACAAAAAATGGCTAACTGCTAGAGTTGAACTGAAGAGTTACACCACATGTGCAAGTTTAGTCCCTTTGATGCTCAGATTATTCGCTCGCATGATCTAATCTTCAACCACTATTTGAACACTTCGCTCATATATACACTTCTTCTTCTCTTCGCATTCATATTCATTGTACACCCCTATGTCACTTCTCCTTCATCTCTTCATTCGCTTCTCATCTTCTAACCATCTTGTATATATACCCAATATATATGTATGCATTGCTTAGGTTGGCTTGATTGATGCAAAACATATTTTCAAGATGATAACTTGTCAGCTTCATAACAAAATTATTTCACTTGTGTCATGCAACATCATGTCGGTTAGGATTAACTTAATACCAAAATGCAATCTCAAAAATGGATTCCAACACATCACCCAATCAAATGAACATCTGAAAATAAATACATACACACTTCCAACCGTTATAAGCCTTTTTCGAAAACCTTAGATCATACATATTACCGGAGAAGATATCTGGACCAACATACCAAAGATACCGGATAGGATAAGTGTGATCTTCGTAGATCTCACACTGGTACAAGGTACCAAACCAACATGGTGACATCAATGACAATATATGACAAACTTCCAAAAATACTTGCAATAAACTAGTTTGTATGGAAATTCATCTAGATTGATTCGTTCTTGTGTTTTCAAGCGATTTGTTCAGTTGCACCAGCATGTGATGATCATAAACTTCAAGAAAAGTTTGAGAAAATATTGTGCATAAACTACAATTCTTGTATCTTGGTTTTCATAATACTCTTTGTCTCTCCCAGATAGTGTAAGGTTGAACAGTTGGTAGTTTCGATGGTGTTATCATTAATTGAGCCGACAGGTTTGGCTCCTTCATCTACAATTAGATCTGATTAATTAAGTTTTCTTTGTAGGGTGTTTTGAAATGTATATTGGTCATGTTGTTTCATGTGTTGATCTGCAACTCTTTTTCTTTTCATATTATATATGTTTGGAGCCAACCTATGTTATCTATCATATGTTTATTCTAAAAGGTTATCTTGGAGCTAACCTAATTAAGGTTTTAAGTCATTATGGAGGATATATATAGAAGATCAAATTCATTTGTGAAGGAATTTAATGTGATGGAATTATGTATGATCAGTACGTTGAAGGTAAGTGTGAAATCAGTGTGAAAGGCTAATTGTGTGAAAAAGGGATTGTAACATCAGCATATGTTGGATTCTTCTTCATAGAAATTCATATTAATATTTCTCATTATAATTTTTATTTATCCTAGACTCTAAGATAGTGAGTCTCATCAGGTCCTTTGTATCTTTCCCTAGGGTTGTACACCTTAGTCTGCAAGTCTATAGGCAGTGAGCCTTAAACAAAATTGTAATCTTTCTAAGCAGTGAGCTTCATATATTGTGAGTTAACTCTCACTATGGTTTTTCCCTCATTAGTTTTTCCACATAAAAAAATTTGGTGTCCTTGTGTGGTGCATGTTTTCTTTTCTTCTCTTGTTTCAGGTCATATGATGTGATGTTTAATCTAAAAATGGGAATGGTTAATTTTCATATAATATTATTCACCCCCTTCTCAACACTACATTTTGTTCAATAGAAGCGACATAAAGTGTTAGTTAGACATGAAACTATAGGATTTTGACAGAGGGTCAATCTAATACAAACCCACCAAGTTGTGCAAACACATTTATATGCATACTAAAGCACCAATTTGAAAAAATCAAACATGTCAAGATGCATATAGAAGCAACACAAAGTGATAGTCAAACGCAACACTGTAGGATTTTCACAAAGGACTGATATGAGAAAAACGTGCCAAGTTGTGCAAATGTGTCGATATGCATACAAAGTGACGATGTGAAAAAATAAAATGCATCAAGATGCATACAAAAGTGACACAAAGTGATAGTCAAATGCATCAATTTGACTCATAGATCATATTTTGAAAGTGTATCCTAAGTACATCTAGGGTTTTGTAATTTTTAAGGATTAATTTATTTATTTGATCTAGTAAGTGATAAAAACAATAAATAATCACACATAGGACTGAATAAAGAAGATTTTTGGTATATTTTCATGTTTATTCTTCAACAAGACCATGCTAATTGGTATCACAGGTAGTTTAATAATGAATACACACCATAGATACACAACCTATTTTAGTAGTTAGATTGGGTTATCAATCTATAGTGGGCCCACCATGCTGAAGCTATATGTCCACAATGATTGAGTGACTAGAGTATATGAAGGTCATGTACCATCTTCACACCTCTCACCTTAAAAAGGACAAGGTCCTAATCAAGGCATTTTGATCACCTCAACAAGGGGAAGTACATGGTGAGTAACTTCACACATTAATCCTTGTATGTTGCACCAATATAAACTAATAGCTAAAAGTTCTTAAAGGCTTTAAGATAAACAAGTTTGTATTGGGGGTCTACCATGAACATATAGTTCATTTGTTATGTTTGAGTTGAGAGGGGTCTCCTTTGTACTCATCACCTCCATGTCTCGATGGACCACTGGTCATGGGGCTTGTCTTGAAGGATTCTATCTAGTCCTTGAGGTATAAATTTCATTCTCCCCCTTTATATAGCCCATCAAGAAATGTGCTTGAGATCAAACGCTAGGATAATGAGGCTCCTAGACAAGTCTCCTACTTGAAATTTACAGTTATGGTGCTACTTTTGATCCCCAAGATCATTCTTAGGAGTCGTAAGGGGAGAGAATACACAAAACACCACACCTCAAGGTGTAAAAACATTATGATAGTTACTAATGTTTCTAATTTCTAAGATCGTATGAAGCACAAGGAAAGAGCATTCGCAACACTAACCTACCAAACACATCAAAGAATTCATTTTAGGTGCACCAAAATCAAATATGAGATTTATATTGTTCAATTTTAGGAAAACCAAAATAAAATGAGAGTTGTATTATTCATCTTTAAACCCAAATCTAAGTGTGCAAGTTGTTTGTTCTTTTTAGGTACACCAAAGGAAAATTATAGTTGTATTGTTCATTTTTAAATACACCAAAATAAAGTGTGAGATTTGTAGGTTCTTTTTAGGTACACCAAATGAAATGTGAAATCAATTCTAGGTACACAAAATTAAATGTGAGTCCTAGACTATTTAAAAACCTACAACCAAGAACATTAGTAATCTTGAACTTAGTCTTCTTCCATCAATTACAGTATGCTGCTAAAATGTTAGCTCAGATAGAGATAAGATCAAAAAATAGAGAATGGCTAGGTTTAGGCAAATGAATGAAATAAAATTGATAAACTATAAACCCTATGAGAACAAAAGCATCGATACCTAACCAATGCATTGATATTTTTGTAAAAGTGTCACTCATTGCATAGTCAAAAGTGTTGGCCTTCTACAAACACGTTGTCCTTTAAATAGAAGTGTCAAACGTCTTGTAGAGAGGAAAATAATAGTCAGAATAGAAGCATCGAAGTACTGTAAACACGTTGAACTTTACATAGATAGATGTGTTGATATTCCATAGTAGTGTTGACCTTTAAACAAAATCACCAAATTAACCTGCAAATAGAAAAAGAATGTATCAGTCAAAAGTGTCACTATAATTTTGCATATGTGTCGATGTCTTACAGAAGTGTCACACTACACAAAACAAAAGAGTTGAACTTCTTCAAATGTGTCTCTATAACCTATAGGCCGAGAAAAAATTCACACAAAAGGTTAAATCTAGGATGTGGGTCCCACAAGGAATGCCAAAATTTCATAGGGAAAATTATGGAGACCAAATGAAAGCATAATTGAAATTAGAGTCCAAAAACACTAAGAACTTACAAAATTGATATCATACAAACCCATACTCAATGAAATTAGTTTGCTAAGCATCAAAGATTTAATCTAAAGAAATGAATTACAAATTCAAAGAAATTAAACCAAATGACCATGTAAACCTTCAATCCCATTGTGGATTGATGCAAATTTGTGATGTGGATTGCTCAAATTGTGCATAATCCATGTTCTGAAAGATTGATGAGAGGTGTGATTCACAAAATAAGTGTTCTAAAATTCTCAATATTGGCTCAATAATTCTAGAAAGTTCCTATTCTAATGAGGACTATGAATGAATTTCATGTTGAAGAGGCTTTGTTTTATAGATTTTAGGAATTATGATCAATGATCAAGATTTGATCTGAAGATCAATGGATGAGAGGAAATCAGGGAGATGAGGGAAGATCAATGGATGAAATTGAATGAGAGCCCAAAATATCCCTATTTTCATGGAAAAGAGGTTGAGCATATTTTGAATTAGAGGGAAGAAGATATTTGAATTTGAATTGGGAATATTCCCTTTTTTAAAAAGAATATTCTTTGTGCAAGTTTGAGGGTTGGAGAAAAATTAGTCAGTTAAATAGTATGAAAATTATTTTATTGTGAGCATGAGAAGATTTACGATTTTAATTAAATAATTAGGAACTATTTAATCAAAGGGGGAAATTAGTATGAAAATGGTAAATTAATCAAATAACCTTAATTATTCAACTAATAGGGGAATAAAGTGAATTTAGTTGAATAATTGGAAATTATTTAATTAAATAGAGGAATTAGATGAACATGAGGAAAATTATGTTAATAAGTGAAATCAAGGTGTGTGATTTTTTCAAGATAATTTTAGTTGTACATTAGGGAACCTTATGATTTACTAGTAGTGCTGGTAGAGAATATAGAGAAAGATTGTCAAAATGCACATTATTTTTCTCCATTATTTGATCTAGTGAATTAGACTCAAGAGGCATTAATGACAACCATTACCAAATGTATCAAATGGTGGGTTAAGAGATGTAATCCCATGATAAATATATATCCATGATATATCCTAACTATATAGGGAAATATGGACATGTTATTGTTGATATTAAAGGCCACACTAGGGGAGAGAGATAGAATATAAAATGATTTGTACTAGGGTCTCTAACCCAAGTAACCATGCTTGCACTTGCAAGAAATATCCTCTTTAAGGAGAACTAAGAATTACAATCACAAAATTCCAACTTAAGGGAGGAGATTGGGTGACTCTAAGAGATGATGAATGTGATGTCGCAATATAGGAGTAGATCAAAGACTCATTCTCCTCACAGGGTTTGATTTGGAAGGAGTAAGGTAGGAGAGGGTTCCCCAAGGCAATTTCCCTAGTTGATTTATATGTTGAGGCATCAATAGCTTTATTCGATATAGTTTTTTGAATATTTTATATATGCCATATAACTTATTATATGAGTATTTTTCTTAGATGTTGGAATGTGCATATGTTTTTATAACCTTTCCTCATTTTTTTGTATGCTCATGTATATCATCTAGATAATGTAAAAATAGTAATAAACAATGTACATGCATATTATAATGAAATAATAAATATTAATAATTATAATAACTAGAAAATAAAGTATGTAAAATTATTTAAAAATAATAATATCCTATATAAGTAAATAGACTAAAACAACTTTAATTGAAGCATGCAATTTTGTAATATCTATAAATAATTATGCATCGTGTGACACTCAAACCTGTATAGATCATGAATATGAAAGGTTCCTTATATTTTCACTTGCATTCTTCTAACCATTTTGTAAGATCTTTAGGCATGTAGCTAATACCCTTATTGTCTTTCTTATCTAAATATTGTAATGGTTTTAAAATTTCATGCTCACGGTGAACCAAGCCATGATTGTTGTATCTATAATTTTAGATAATTATATATTTTGGTCTATATAATGTATTCAAAGATATAGTTTAGAAATATCTAATTGAATAGTATATGTGTTACTTTCAATTTATATCACACATATAAACTTGAATAGTATATGTGTTACTTTCAATTTATATCACACATATAAGCTTGAATAGTATATGTGTTACTCTATATAATGGGTCTATATAGAGTAATGAGATTGATGAGAAATAAACTTGTTTTTATGCCAATTATTAGAAAATTCAATATCTATCTAAATATGAATTCAATGGATGAGATACAAGGCTTAGACTAAAACAGCATGAAAATTTGAAACTTATATGCAAATTTGGAAATTAGGTTGCCTTAATATGAAATTATCAAGATTAGATCCATCCTTTTATGATGCCAAAAATCAGCCAACATAACATGCTTAGAAATACTACCTTATGTGGTCTTATAACATCAATATATAAACAATAACATCACCATAAGATATCAAAAATGAGGCACAAATCAACAACACGAGAGCATCACACAACACAAGGTTTAGGTGGAGAAACCCTTGCGAGAAAAAACTCCACCAAGAAGATAGGCCAAGTACGTATTATTTAAAAATAAATGAGATTAAAACATATTTGCTTCCATTATCCTCTTTTCCTCCACCATGGAAGCACCTATGCACTTGGGAACAACCTCCTTATACCTCAACCTATCCTTGTTCCTGTAAAGAAACTTTACCTTCAATTTTTTTTCATAATTTCTACATCCAAGAGGCTGAATTTATAGACTTGTGAAGACATATTAAGTCCCAAACATGACTTCCAAAGATTACCCTTCATTCCAAATGTCCCCAACCCTTGGATTACCTTCTCATAATGTGAAAGGATGCCATTTTTGGCTCAATACTTTCCCTACAACATGGGTGCTTAAACTTGGGAGATAAAAATTACATTAAATGTAATAAATGATAGAATACCAAGAGACACATGTTGCCTCATTCGAAGCTCCTACTTGGAAAATCTAAACAGTCACTCATTTATCCTTTTCCTTATCATTTATTATCTCATTCTAGGCATCCACATGTGGGAAAAATAATATTAAATATTTATGTCCACAAGTCACATTTACTATTGCTAGTGGACCCATCACCCCTTATGAATATATTACAAACTAGCATATATATATTATTTATTAATAATATATATAAAAACACCAAGAGATATCCTTCTCGAGGTGTCTATTCTATTGTATTTCTATGTGCACAATTGATTAAAAAATAGAAGCCTCGAGAAGGATATCTCTCGACGTTTTTATATATATTATTAATAAATAATATATATATGCTAGTAGCATTCACAACGGAACATGGATGACAAAATTGTTATTGTTAGGGTTAGGGTTAGGATTAGCTTTAGGGTTAGGATAGGGTTAGGGTTAGTGTTATTATTAGGATTAGCATTAGGGTTAGGTTCAAGGTTATGGTGGAGGGTTAGGGTTAAGGTTATACGAGAAATGAGGATTAAGGTTGGGAATAATTTTATTATTGGGAATAGGGTTAGTGTTAGGTTTAGAGATAAAATTGATATTAAGATTGGAGTTATTATTAGGTTTAGGATTAGGGTTAAAATTTTAAGATAATTTTTAGGGTTAAAGTTATGATTACAATTAGAGTTAGGTTTACAATTAGGGTTAATATTAGTATTATCACAACCTAACCTTAACCCCAAGCTTTATCATAGAACCCTAATCATAATTCTAAGTGAACACTAACCCTAATTTAACTCTAACCTTAATCCTTATTAAACCCTAACCATAACCCTAATTTAACCCTAACCATAACCCTAATTATACTCTAAACCTAACCCTAACCCTAATCCTATTTGAATCTTAATCTTACTCATAACCATAATTAAAGCTTAATCCTAATTAAATCATAACCCTAACCCTAGTTCAATTAAGTTCAAGGTTCAATTAGGGTTTTATGATTCATTTAGGGTTAAGATTCAATTAAAGCTAAGCAAATACAAATGATCTCAGAATGCAATGTTAATGTATTTAGCTTTGTTCTTTAAGGTTTCTTTAGCTAGGTATAGGGTTGAATCAAGGGTACAATTATGGTTAGTGTTAGGGTTAGGGTAAGGGTTAAGGTTCTATGATAAAGCTTAGGCTTAGTGTTAGGGTCCAATTGGGGTAAGGGTTAGTATTAGGGTTAGATATATGGTTCAATCAGGGTTTGTATTAATGTTAGTTTTAGAGTTAGGGCTATGTGTAGTGTTGGATATAAAATTAGAGTTAGGTTTGGGGCTAATTAGTGTTATTTCTAGGGTTGGGGTTATCATTAAGGTTCTAGAATTATAATTAGTGTTAGTGTTGGGGTTAGATTCTATCACTTTAATAAAAATAATCTTGTATAAAATCGATCATTTTGTTTTGAAATTATATATTTAAAATATTTTTTAAATTTATCTATGTTGATATATGAGAGATTTAACAAATCTAAACTCTATACAATTTATAGTTAAATTTATATTATATTTTATTAAATTATTAAACAAAAATTAAGTTGTTCAGTTAAGTTTAAGGTTCAATTAAGATTATTTGTTTAGGTTTAAGATTCAATTAAAACTAGGTATAGGGTTGAGTTATGGTTAGGGTTGTAGTTTTATTAAGGGTACAATTAGGGTTAGAGTTAGGTTTGGGGTAATGGTTAAGGTTCTATGATAAAGCTTGGGGTTAGTTTTAGGGTTTAATTAGGATAAGGGTTAGTATTAGGTTCAGATATATGGTTCAATCAAGGTAAGGGTTAGTATTAGGGTCAGATATATGGTTCAATCAAGGTAAGGGTTAGTATTAGGGTAAGATATATGGTTCAATCAGGGTTTGTATTAATGTTGGTTTTAGAATCAGGGTTATGTGTAGGGTTAGATATAAAATTAGAGTTAGGTTTGGGTTAATTAGTGTTAGTTTTAGGATTGAGGTTATGATTAAGGTTAGAATTATAGTTATTGTTAGTGTTGAGGTTAGATTCAATCACTTCAATAAAAATAATCTTCTATAGATCATTCATTTTGTTTTGAAATTAGATATTTTTAAATATTTTTAAATTTACCTATGGTGATATATGAGAGATATAAGAAATCTAAAGTTTCTACAATTTATAGTTATATTTAAACTATATTTTATTAAATTGTTTTAAAAAAATAGTTGTTTATAAATTAAGTATAGTACAAGATGCAACATAAAATAACCTCACCAATGTCATTATTCAATGTGCTTGAATAAAAAACATCACAAATATTTTATATATGTGTGTGTGTGTGTGTGAGAAATAAGTACCAAAGATGTATGGTAAAGAAAATCTAATTAATAGCTCTTACATGCATACCCTTAAACTCAATCGATACACATTTCCACATAATTAAAACTTTTGAATTAAATTCTAAAAATATATATTAATAAACATGTAGGATGAAAAGTTAAAAACTAAAGATATTTTTTAAAATCTTTAACGATGTTATATAATTTAAAGATGGATAGGCTAGTTTTAACTATATTAATTTAAAAATATATATGTATAATAATAAATTTATTATATTTTTTGTATTTAATTTTATAATTTAATTTGATTTTAGATGTGCATTTATTATGAAAAGTTCCTTAAATTTATAATATTTTTTTACATTAATATAAAATATTTAGTAAAATAAAATATGAATTATTTTTATTTTAAGTTTTTTCGATTTTTAAGAAAATATTGAATAATTTTTATGTTTAATAGTAAATTTAAGATATATATTTTTATTTAATTTTTTATTTTTCTAATTTTAAATATATTAATTTCTAAATTCCTTTATAGTTTTATTTATATTCAAATAGTTAATTTTTTAATTTTAAGTGTACTGATTTAGAAACTTATTTTTACATGAAATAGTAAATTTAGAAAAGTATGACAAATTTCTTTCACCCTTATTTTTTTTTAATTTTAGAAACTTATTTTTATGTGTAGTAATTTAACATTTGAAAAAAAAACCTTAAATGTTTTCTAATCTTATGTCTTTTAATTTATAAACTTGTTTTTATATGAAATAATCAATTTAGAATATTTCTTTTATAGTTGATTTTCTAAATTTTAGAAACTCTAATTATTGCACTTGTTTTATATAAAATAATCAATTTAGAATATTTCTTTTATACTTGATTTTCTAAATTCTAAAAACTTGAGCTAAGGGAGAGGGGCCAATAGTCGTGCGGGGTCCAATAGTCGTGCACTCAATTGTGATTATAATACCTAGTCTTACCACATATTTATACTATATATTGTAAATAAATAGTCTAAATATAAATAAAAAAATAACCAAATGTTGATCAAAAGTGGACCCATACTTGAACACATGAGAACCTTTAAATGTTATATTAAAAAAACATAAATACATTCATGAAGAAGTGAAATAAGTATTTTTTTGTCTCAAATAAAATATCACAACTATCCACTATAAGTGTGTAATTTAAAAAATAAAATGCTCATTTAATAAAATAAGACACTCATTTAAACAAGTATTCTTATCATAGTGAAAAAATATTGTTCTAATGTGTACAACTATTGGGATAGCAATGTACAAGCATTGGAGTATTTTATATTAATAGTTTGTCCTATCACAAATATTAAAGTGAGTACAACAAATATCATGTATTTTTTCATTAAATGTTAAAGATTTTCAAAAAGTTTTAGTGTTCAACTATTGGTCCATTTTTGTTTGATATAAGTTGTATTTTAAATAATTATGTGTTGTTTTTAAAACAATAAACAATTTTTTTGTGTTCAACTATTGGTCCATATGTGTTGAATATAAAAGCTAGAGATATCAAAGATTTATGGTTACCAATAGGTATTTGGTCCATTTATGTTGCATATTATCATATTTTAAATAAAAATATGATATTTTACAAGCAACAAATGGTATTTTTTTGTTCAACTACTGGGGTTTCCATGATTAAATTTTGGTCGAATCTTTAAAAAGTCAAATTTTAGACACTTCTCAATAGATGTGTTGATGTGGCGAGTTCGATGATGAGTGACACCTCCAAACCTTAGTTATAGATAGATAAGAGGCTAGTCCACATGTCAAAAAAAAATGAAGGTTCTACGATATTCCAGTCAATTGATGTTGCTGATTATTTGATGTGCTTGAATAGAAAACATCACAAATATTATATATATATATATATATATATATATATATACCAAAGATATATTGTAAAAATAATCTAATTAATAGCTCTTGACATTCATACCTTTAAATTCAATTAATACACATTTCCACATAATTAAAACCTTTGAATTAAATTCTAAAAACATATATCGATAAACATGTAGGATAAAAAGCTAAAAAACGAGATATTTTTGAAAAGCTAGAAACTAAAGATATTTTTTAAAATCTTTAACAATGTTATATAATTTACAAACTTTCGAGTGTGTCCAAGGTTAAGAACTATCATAGATAATTTCTATGTAGAAGGATGAAACTCGTGATCGTAAAATAAATTTTATAATTGTGTAAGGTAGATATGCATTTCTAGAAATGACCCAAGCAAAGAAATAAAACGTTACTATTTTTTATGCACTCGACTAACATATTTTTTTATTACATGAATGAATTAATTTAAAATATGATGCAATTATATTCTACATCAAAAAAATGAGCTAAATGCCTTATTTTAGTTATTTAAATTATAATCATTTAATTCAAAATCTTAGCATTCATAACTCGTATTCTTAAGATATTTATTTATCAATACTTGATTATTGATTTTTCTTAAGAATTGTGTAAAGAAACATTTTATTTTCATGTATTTTTAGTCAACAAATATGCTCAAACACAACACTAGGGTTTTATACATAAGGCTTATTCCTTTTATATCAGTGTTTTAGATATATTTTTTTAATTATTTACCACTTATTGATGATCTAATTAGGATCTAGATCCACCCTTATATTATTTTACTGTTGCATTTTTATTAGGTTTTATATTTGATCCTTACCACTCTTTGGAATGTGCCTTATTGATTGATCATTCCTCATGGACCCTCATAAACCATTACCTTTAGCTTTTATTCATGCATGTTGCAGTGATTTTAGTGTGCTCCTTCATTCTATATAATCATATCCTTTTATCATTGATACTCTCATGTATTTTTACCATATGGATGGAGATGTAATTGTCATAGATATTTTTTATCCACATTTGTGATCATTCATCCTTCACAAAGTTGGTGATTTCTCATCTTTCTCTTTTGGATATCCTCATTCACTTATTTATGAACTACACTTGGACACACTTTTCCACATGACTAGTGCTAATTACATGCATAATAATATGTTACTTTTGATAAAATTTCCTTCTCATGCTTTGTATTATGATGTATAAATAATGTATATTATTAGATATTTAGGATTATTAGATGAAATGTGTTATATTACATTATGACATTGTCACTTTGGATGAATAAATAGTGCAAGAGGACTTTGACAATTTTAATGATGCTTTGTTACATGTTAGGTCATTCTTAATTACTCTCAATGATGCAAACTTTGATCCTTCTCTATCATCTTCCTTAGATCACCATTTGGCTAATATTATTTATTGTCATGCAAGACCAAACTTTCTTATTGAGGGGAAACCTCACTTTCCTCACGATCCACTTGTATTTCAAACAAATCCTTTTCTTCATAGAGTTATCAAATGATAATTCATACTTATGAAAATCTAAATCATGTTATTTTACCCCCTCCCAATCCCAATCTTCATATTATACCTAATATTACCCAAAATGCATCAAAAGAATACAATAAAATTCATCAATTAGAATACATAAGCTAAAATTTAACTTTAGGATTTAGTATGTGCACCATCTTAAATATATGTTCTGTAATATTAATTCTCACCATTGTTTGTAATATATTCATAAGGGGCGATGGGATCACAAGTAGCGGCAAAAGTGACTTGTGGACATAAATATTTAATATTATTTCCCCACATGTGGATGCCTAGAATGAGGTAATAAATGATAATAAAAATGCAAATGAGTTTATGATGATATTCTCCAAGTGGGAGCTTGGAATGAGGCAACAAGTGTCTCTTGGTATTCCATCATTTATTACATTTAATGTAATGTATATCTCCCAAGTTTGGGTGCCCAAGTTGGAGGAAAGTATTGGAGCCAAAATCTATGTCATTTCGCATTCCAAGAAGGTAATCCAAGGGTTGGGGACATTTGGAATGAAAGGTAATATTTGGGAGCCATGTTTGGGGCTTAAGGTTCTTTCACAAGTCTATAAATTTAGCCTCTTGGATGTATAAAATATGAGCAACAACTGAATGTAGAGTTTATTTGTAGGAACAAGGATAGGTTGAGGCATAAGGAGGTTGTTCACAAGTGCACAAGTGCTGCCATGGTGGAGGCAAAGAGGAGAATATAGGCAAATGTATTGTAATCTCATTTATTTTTAGATAATACATACTTGGCCTCTCTTCTTGGTGGATTTTTTCTCACAAGGGTTTCTAGATGTAAATCACGTGTTATTCGATGCTCTTATGCTGATAATTTGTGCCCCACTACTGCTATCTTATGATTATGATATTCTTTATATATTTATTATAAGATCGCATAAGGTAGTGTTTATAAGCATGTTATGTTGCCTAATTTTTGGCATCATAAAGAAGATGGATCTAATCATGGTAATTCCATATTAAGGCACCTTAATTTTCAGATTTGCATACAAGTTTTAGATTTTCATGTTGTTATAGTCTAAGACTTGTATTTCGTCCATTGAAGTCATATCTGGATAGAGATTGAATTTTCCAAAAATTGGTATAAGAACTTGTTAATTTCTCATCATTTGGTATCAGAGTTAAAGGTTAACTAGGTTCTAGGTATTCCTTCTTTTTAATTTCTTAGCTTGGAAATCTTATAGATGTCATATGACTGAATAACAAGATCAAATACAATTGAAATTAACTAATTAAGAAAGATAATTTATCAAGTTAAAGCCATATTCCATTAAATTAAGTTTGCAACTCAAGAAAGATTCATTTGAAAAGCATTATACATCAATTGAAGCAAAATGAAACTAAACTAAGAGCACAAACCAGCAATCCCATAGTGGATTAAGTACAATTAAATTGAAGGTTGGATGTTGGATTGCTCAATTGCCTTATCCATTGTGAGGTTGATGTAAAAGCTTAGTAAAATAGGTTAATGGTGATCCACAAAATACTCAAAAGCTCAAGAAGTGAGTATGAATTTGAGTAGAGTAAGGATGCTCTCAATGTTTGTGAAGGAATTCTCATGTAAAATGAGAAGTATTTATAGATTTTTGGAATGAATCAAGGGTTAGGATTGGATTGGCTAATCAATGGAGGAAATTTGATGAGAGATGAAGACATGGATCAAAGATGGGATCAAGGATTGATAATGCATAATGACATGGATCAAGGATTGCAATCAAAGGTCCAAAATGCTTGAGACAATAATAAATCCCTTGATTTTAGGAAGCATGTGGGAGATATTTCCATGTGGAGGGATAAATTTGAATTTGAAAAGGGAATATTCCATGAGAATATTCTTGGAATGATTGGAGGAAATATTAGTCAATTAAACAATTTAGGAAATTATTTAATTGTGCAAGTGGGGGAATTAAAAAATTTAATTAAACAATTAAGAATATTTAATCAAATAGAGATTTATGAAATTTAATTAAATAATTTATATTATTTCATAAAATGAGAAGAAAATTAGTGTGAAGGTGGTGAATTAATCAAATAAAATTAATTATTCGATTAATATGAGAAAATAGTGAATTTAACTAAATAATTGGTATTATTTAATTAAATAGGTGAAATAGATGAGAAAGGAGAGAAATGATGTTAATAATAAAAATCTTGATGAGTAATATGATCAAGACATTTTTAAGTGTCTACATTTTTCCCCTCTTTGAAGCGAGGTACTTGTTGTGTTGTTTCAAAGAACTGGTACTGCTCAAATCAAAATTTTAATTTTAATTTTTGTGATGCCCCATTGTGCCCCAATGGATGAAAGAATGTTGGTGTGTTGCCCCCTCGAGAGATTGAGGGGAAAAAATGACTTTCGGGTCAAGCTCGCGATAAAGTCACGGGAGTGGTTCAATTGAAAAGAGGATGAAAAACAAGTCTCAAGACCCTGATGAAGTAACCATGATAGGTTTTGAAGTGAGAAAATGAAAATACAAGGCTAAAACCCTAGGTTTGGCAATGCATATATGTGAATTTGGGTGAATTTTAGGCTCATTTTCACACTGCTTTGAGAATTCAAAGATCTTAGAGTGATTTTGTTGAGATTCCCTATGGAACACCTGAAACTATGGCACATAGAGTGCTTCCAACACATTGAACAAATTGAGTTTGAAAGTACCAATGGTCAGCTGATGTAGTACCACTGGTATGTACCCTGAAAAACTTGCTTTCCACGCATTTTTAGATAGTGAAATGTGAGCTAGAATCAGGTCAAACAAATGCATCGAATTTTTTTCAATGTTCGCATTTCAAAATTTTGACATTTTTGTTCAACAGATCGATTGATAAAAGAATCAATAAAACACAATAGTGTTGATTCTTAAAAAAAAATTGACACTTTTGTTATAAAATGATGCTATTGACCGGTTTGACTCTCGATGCTTGAACAAAATTTTGACACTTTTGCCTACCCTACCAATGTGATGCTTTTAAAATAAAGTGACACTTTTGATAATTTCCATGCTTTTTTAAATTGAAAACATGACACCTTTGTAAAAAGATTTACTTTTATTCTTTAAGCTTTTTTGACTTGAATTTTTTCAAAAAATTTAAAACATTGACATCGTGGGCTTCATGCTTGCAGGTCATCTATGTTCCACTCCTTTCTTGAGAGCATCAACCACAGATTATGGGGAGGATAGATAGTTTTCACTATGAGGAGGTCGAGTTCCTACATACAGTTGGATTGTTCTACATTACATACATGCCTAACATATGAGCTCATTGTGCTATCATCACCACATTGATAGCGAGATGGCATTCAGAGACATCCAACTTTCACCTTTTGACAAGTGAGGCCACAGTGACTCTTAAGGATGTGTGGTGCATCCAGTGAGTACCGATTCATGGAGAGAAGGTGGTATATTAGCCTACCCTAGGTCGTGCAACCTTGGAGAAAATTTTGGATGATGATCAGCTACAACTAGAGGATGGACAGGCGGACTTGTGGCACTATGCAAGAAAAGTTCTAGCTGTGATACTTATTTTTGCGGGAGTGATCATGGGATGACTCATTCTTGATAGAAGATCATGATTATTTAGCACAGGTTGGGGTGGGGTTCTAGAGAGGATTAGTGAGGATGTCACTACTTTTGCATGGGGTCCTTGTATCCTAGCTCATCTATACCATGATATGCACCAGGTGGTATATAGGGACACAAATAGCATTTTAGCGAGCTCTACATCATTACTCATATGGGCATGGGAGCACATTGTTGTGCTCAAGCTAGTTGGTGACATCCATAGGGACAGACTAGTAGTAGAGCCATTCTCATTTGGGTATGATGTCATGCTTACTCACCATCACATGGGTCACATTAATGTGGCTTATTGGAGATGAGTCATCAATGGGATGACAAAGGTCATATGACAACCTTGGCTAGGTGTGGAGGCTTGGGATGATGATCAATACCATTTGTTCTACACCTGATAGATTCAATGTCTTTTAGGTCAAGATCCTCAAATGATTTGGAGGTACCTTCTAGATAAGGTACAACAATAGTTTGGAGAGAAATAGGATGTTCCTTCTTATGAATATGATGTTTGGTTTGCATGCACACACAAAGAGATCAGGGAGTGGGGCCAGATAATGCCACCACAAATAGCCATTACAAAATTTGATGGTATAGCTTTTGTTCCTTGGGTTTACATAGGAGGTCTTGATGATCTTGGGACCTCACCAAGGTACAACGCATCATTCATAGGTCACAGACCCGTCAGATTGACAAACTCAATAGGCAGGCATGGAGGAGGTCAGAGGCATAGAGGTTGAGGTGGCTGAGGACAAGGTCAAGTTTTGGGATAGATTATGGGATATTTTCTAGGGTATGTACCAGGATAGGTTCAACATCAGGAGTAGAAAATGGTACAACATGTGCTAGGATAGGATACCAAGCAGCTTCAAGGTGCTTTAGATCAGAGGATGATGGAGCAGGATCAAGCCCACCAAGAGAGGGACCAACTCCAAGGACAATTGGATCAAAGGACACAAGAGAGATATTGAGATAGCACAACACTAGTAGCTAGTGATCCAATTGACTCAAGAGATTGTGTGTCATCAACAGTTAGAGGTTGTAGCTCAAGCTCTAGGAGAGACTATTCCCCTTGCATGATATACTCAAGAGTTGAGGTTGGTTTAGGATGAGCTCTCATACTACAATACTCTATACCTTATGCAGGTTCCAAATCATAGGAGGTATCTGACTTACTCTCATAAGAGCGCCTTGGGACCAAGCAGATCAGTGGGGCCTTTAGATGGGCACTCAAGAGGAGAGGGCCCCTCACATGGACATCAAGTATCGCTGAGGGGATCCTCATCACATCACCCTTTTGCTAGCATAGAAGATCAAGGGGAGCAAGGGATAACTAGATCCACAAATGTATATTTTTTTTATCCATACAATCGATGTAGATAGGCTTATAATCTATATTCAGTCATTGGCTATCGATGGCCTCATAGATATTTTTGATGTGTATAACACACTTCAATATGTATCATGACATTCAATTTTTGGATATATATGAGATGATTGATGATGCATCATTTATATTATGATGTCTTATTTCATGCTTATGATTATGTGATGTATGTATGCATTATGGATATGTTATGGAAATCTTATGTTATTCTCTTATGATAGATGATGATTATTTCCTTTATTATGCTCATGTTATGATGTGAATTCATATGTATATGTATGTGTAATGATTCATGGATGTAGGATATATGCAATGTAATATTATGGATGATTTATTTTTTATCCTTTCACATGGTATGTGTGATTATGTGGGATGTATGTAATATAATGTTGGCAGTTTGTGGATGCGGGATGGATACATTTATAATAGTATTCTTGTTGTATTTCATGATACTGAGATGGAAATGTTAGCATGGATAGAAGTAGAAGAATGAGATGGATATTGGTTAGCATTCATTATTGAGATTGATTTAGCATTCCAACAAACCTATGATTATTCAAGATTTTATTGGATATGTGATGAGATAGGATAGATGATATTTGATTTTTCTCCTTGAATAAGGCTTAATTTCATCATAGTAATCCTTATTTGATATATCAAATAGACACGATGCACCAAGGTATTAAGAACCAGGATGATATTGTATCCAATGCATGGACTTTGACTCACAAACAGATAGTGCAGTGTTCCTATTCATACTTGATATACAAAAACCTTGTTTGATCATGTGAAAGAATAAATCCATCCTAGGAGACTAACACACAAAAGGTATGAAGAACTTGATATGTCCCAGCCATTTTTTTACTTGAGACTATCCCTACATACACAAGGAAAGTATTTATCAAGGTCATGTTAGAAGAACACCCAACAAGCACAACATACGAAATTATTGATCAATGCCTCATTTCTTTCTCTCTAAATCAGTTATAGATATCCTCGAGAGATCATCAGAATAAACCAATAAGATAAATCATAAGAAAAGATCAAAATGCAAATAAATTCAGCGTTATCATATCTCTTTCAAGAGAGTGTTGTTTTAGATGATATCCACTAATGTCTATTATAGGAAAGATATATCTGTAAGACATGTTTGGATGTTGATTGGTTGATAATTGTTTGAGAGGTTGTTGATATGATGTTTCTTGACATGTTTGACCATGATCAAGACTCGAGATTCTTGTGTTTTAGGTTTTGTATTTCACTAATTGTTATACCTATTCCCATTTGTGTTACCAAAGGTTGAAGATGACAATCAATTTATTATGGTTGAGAATTTATTGCGAGTGACAATGAAATGGGATGGGTGATCCTGTTTTTGGAATATTTCAATTTTTTTGAATTTTTGAAATGTTTTGAGGTTGCTTTAGGTATTTTAAGGTTTTATGAGTGATTTAAATTTTCATAATGTTTTGAGGTTGTTTTGGGGTTTTACATTACATTTTCCAAATATTTTTAATTTTCAAGGTTAGACCAAGAGAACAAGATGTAAAGGGGGAAAGACCTATGCCTTGAGGTCTCATCGAAGATGGCCTTGCCTACATAACTATGTCATTTTAATAAAAAAAATAAGTGCCAACTTATACATCACCACACTATCAAGACAATTGCATCAATATGTCAGAGGATCTTTAAAATGTGAGTTGACCTAGTTGTTTGATGTTTTATTTTTACAAAAATATAGTATACATGTAAACTGACTCGATTGGGTGATTAGATACTTTTCATGTGTCCTTCTACAAGGCCACACTAAAGAGTGTCACAAGGTCTCCACAAGAAAACACATCATGAAGTCAAACCTATTTATTGGTAGATCAGGATTATCTTCTTATTTCAGGCCCACTCATAAAATACGTTCTCTTGAATGGACAACTAGAGTATGGTCATGTACATGAAACATCTTTTACCTTGGAAGTAAAATTTCCTTGCAAGGAGTTTTTTTTGCCTCAACAAGCATTGGTACATAGAAATTAATTTCACGAGATGATGTTATCCCATTGTACCTCCATAAGAAGATGCTCGATAGGTCTTAGGCTTTTAGTAAAAATTGGTTCTTAGTGGGTGGAACATTCATGAACACCACTAGCTACATATACATCTCCTCGTGATCCAAAATTACCCTAGATCACTAGTGAAGTTCTAGTATGCTACATGCATAGATCAAACTAAAACTTTCCCTCTATAATGCTCCGTCGAGTAACCTTTAAGGAAGTTGTAATTAATGTCTTAAGCGAACTAATTTTTTTTTATAAAGTGCATTTAACTTACACATTCACTTAATAATTAACAACAACCTCTAAGGCTACAAGGTTAGGATTACTTAAACCCACACATACATATTACATATAACCATAGCCTTATGAACTTTATGAAATAACCATCATACATCATAATAATACCACATAACATAATAATATAATCAACCAAGATACAATCTCACAATCATTATCTTAATCCAATAGTTACATCACTCATTCTCAGAATGAGACACTAGTACAAATGTATTACAATTACATAACTCCACCTCATAACAAAAGAGGGGTAGATAACTTATGCAAAATGAAATATTACAATACAAGAAATTACAACAAGAACCACGAGCTGTCCATCTAGATGTCTTTCCACCAAGTACTGAAGATAGATGGGGACCCAACGGTTTTGGTCCATGTTCCACCCAACCAATGTGGTACCCGAAGGCCCACCCCCCATGCTAGGAGATAGTAACAAAGTAACATGGACAAAGATTCTACTACCTCTAACCAAAGGCAGACTCATACTGACTCATACTGTTATAACCAACCAAAAACCATAATCAAGTACAATTCAGTACAACTCAAGTACAACATTTACATCACTGACATAGGTCACATTACTTCCAGACATAAAATAGATCAAGTATGTTCACAGAACCATACACATAAAATAATTAACAATAGTTGTCCTAGATAGAGTGTCATTGCAAGGTTTGTCATGAGATCTCCTCTGGGCATTCTTCATAGGCTCCGAAAATCCTAGTGGCCTCAACCGAATCCCGGCACTCATACTCACTCAAGTGGAATCAACTACCCCTCGTAAGAACAAGATAGTTGATCTTGCCATTCCAGGCCTTCTCACTCATCCCAAGTCTAAACAAGCCCTTGTGTCTATGAGTGAGGAATAAATTATCTTGATTAGTGTGAACTGCATCCTAATCATCTAAGTATATTAATTTAATTATCACTTGATTAATTCACTTCTGAAGGTTACCCGATTTACCACTTTGGGTTCCGGCTCCTATCAAAAGCCACTCTTCTAATGGACAACGCACTCACAACCAATCACCAAGGGAAACACAAGTGCATATAAACTAGGCATCATAACCACTCCAACACAAGGAGGATACAAATAATAGAAACTCACTCCAAACATCTTGAAGGCAACAACACATAGTCCACTCCTTTCACAGGAGGTACAAAATATCCCCCTTCATGGAAACTGGGTAAAACTGAAAAGATGTCATGCACTACCCAAGGGGAAACAACTGGATGGCATAAAGATTCAACAACCCTTATCCTCTAAGTTCTTCTGGAAGACTTCTAATTTAGGACTAACACTAATTCCCAAAACCAACAATGCAACTTGACGACATAGCAATAAAAGCATTCAAGTCATCAATCAAATTTAATATTTGGATTTCCTAAATCCATACTCATTCAATAAGTAGTATTGACAAAGTCAAAGACACGATAACTAGATCATCTAAAATAATCATAACCCCTATTTCCCTTTTCATTATTGGAAATCTAAAATAATTAACTTACTTCCATTTACTGAATACAGAGAATTAAATCCTTTAAGATAATCATGAGGAAGATACTACTTTTGGATATACTAAATCCATATCTCTTTCATAATCCAATCACAATGATTCAATTAGTCTAAATAGAAATTAATTAAATAACATAATTGATTGCCTCATCAATAAAACAACTTCTTAATTTACTTTTAAATCAACATAAATCCATGCAAATAAACTCTTTCCATTTCTTAACCAAATCTTACATCTCATTCAATTTTCTATTTAAAACATTCAATCACTTTAATATAATAACATATTGTTTTTCTATCTATTTTTCATATACACTAATCAATTCATTTTTAAATCTCTATTCAATAATATATTGCATGCATCTCATTAAAATAAAATACGATAATAAATTTTACACTTAATATATATATATGTTCCATATTATATAGACACCAAATATATATATTAATAAATTTAATTACATATATTCTTTAATATTTCATTCACAATGACTAGATTACTCTATGGAACTAAATAAAACATAATAACTATTTTCCTTTTTCAATATAGTTAGTTCCTAAATTTACTTCTAATGCAACCTAACACTATTGCAAACAATCTTTTCAATTTTCTATCCGGAGTCTATGTCTCTTCAACTATCCATTTAAAAACATGCAATTTCATCAATGTATAAAAATATCTTTTGGCTTATCTATTTGACCACGCATTCATATTGTTTCTAATTAAATCTCATTAATTAAAACAAACATTTAAATATAAATATTTCTATAATTCTTCAATATATTTAAATATCTTTTTTCTTATCAATTTTGACCATACATTCGAAACTTATCTTTTAAATTCTTTATGCAAAGCTAGATTACACGCACTTAAATAAAACAAAGTAAATATTGATTGAAAATACTCATGGATATATATATACATCTCGATATATTTTCTTCAATCATATTAACAAAATAAATATTTTCTTTTAAATCAAGTAATTACTTCTATTAAAAAATATCTTTCTCTATACATTTTCCACACATATTAATCCTTTCTTTTAGAATACTAATAATACCCAATTTGCAAATAACAGAATAAAATAAGATAAAATATTATTTATTCTCTCAAATAGATATGTACCTTCAATATATATATACTAAATATAAATTAATATATTTAAATATATTTAATCATTAACATATCTTCTATTCTTTATAGAATATCAAATTGTTTAATTCAAAATAAAATATCCCTTATCATCAATTTTCCAAAATATATATATTTTTCCAATTAAATCAAATTAATAATTGGACCTTTTACATATGAATTTAAATTCCACAATTAAATTTTAAATTATGCATTCTTTAAATCAAATATTTAACTCCTTCAATTAAACTTTAACATGTCATTTTAAAATAAACAATAATTTCCCCATATGTTTATAATTTTAATTCCACTAATCTAATATACAAATTTTATTTAAAATAATATAAATAAATATAATACTTTATATTATAAATTATAATATAAAATATTATTAAATAATATTTTAATATTATAATAACAATACATAAAATATTAATATTTATAAATATCAATTTATTATTATTTTATTTTCAGAACAGCCATAGAAAAATAACTTAATAGCAGTCTCATTTTTCAAGCATAATTCAAAAACTACGATCTGGGTATTTGTGATTTTTTGACAAGGATAAGAAAATTTCAAAATGCAAAAACTCTTTAAATTTCCTGACAACCCAATTTGTGTAAGTGAAGTTACAGGTGACGCAACCAGACCATTTTACCATGAAAAAAATATAACTATTCTGCAGATTTTAAAATCCAATTTTTAATAATAAATAGAGGGTTTTATTTTCTAAAATCATTCTAAATGCATTGTTCAATCTCTATGTTTGATTTCAATACAACATAATCGATTTCCCCAAATAATTTAAATTCAACTGAGGTTTTCACAATTTTCACTCAAGAATTTTCACAAGCAAAGGCTGTAAATTTATTTAATTCTTTTCTTCTAAAATCAAATTTGTTTTCTAAAACAGATTTAACAAACAAATCTTTAATCACTACTATTTAAAAAAAAAATAATAAAACACAAAGAGGAAAACTTGGTACAAGAAGCTACAGGAAGAGATGAGTTTCTGATGCAAGCCTCCTCCAAAGATTTCCTGAATTTTCTTCAATCCTCCAATGAATCCAATCCAAAACTTAACAAATGCAAACAATCTTTCCTCCAATCAATTCAACAATCAAAACTTTCTTCAAACCCTTCTTTGTGCAACTTTTTCCAAAAAATTTTCTCTGTTGTAAAAATAAATTTTCTTAAAGACTTTTCTGCTCTAAAATTAAAACATGTATTTTTCATAAATAAAAAAAATACCTAATACAACCCTAATTCACATTACATGCAAATTATATATTTCAATTTCAATTTCACTTTTGGAAAACCCACTTTCAATTTAAAATGCAATTTCAATTAATAAATTAATTTACAAAGTTGCAACTAATTTTTCAAATAAACATTTAATTACAATTTTTAATTTAGTTCCCACACATTGAAATTAAATTCCAAATTAATTTTAATTCTTTTATTTCCTTTCATTCTATTGCATCACGTTTAATTAATTAATTTAATTATTTAATAACCAAATTCAACCCCCTTGGGTTAAATTTAATTAATTTAAATATAAACTTTTATCCACATTACATTATTTAAAATAAATAACCATCAACATGATTTAAATACAATTATTCTAAATATCTATTTCCAAATCAAGAATCCTTCAAAATTAAATAATATTAAAACAAGACAGACAATGACTCGACACACACGACTGATGACACACTAAGGCTAGGGTGTAAACTTGACACATGTTACCTAACTACTATCTTCCGTTCAATTTAACCGTTGGATCAACACACTCAAACCTGTAAAACCAGGTGGAGTCGATGTCATGTACCTGCAATCCTGCAACCAAGTAAACAACATCATACAATATGTCCAGCATATAATACACACCATGAAAAAAAAATTACGGATTCGTAGGGCGCTCGCAAGCAAGTGATGCGAACCTGTCTTCTTCACCAATACACTCATCGAAACTGACACTTCCATCATAATCTAGTAATCTCATAATAACATCTCATGTTAACTCTACAACATCATTAATCCATAATGCATGTGAAACAATAATCAGATAACCACATCCTACAATAATAGTTGTCGGTCAATAGTAGCAATCAAAACATCATAACAAAATGTATCTAATATCAAAGTAACTGCAACCAAACATAGCATAAAGCAACTTGAACAAAAAGTAAAACAGGGGGGTATTACACACTCTCATCCAATTTTTATAGCATGCTAAAAAAATTCACTTGAGGTCGATCCCTTGGGTTCTCAATAAAGATATGTCCCAAGGAAAGCATCCTACTTGCAAGGGGAAGCTTTTGTTTTTCTATTTATCATCACCTAAGAATGCATGAATCATGAGGGGAGATGATACATAGACAACACACTTTCAACTAAAATGAAAAACAAAAATGCAAGTTAAAGATGTTTCCCTTCACCCAAGTTTTCATAAGGCGTGAGAGTAGAGGATACACATCTAAAACCTACCAATCATAGAATACAAATCACTCATGTTCATTTTAAGTGTGCACCAAAGATCAAATGTGTGGTTTATTTTAAGCACCAAATCCAAAGCATGCAAGTTGTATTATTCTTTTTAAGCCCAAAATAAAGGTGTAATTTATGTCGTTCTTTTTAAACCCAAAGAAATATTAATTCATTTTAAGAACACCAAAACTTAAATGTTTTTAAGTTAAAATCCATGATCAAAATCATTAATTATGATTTCAATTTCTCCAAGCCAAATTTCTTGCAAACAATTAGTGAAAAGCAGTAAACAGAGGATAAAAATAATCAGGGTTAACTAAAGCTAGATGAAATGAGATAAAACCCTAAAATAGCTCTTTATTTTATTAAACAAAAGCATCAAGTTGTTTTGATAGAATTGTCACATTTTTATGTGCAAAAGTGTCGAGCTTCAATAAAAACATCGACCTTTATCAAGCACATTACATTGGTCAACATACAAAAACATTGAAGATTGGCAAAAATGTCGAGTTGTCTAGTTGCAGAAGCATCGAAGGAATAAATAATATCGATATTTTGTTGCATAAACAGTAGTTGTTGCACCAAAAGATCAACCTATTAATACCCGATACAACCGCCAGAGTCAATGAATCCATAGGAGGTGGTTAAGCCATGTCACAAACCTAAGCACCACGCTGCACAACACAAGGAGACAAAGAGTACACACCTTGCAACAATCCCCCCAATGTAAGCGAGGGATTCAAACCTATGACCCAGGCTCTGATACCAATTGTTGCACAAACAATTTCTATTGCACCAAAAGATCGACATGTTAATGCTTGATACTATAATACCCCTTTGTTTTGCTCTTTATTCGGTTTGCTTTATGTTATGTTTGGTTTCAGTTACTTTGATACTGAATACATTTTGTTATGATGTTTTGATCGCTACTATTGAGCGACAACTATTATTGTGTGATGTGTTAACCTAATTAGTGTTTCTTATACTGTAATGGATTAATAATGTTGTAAAGTTAACATGAGATGTTATTAAGAGATTATTAGATTATGATGGAAGTGTCAATTTTGATGAGTGTATTGGTGAAGAAGACAGGTTCGCATCACTCGCTTGTGATTGCCCTGCGAATCCGTGATTTTTCCTTCACGGTGTGTATTCTATGCTGGATATATTGTATGATGTTTACTTGGTTGCAAGATTGCAGGTACATGACATCGACTCCACCTGGTTTCACAGGTTTGAGCGTGTCGATCCAACGATTAAGTTGAACGGGAGATAGTAGCTAGGTAACTTGTGTCAAGTCTACACCCTAGCCATAGTGTGTCGTCGGTTGTGTGTGTCGAGTCGTTCATTGCCTTGTTTTAATCTTATTTAATTTTGAAGGATTCTTGATTTGGAAATAGATATTTATAATAATTGCATTTAAATCACGTTAATGGTTATTTAATTTAAATAATGTAATGTGGATAAAAGTTTATATTTAAATTAATTAATTATATTTAATTTATTTAATTTATTAAATTTAATCCAAGGGGGTTGAATTTAGTTATTAAATAATTAAATTAATTAATTGAACGTGATGCAGGAAAATGAAAGGAAATAAAAGAATTTAAATTAATTTTGAAATTTAATTTCATCTGGTGGGAATTAAATTAGAAATTGTATTTAAATGTTTATTTGGGAAATGAATTTCAACTTTGAAAATTAATTTATTATTTGAAATTGCATTTTAAATTGAAAGTGGATTTTCAAAATTTGAAATTGAAATTGAAATTAATATCTAATTTGCATGTAATGTGAATTAGGGTTGTATTAGGTATTTTTGATTTATAAATAATACATGTTTTAATTTTAGGGCAAAAAAGTTTTTAGAAAAATTCATTTTTACAGCAGAGAAGAAATTTTGGAAAAATTTGCACAAATGAAGGGTTTGAAGAAAGTTTGATTGTAGAATTGATTGGAGGAAAGATTGTTTGCATTGGTTGAATTTTGGATTGGATTCGTTGGAGGATTGAAGGAAATACAGGAAATCTTTGGAGGAGGCTTGCATCAGAAATTCATCTTTCTTGTAACTTCTTGAGTCAGGTTTTCTTCTGTGTCTTTATTATTCTTGATTGTTTTTAAAATAGTAGTGATTAAAGATTTGTTTGTTAAATTTATTTTAGAAAATAAATTTGTTGTTAGAAGAAAAGAATCAAATAAATTTGCAGCTTTTGTTTTGTGAAAATTCTTGAGTGAAAATTGTGAAAATCTCAGTTGAATTTAATTTGTTTGACGAAATCAATTATTTTGTTTTGGATTCAAACATAGAGATTGAGCAATGTTTTTAGAAAATTGAACCCTTTGTTTATTATTAAAAATCAGATTTTAAAATCCGCAGGGTAGTTATATTTTTCAGGGTAGTTATATTTTTAAAATGGTATGGTTGTGTCGCGTATAACTCCACTTACATAAACTAGGTTATCAGGAAATTTAAAGGGTTTCTGCACCTTGAAGTTTTCTTACCCCTATAAAAAAATCGCAAATACCCAGATCGTAGTTTTTGAGTTATGCTTGAAACATGAGACTGCTGTTAAGTTATTTTCCCATGGTTGCTCTAATAATAAAATAATAATAAATTGATATTTATAAATATTAATATTTTATGTATTGTTACTATAATATTAAAATATTATTTAATAATATTTTATATTATAATTTATAATATTAAAGTATTATATTATTTTAAATAAAATTTGTATATTAGATTAGTGGAAATAAAATTATAAACATATGGGGAAATTATTGTTTATTTTAAAATGGCATGTTAAAATTCAATTGAAGGAGTTAAATATCTGATTTAAAGAATGCATAATTTAAGATTTAATTGTGAAATTTAAATTCATGTGTAAAAGGTCCAATTATTAATTTGATTTAATTGAAAAAATATATATATGATATTGGGTTATAGTCCAAATATTGATCTTATTTTAACACAATAAGTTATCGAAAAGACCAAATGTTAATTTCATTAATTTTATAATTATTTAATTTGCAAGGGCAATTGGTTATTTAATTCAAAGCGAAATATTTTGAGTTATAGTTGAAAATACTTATTTTGTTAAGAGCAATTAGAGAATTAAATATTAGTGTAATTTCTCCCTTATCTGAAAAGATGAATTCTTAATTCAGTTTTATCGATATAATAAATTACGTAATGAATTGTAGAAATTAGAAGACTTAGTTGTGTATCTGAAGAAATATTTTTATTGGAACTGATTAGTATGCATAATTCGATTTAATAGGAAAAAAGTATTTTATATTAAATAATTAAATCATTTGAGTTAGTTGGAAAACCAAAGGAATCCAATTAATAGATAACTGATGTTAGTTTTAGAAGTAAACATTGAAATTGATTTAAATTGTTTAAATTAGTATTTCTTGTATTTGTAGATTGAAGATACTTGTTTAATTATTTCAATTAAGTTGAAAGAGCAAAAATTTTATATTATTGGGAATAGGGATTTTAAAGGATAAAATTAGAATGCGTGGTATAGATTTTGGATGGAAAATTTGAATATAGTATTTGCAATAGTTTATGTTGTATTAGACGTAAATTTAGGAACTAATTATATTGGAAAAGGCAAATATTTGTTTTGTTTCATTTATTTTCATAGAGCAATTTTAATCATTGTGATTAGAATATTAAAGAATATATATAATTAAGTTATTAATATATATATTTGGTGTATACATGATAGGGAACATAAATATACATATATTAAGTGTAAATTCATTATCGTATTTTATTTTAATAAGAAGCATGCAATATATTATTGAATAGAGATTTAAAAATGGTTTGATTAGTGGATATGGGAAAATGGATAGAGAAACAATATTTTATGATATTAAAGGGATTGAATGTTTTAAATAGAAAATTGAATGAGATGTAAGATTTGGTTAGGAAATGGAAAGAGTTTACTTGCATGGATTTGTGTCGATTTAAAGGTAAATTAAGAAGTTGTTTATATTGATGAGGCAAATAGCTATTTTAATTTATTATATTTCAAATGGAGCAATTAATTTATTGTGAATGAAATATGAAGGAGATATAGATTTAGTATATCCAAAAATAGTAATGCTCTTGTGATTGCTTTAAATGTTCTAGTTCTCTGTATTTCGTAAGGGGATGTAAGTTCAAATTATTAAAGATTTCTTATAATGGAAATAGAAATATGGGTATATGATTATTTGAATTAACCCTGTAAGTGTGTCTTTGACCTTGTTAATGTTACCTATTGAATGAATATGGATTTAGGAAATCCAAATATTAGATTTGATTTATGACTTGAATGTTTTTGTTGCTATAAAGTCAAGTTGCATTGTGGGTTTTGGGATCTAGTGTTAGTCTTAAATTATAAGTCTTTTAGAAGAACTTAGAGAATAAGGGTTGTTGAATCTTTATGCCATCCAGTTGTTTTCCTTTGGGTAGTGCATGGCATCCTTTCAATTTGACTCGGGTTTCATGAACGAGGATTTTTTGTACCTCCTGTGAAAGGAGTTGACTATGTGTTGTTGCCTCCAAGATGTTTGGAGTGTGTTTTATTATTTGTATCCTCCTAAAGTTGGAGTGGTTATGTTTTCTAATTTGTATGCACTTGAGATTCCCTTGGTGATTGGTATTTGTATACGTGTATGGTTCTCTGAACATACTTGGTCTATTTTATGTCTGGAAGCAATGTCAGTGATGCGAGAGTTGTTCTTGTTTATTGTATTTGTTTTGGTTATTTCAGTATGAATTAGTTTGAGTCTTCCTTTGGTTAGAGGTTGTAGATATTTGTCCATGTTACCTTGTTACTATCTCCTAGCATGGGAGGTGGGCCTTTGGGTACCACATTGGTTGGGTGGAACATGCACCAAAACCATGGGTCCCCATCGATCTTTAGTACTTGGTGGCGAGACATCCAAATGGATAGCTCGAATTCTTGTGTTATTCTTGCTTTGTAATATTCCAATTTGTATAAGTTATTTTACCCCTCTTATGGTTATGAGGTGGAATTTTGTAATTGTAATCTTATGTACTATTGTCTCATTCTGGGAATGGGTTTTGTAACTATTGGATTAAAGTAATGATTATGAGATGGTATCTTGGTTGAATATCTTATTATGTTGTGTGGTATTCTTATGATGTATGATGTTTATTTCATAAAGCTCATAATGCTTTGGTTATATGTAATATGTATGTATGGGTTTAAGTAATCCTAACCTTGTAGCCTTAGAGGTTGTTGTTAATTAATAAGTGAATGTGTATGTTATTACACTTTATAAAAAAAAAAAAAATTGGTTTACTTAAGTTGTTAATTACAACTTCCTTTAAGGTTACTTGGCGGGGCATTACAGATACAACTGCTAGAGTTAATGAATCCAAAGGAGGTGATTAAGCCATGTCACGAACCTGAGTGTTGCACTACACAACACAAGGAGACCAAGGGTGCACACCTTGCAACATATTTACCTGCAAAAGCATCAGATTGTCCTCCTAAATTTGTAATCTAATAAAAATAAAAAAAGATTGTTGGATTAGGGACATGGGGTCCCACTGAGCATGCCAAAATGTCATATGGTTGAATAGAAAGATCAAATACAATTGAAATGAACTAATTAAGTAAGATAATTGATCAAGTTAAAGTCATATTCCATGAAATTAAGCCTTCAATTCAAGAAATGTTTATTTGAAAAGCATTAAACATCAATTGAAGGAAAATTAAACTAAACTAAGAGTGCAAACCATCAATCTTATGGTGGATTGAGTACAATTGAGTAAAGGTTGGATGTTGGATTGCTCATATTGCCTTAGTGAGGTTGATGAATTTTTTTGGTGAAATAAGATATTGGTGGTTTTGTTCCTTTACCTTGTGGTCATGTGTAGTGAGAAGGTGTTCATGTTGGATGGGTAGAGACATCCTAGTCACATGGAGGAACACCCTTAATTTGGACTACATAATGGAGTGCTTATGTTGGCTTCATGGTTTTATCCCTTGGTTACATGAAAGAACTATAAGATAAGCCAATAAAATATTTGTGAGTTATGGATCTAATATGTTTCATATGTTATAAGCTCCTAGACAACTTGGTTTTTATATTGGTTTGCAGTTTACTCTTGTTTTCAAATATAGATATGTAGATATGTGCTTATTCCATTATTTAGATTACATGTTAGATGTGAATTTTTAAGTGTATTTCATATTTACAAATATGGTTTTGCATGTTTTACATGTTAACTAAAATTTGTGGTATGTAGATTTGTGATGAGACTATATTCAAGGTGCTCTCGATGAAGACAATTACAAGTTTGCATGGCTACTTGGAGGGTTCTTATGGATCTATGCTTACTCTTATGTGAGTTTGGAAAATCAGGTCTAGTGGTGATCTTGGTGTTTGAGTCTTGGAAATCCACATGTTATAACTGAATATCTTCATTTTGTTTGATACAAATGTGGGATTGAATCTATTTTTCAATTATTTGAGACTAGAGCACCGATTATGTATTTCTCCTTTGAGATGTTGCATATGTGTAATATTGTAAAATTGCTTGATGTGGATTATGTTTGGTAGGCCATATTCTTTCTCACCATTATTATGTTGGTATGCTTATTGCAGTGAGAGATGATTATTGGGAGTACCTAATTTATATTTGTTCATTTGAATCTATAGTAGTTGTTTATGGTGCACGAGAAGCTTTGCTCACTTTTAAGTAGAGTTTTGGAAATGATATTATTCATGATGCCATGTATAACTCAGTATTAATTTCAATGGGAGATTTATGTTATTACATAATGTGTTATGTCTTCTTTGCTTAAAGATTTTGGTTCTAAGTTGTTGTTGCTACAATGTGTAGTGAGACATGGATAATATTTGATTAGAAGATGGATGGTCTTTTGAAATAGTTTTTGGTGTCAGAAGGAGCTCTTAAATTTTGCACTTAGATTTTAGTAAGAGTTTAATGACATCTATGGTTACACTAACAAAGGATGTGTGGGAATTTTATCATCTTAGTTTGGAGATTGCGGTTATACTTTACCTTTTGGAAGCTCATGGTGTTGAGTTCTTTTGATTATGTTGGGACCATGGATGATCTTCAATTAGGAGATGATTATCATGATGCTTGGAGAGCTTAGTTACATAGTTAAATGGGATATTTGGCAATGATGTTGATTCATCATTTGATGATGGATGGTTATTTTTATGTGATATCCTAAGATGAGATCTTAGATCACGATGTCATAATATGTTCCTAATTCTATAGTTGGAATTTTGATAATGGTCTTGATTGTTCTCTTTGATTTTGATAATTAATCATTTGCTTGAAGATTCATGCTTTTATAGGGTTGCATATTAAGTTGGCATGGATTGATTGGTGGATATTCATGGAGACTAGAGAGATTAGAGTGAGGCTAAGAGATATCTTATTTATGGGATTGTATGTAGAGATTTAGTTACTCTTTGATGAGGATTTCAATAGAAATAACAAGGAGCCTACACTTGTTTATGGATGTGAATCCATTATGGACTTGAAGAGAAGATTTCCATTTATTGGTATTGTGTACATAGGGAAATATTATATGCCACTCTTGATCTACTCAACAGGTGATTGATCTAAGAGGTATTGCCCACCTAAATATTAGATGTATTCTTTATTTTATATACTTTCTTCTCATATGAGTTAGTATTGAATATAAACATTCTAAAGACTTGTTAAGAATAAGTTGCATGGTTTATGGATTTTTCGTTGTTCTCCTTGTTTTGGTTTTGAGCTATAGATTTAGTTTCGAGGACTTATTTGGAGAGGTACAAGAAATGTTTTTGTGGCTTTGGGAATATTCTCTTTGTTGTGGGAATTATTGGCTAGTTTGATATACCTTCAATATGAGAGGTTAACATCTATTGTTTCCATGTTTTCATTTGATTTGAATGTTAAGATGTTGATATCCTTTCAGTTTAAGAATGGTGAATGAGATCTTACTTTACATAGCTTGGTACATGTTAGTGTGGAATAAGGATAAGATTGTATTTTTAGGTTCTCTCTTTGGTCGTGGTATTCTTCATAGATTTTTGGTTTCACATGGTTGAGAGTGAAGAAATTGGGAGAGCTATGGAGACTAGTGGTGAGAGGTACTGCAACATATTTATTTGTCGAATTCGCATATCATTGTATGTTTCCTTAACACTATGTAATAGAGGAGTTAAAGACTTGGTATACTTTAATATGTTTTCAGATTTGACATTACTTATGTAGTGGGAATTTTTGGATACATGTTTGGTTATCCTCTTTAACATCTTTCTTTGCTTATTATTGATGTAATAATGAGTTTTCATGTCTTCATTGGATTGAATCTATGAGTTACGTAGGTTGTGGATTAGCTTTCTTATAGTGGGATGACATGAATGTGGACTATATATATCCATGAGATTGTTTCAACTTATGCAAAAAAAATTGGCTAGCCTTGTCTGTGGTTATTTATACATTGGTATGTTGCATTGAGATAGGAGGATGGACATACAACTTGATTACAAATTTTGGGTTAATATATTGATGGCATGAAGTTCTATTTATGATTTGTATACCCTAATTTGAGTTATGGTTAGCTTGGATGAGTTGTAATTTTTTGTGGTTGTTGTTCCATTTGGTATGAGTAAGACAAATACTCATAGCATTTCTTATCATTTGAATTTGATGCACGTGTTCATGTAAATATTGGTGCAAGTTTAGTGACAATGATATGTTTCATCTTGGCATGTTTTATTTTCTTCCATAGGTGGCATGTTGGTTGATGTAAGGAGTTTTTTTTCTTGATGGTAGTTATCATGGTTGCTTTTGCAGGTATCTTGTTGGAGCATGAGAGCATGGTGAAGATTTAGATGGTACATAATTAGCTAAGGGATGTTTTTTCCCCTTGTTTATGATTCCTATGGGTTTATTTACAATGTTGATGTCAAGTGGGAGAATGTTAGGAATAAGGTGTCGTCTACTGTGTAAATACTATGTCATTTGTCATGGTTCCAACATCCTTGAAAAGTGTCTCTAGACATTGAGAAATTATTTTTTAATATTAATTTTCACCATTTTTACGTCGAGAGGCGTTCTATCAGTCACATAATGGATTGAAGAACCTAAGTACATAAAAACCCTTCGTGATTTAAATTGACGTCTTAATGACAGGCAATGGCTGGCAAGCAATGATGACATGCAATGGTTGGCATTATGTAACTGACAGCAGTTACAATGACAGTGATTAATTAAATTCGAAGATTAGTACGTTATAAATCACTTGCAGTTGGCATTACATAACTAATGAGAGTGGAAGAGTAATTGGTTTTGTGCTTATATCTATCGATACAAAATCAGAATTTGTTCTATTTTTCAACGGATTGTGCTTACCATTGTCGTGTCCCTAGTTAGAAAATCTAGTGGGAAGGAGGATTTGGACCATGATCTGTATTTAGACCCACTAGAATTTAACCCTTGGAGATGGAAGGTACTTTCAGGAATCATTTTTTATATTTTGGATTTTTAACTTTAAGCAATTAAAAATTGATGAAGACTTGACCAATGTATGAATGTTTTTTGTCAGGTGGATTTAAGAAATTGCTATCTGTATTTCATGGCATTTGGAGGGAGTAGACTATGTTGTGAAACAATGGAGTGAGGAGGTTCAAAGGTAGGTAGAGAGGGGAGAAAGGGTGGAGTGAAGAAGAAAAGTGTTTCCAAGTTTGTAAAAGCAAGGCTTCAATTTCCTATTGGTAGACTGGCTAGGTATCTGAGAGAACTTGCATTATAAGCTTCGATTTTTAAAATTTTGTTGCATCTCTTATGTATATTGTGGGTTGTTCTCACCAAATATCATTCTTGCATGCATTTGTGTTATGAATTTCTATTATGAGTTTCCACATAGCAATGCACCCTTGCAGGATTTCATTTGTAATTCATTTGCATTATAGCTCCGATCACTGGCCTGACAAGCAAGCTATGAAGAAGATATCACCAGCCTGGGATTCGTTGTTTTTTTTAGTATCATAGAAATTATCTATGATAGTTCTTAATCTTGGACAATATTCACCTCTATTTTTGAACCTACATAAAAATTTAGTTGTGAGATGGAAGTTCTCTCTGGAAAAGGATGGTATTTCCACTGTGTCAAAATTTATAAGAATTTTGATTGAATAGACTTACATAAATAGATCAAAAACAACATAAAATCATGTAGTATGTCCTAGAATGTTGATGTCACATGAAATTACTTTGATGCTCCTCGATGTTTGTAAGATATATTCTATAGTGTGCCCTTGATTTTAAATATCAAATGAATTATGGTTAATCTTTAAGTACAATTCCAAGATTACAAGTAAATATTTTATGCTTTAAGTTGACACATAATAGCTAAATGGATGAAAAATAAGTGGTTCTAAAGTTTGAATTAAAATTTAAAAGTTTTGGGCTTATTTTATAATCATGCATTTGATAATTGTCATTTACATAGTTGTAGATCTAAACTTGGGTGGAAAAAAATAAATTTGAAGGCCAAAACCAGTTTCTAAAAATGATTGTAGATAGAAGTTGATATGATTGGACATAAGTCAATTATTAGAAAAATTGTGTCACTTGTACACTTGTTATTA